>SJYA01002695.1:0-268192 GCA_006410615.1 Neotragus moschatus
AAAGTGCAGCCACTGCTTCTTACCTTGGATGAGGGATATCTCCACACCACCGCCCTTCCTGACCTTCAAGATGGGATAGCTCTTCTAGGCCTTCTTGCGCCGGCGCAGCCACAGCTCCTTGGATGAAGGCAATGGCAAACCACTCCAGTACTCTTGCCTGGAAAATCCCATGCACAGAGGAGCCTGGTAGTTTGCAGTCCATGGGGTCGCGAAAATTCGGACACAACTGAGTGACTTCACTTTCATGCCTTGGAGAAGGAAATGGCAACCCACTCCAGTGTTCTTGCCTGGAGAATCCCAGGGACAGGGGGGAGCTTGGTGGGCTGCCATCTATGGAGTTGCTCAAAGTTGGACACAACTGAAGCGACTTAGCAGCAGCAGCAGCAGCAGACTTGAAGATAGAGTCTAGGGTAAATGCATAGTACATTAACATAGCTTAAGACAAACATTTCCATAAGAAAAATACATTGGTTAGCTCAAAATTTGAGAAAAGTTCAGGTGGAACCAAGTGTCATTATGGTAGCACTGTATTTTAAGAGAAACCTCTTTTTAAATTTGTATAGAGAAGGGGAAAAAATATATCACTTGTTTGTTTCCTCCTTTTGCTTAAGAGAGAGAGAGAGGAAAATGTCTGACACTTGCAGCCTATTTGCTCTGTTTGGACATCCCTGGCCTTCATGCCTGCTAGCTTCTCACTTCCTTTCTACTAAGTTGCTTTAGGTATAAGGTTAGCTGTATGCCTGAGATATTGCTTGTTTCCTGAGGTAAGACTTTATTGCTATAAACTTCCTTCTTAGAACTGCTTTTGCTGTGTCCCAAAGGTTTTGGATTGTTGTGGTTTTATTTTCATTTGTCTCCAGGTATTTTTAAATTTTCTCTTTGATTTCTTTAGTGATCCATCGGTTGTTTAGTAGCATATTCTTTAGCCTCCATGTACTTGGGGCTTTTTAACAATTTTTTTTTCTTGTAGTAGATTTCTAATCTCATAGCATTGTATTCAGAAAAGGTGACTGGTATGATTTCAATTTTCTTAAATTTACTAGGGCTCACTTTTTGGACCAGAATGTGATCAATTCTGGAGAATGTTCCATGTGCACTTGAGAAGAATGTGTATTCTGCTTCTTTTGTATGGAATATTCTATAAATATCAATTTAGCCCATCTGGTCTAATCAGCCATTTAATGCCTGTGTTTTTTTTTTACTTATTTTCTGCTGGATCATCTGTCCATTGATGAAAAAGTAGGACGTTAAAATCCCCCACTATTATTGTGTTACTGTTGATTTCTCCTTTTATGGTTGCTAGTACCTTAAAAATTGAGGTACTCCTTTTTTAGATGCATATCTATTTACAATTGCTATATCTATTTTGCTGTATCTATTTACAATTGCTGTATCCTTGATCATTATGTAGTGCCCTTTGTATATCTTAAGATAGTCTTTATTTTAAAGTCTATTTTGTCTGACATGAGTATTGCTATTCCAGCTTTCTTTTCATTTCCATTTACATGGAATACATTTTTCTTTTCCCTCATTTTTAGTCTACACGTGTCCCTTGATCTAAAGTGAATCTTTTGTAGACAGCATGTGTGTGTTAGTTGTTCAGTTGTGTCCAACTTTTTGTGATCTCATGGATGGTAGGCTACCAGGCTCCTCTGTCCATAGAATTCCCCAGGCAAGAATACTAGAGTGGGTAGCCATGCCCTTTTCCAGGGTTTCTTCCTGACCCAGGGATTGAACCCAGGTTTCCTGCCTTGTATGCAAATTCTTTACTGTCTGGGTCACCAGGGGAGCCTATACAGGTCTTGTTTTTTCATCCATTTAACCAGTCTATGTCTTTTGGTTGGAGCATTTAATCCACTTACATTTAAGGTAATTCTTGATATATATGTTCTTATTGCCACTTTGTTCATTGTTTTGGATTAGTTTTTGTAGGTGTTTTTTTTGTTGTTGTTTGTTTTTTTGTTTTTTCCCTTCCCTTCCTCTTTGGTTCTCTTGTGATCTGACAACTAACTCTAGTGTTCTCTTTGGATTCCTTTCTCTTCTTTGTGTTTATCAGTTCAGTTCAGTTGCTTAGTTGTGTCCAACTCTTTGCCAGACTGTGAATCGCAGCATGCCAGGCCTCCCTGTCCGTCACTAACTCCCAGAGTCCACCCAAACCCATGTCCATTGAGTGTATCTCATTATAAATTTTCAAATCGCTGTTCCCATGAAGTTTTTATATAGGAGTCTATATATGAAAAATAATATATTGTAATTTCAAATGCATTTCCAAAATTCTGCATTTGTGCTCTCTTCTCACTGTTGCTGGTTTTGATACCATCCTTGGGTACAGATGATTTCCTCCCTAAACTGTATGTTTGATTTTACCAGTGAGCTTTTGCATTTGTAATTTTCTTGTTTCTATTTGTGGTCTTTACCTAGACAAGCTCCTTCAGCATTTACTGCAAAGCTGGTCTTGTAGTGCAGAATTCTCCTAGATTTCACTTTTGTGTTAAGGTTTAGCTTTCTCTGTCAAATCTGAATGAAGACGTTGCTGGGTAGAGCTTTCTTGGTTGCAGATGCTTCCCTTTCATCAGTTTAAATATTTTTTGCAATTCCCTTCTGGTTTGCAATGTTTCTGCTGAGAAATCAGCTGATAACTTCATAGGTTTCCTTTATGTGTTATTTGTTGTTTTTCCCTGTTGCTTTGAATATTTTTAATTTTAAAAAATTAAATGAAAATATTTAAAATTTAAAAAGTTTTTAATTTTTGTCAGTTTGATTACTATATGTCTCAGTGTGTTCCTCCTTTGGATTATCCTGGCTGGGACTCTGCACTTCCTGGATCTGAGTGACTGTTTACTTTCCCACGTTAGAGAATATTTGAGCTATTATCTCTTCAAATATTTTCTCAGGCCCTTTCTCTCTCTTCTTTTCCTGGGACTCCTATCATGTGATTGTGCATTTAATGTTTTCCCAGAAGTCTTATAGACTATTATTTTTTTAAAATTCTGTTCTGTAGCAGTTCTACTATTTTGCCTTCCAAGTCACTTATCCATTCTTCTGTCTCAATTATTCTACTATTTTTTCCTTCTAGTGTAGTTTTAATTTTTTGTTTGTTTGGTCTTTATTTCTTCTAGGTCTTTGTTAAACATTTCTTGTGTCTTCTCATTCTGTGCTCCCAATCTTTTTCTGAGATCTTGGATAATCTTTAATATCATTACTCTGAATTCTTTTTTGGCTAGATTCACCTCGCTTAGTTTTTCTTCTGGATAGATTGCCTATCTCCACTGCTCTTTGCCTGTTCTTAGTTGTTCTGTTCGTGGTTTATCATTTTCCTTTATCAAGACATATTCCTCTGCTGTGTCATTTTGTCTAACTTTCTTTGATTGCAGTTCCATGTTGCGGCTGCAAGGCTGTAGTTCTTGCTTCTGTTGTCTGCCACCCATAGCTGAGGCCTCCTGGTGGCAGAGACTAGTACTTGCCCACTGGTGGGTGGCATTCAGTCTTATCCCTCTGGTGGGCAGGATCATGTCTGGGTGTGTGTTCATTATTGGGCAGCTATTTATCCTGGAAGACTTTAAGAAGGCTCCCTGCTGATGGGTGGGGTTATGTCCCCACTCTGTTGGTTCTTTGGCCTTAGGCACCACAGTTCTGGAGCCTTCAGGCTGTTGGATGGGGCCAGGTCTTAGAGAAAAAGTGGCAGCCTCCTAGAGGGCCCATGCCAACTAGCACTTGACAGAGTCACTTCTACCAGTCTCCCTTTCCTCACAGTACATCACAGAGGCCCCCTGCCTCTGCAGGGGACCCTCCATCACTTGCAGCTAAGTCTGGCCCAGTCTCTTATCAGGTCACTGCTATTTTCCCTAGTCTTGGTACACACAACGCCCTCCAAGAATGGAGTTTCTGTTTCCCTGAGTTCTGTGGAAGTCCTATGGCCAAATCCAAATGGTCTTCAAAGCTAAACTCTCTGAGGGCTACTCCTCTCATTCCCAGACTCCAAGACTGAGAAGCCCAATATAGGGCTCAGAATTTTCACTCCTGTGGGAAAACTTCTGTGGTATAACTATTTTCCAGTCTGTGGATTGCCCACCCAGTGTGTTTGAGATTTGATTTTATCGTGATTGTGTCCCTCTTATCATCTCCTTGTGGCTTCTCTGCCTTTGGATGTGAGGTATCTTTTTGGTAGGTTCCAGCATTTTTTGTCAGTGGTTTTTCAACAGTTATTTGTGATTTGGGTGTTTCCATGAAAAAGGGTGATCTCACGACCTCTCCTATGCCATCTTGCCCCTCTTCTGCCATAAACTCTATTCAGGGTCAGATTTAGTTGACATACATTTTTTCCTTTGAATGGGTCACACTTTTCTGTTTCTTTGTATGTCTTGTGATGTTTTTGTTGAACACTGGCATTTGAATGTAATAATGTGATAGCTCTGGAAATCAGATTCTTCCCCCTTCCCCAAGAGTTTGCTGTTGTTTTTGACTGCTGTTGACTGTCTCTGTCCTGAGTATCAGCCTAAGGTGTAAAGTCAAGGGTTATATATTTTCTGAGAATTTTCTTAGGCATTTGCAATCACCTTCTAATTTTATCCATATGTGCAGTTGTTGTTGCTGTTTTAATAGTCTAGTCTTTAATTCCTGTCTCTCAAAAGAGAAAAATCTGAAAATGAAGGTGTGAGGAAGAGTGCTGGCTCTTTAAATATCTTGGAAGACACTTGAACTAGGAGGGGTAGGAGCTTGCAATAATGAGAAGAGGTGCAACCACAATATAGTTCTAGCTCTATTTATCTGCACCTCACTGGTCAGAAGTAGCAATCAACAATCGTATCAGAGATCCCTGATACTTGAAAGAAAGGGTACTTGTTGCCCACTCTGACTCTCACAAGTTGGGTGTAAGCCACTTCAGGAACACAGTTACAGCTGCATTCCATGTAACTGTATGTTGGAAATTTGTAGCTGCCACTGTGCTAAATGTTGATTATTGACATAAAATTTACCATCCAAGTGTTCCCATAAACGTTACTTGTGTTCAACAGACTCCAGAGCTCCACAATAGTTTCATAAGATAATTCAGCTGTCAAGTTATTTGTTGAGATAATTGTTGTCGAGTTGGGTAGAAAGATTTGTGGTGCTTCTGCCTTCACCATCTACTCAGACGCCTCTTTTTTTCCTTCAATCTCTCTAGGTAAAAATTGATTTTACATGTTCTTTAAAAAATCCTTTGTTTTCATTCATTTTCTTTCTAATTTATATTTCATTCATCTCTGTTCTAATCTTTATTATATTTATACCTTGTACTAGATTTTGGTTTAATTTTTCCCTCCCTTCCAAAGGACAGCTTTTGACAGATACAGGATTCTTGATTGACACTTTTTAGTTTTTCTTCAACACACACTTTGACTATACCAACCCTGGCATATATTGAATATATACCATGTTGACCATACACCAGGGTTGAATATATCAACCCTGACCTCTGGTCTACAAAGTTTCAAGGGAGTAATCTTCTTATAACCTACTGAAGATAACTTTTGTGTGACAAGTCACTTCTCTCTTGCTATTTTCAAGATTTTCTTTTACTTTCAACAGTTTTTGTGTCTCCACACATCACATGACTTTCTTCAAATTATTCTGATTAGGTATTCATTAAGGTTCTTGGGTGTTTATGTTCAGGTGTTTCTTCAAATTTGGGAAGTTTTTAGGCATTATTTGTTTCCCTTTGCTCCTGTTTCTCTCTTCTTCTGGAATTCCAATAATGCATGCTGATCCTCTAGAAGACGTTCCACAGATTCCTTGCATTTTTTTTCACTTTTCTTCACTCTTATTCTTTGTTCCCCAGACTTGAAAATTTCAATTATTTTATCTTCTTGTTCACTGATTCTTCTCCTACTCAAATCTGTCTTGATTGCCATCTAGTGAATTTTTTATTCAAGCTATTGTACTTTTCAGCTTCAGAATTCTTTTTCTTATATTTTCTCTTTATTCATATTTCCATTTTGTTCATACATCATTATTGACCTTCTCCATGTCTTCCTTTAGCTTTCTGAACATCTTCAAGACATTTTTCCCCCCAATTTTTTGTCTATTGTGTCTGCTATCTTGCCTTTCTCACCAGCTTCTGTTGATTTTTTTCCTTAGAATAGAAATTTTCCCCGTTTCTTTGCACATCTTATATTTTTTTTTCTAAAAACTTGATAACGGAGTCCAGCAATGGACTGGAAATCAGATTGTTTCAGTTCTCAAGGGATTTCCTTTTGCTTTTATTTACTTTATTGATATTTTTGTTTTATGTTCTCTTCACAAGGGATTCACCTGAGGTAGAAACTTAAGGTCTTATCAGGTCTTTCTGAGCCTGTATTTTTTCCTTAGGCATGTATGGTGAAATGCATATGTAGTTGCTTTTCAATATCCTAGTCCTTTAATGTCTGGCTCCTAAAATGAAGAAAAGAGATAAATAAAAATGGAGAGAGAATTGCCAGCTCTTTAAATCTCCTGGAAGTTGCTTAAGCTATTGAGCAAGGGGCTTTGCAATGATGGGAGTGGTGGTGCAGAAATGACTGCCCACCTCTTTGTCTGTACTTCCATTATCAGAGGCAGCAATCAGCAATCAGAAAACAGATCCTTGGCATTCGGAGCACAGAGTGCTTATTGCCCACCCTGGGTCAGCAAGCTGCATATAAACTGCCCCTGGTAGAAATGAACAACTGTCTGTCTCAGAAATAAAAGTGGAGAATGGGTAGCCACTGCTGAAATTGACCAAAATTAACTTTAATTTCCCATTCAAACCTTCTCCTTGAAGTTGCAAGTCTGAATAGACTCAAGAGTTACAACATAGCTATATCAAGCAGATTCTGACACTACAACTGTCTAGGAAAGATAGGTTCCTGACACTTCATACTCTGTCATCTTCCCAGAATCCCACAGTTCTTTTATATATTGCTGAATTCCACTTATTAATGTTTCTTTGAGGATTTTTGCACATGCTTTCATGAGAGCTATTAATCTGTTTTACTTTCTTGAGTGGTGCGCTTTGTAAAATGAGTTGGGGAATTTCTCCTTTTCTGTTTTCTGGTAGATAATGAGTAGAATTGCTTTTTCTTTAGATGTTTGGTATAATTCTCCACTGAAAACATCTGATACTTTCCTGGAAGTTTTTGTTTTTATTTTTAAGATGTTTGAATCATTTATTTATTTGGCCATATGATGCAACATGTTTAAGATCTTGGTATGCTGACCAGGGACTGTACCCATGCCCCTGCATTGGAAGCTCAGAGTCTTAACACTAGACCATCAGGAAAGTCCTTTCTTGGGCATTTTTAAATTAAAAATTCAATTTAATATTTATAGAACTACAAAACTATATATTTCATATTAGGTCATTTTCTTAAAGAACTAGTCTATTTCCTTTTAGTTGTCAATTTTGTAAAATTTATATTTCCTTATTATTCTTTTGACATCTACAAGATCTGTAGTAATATACCATTTCATTTCTGATATTGTTAATTTCTGTTGTTTGGCAATATTATTGGTCTTTTCAAATAATCATCTTTTGTGTACTTTATTGATTTTCTATTTTCAGTTTCATTATTTTCCTACTTCTGCACCTCTGGGTTTACCCTACTCTTTTTATATGATCCTAAGGTGAGAGCTTACATTATTTTCTTCAGACTTTCCCTTTACAAAATATTTTTTTTATTTATTTTTAGCTGCATTGGGTCTCTGTTGCAGCCACAGGCTTTCTCCGGTTGTGGCATGCAGTTTAGTTGCCCTGTAACATATGGGATCTTAGTTCCTGACCAGTAATCAAATCTTCACACCCTGCATTGGAAGGTAGATTCTTAACCACTAGAGCATAAGAGAAGTCCCAACTTTCTCTTTTTTCTAATGTAAGAATTTGGTGCTATAAATTTTCACACAATACTACTTTAGTTGTGGTCCACTCAACCGGCTACATTTTACTTTCATTTTCATTTAGTTCAATGTGTTTTTTTTTTTTAATTTCCTTTGAGATTCCCTCTTTGATACAAAGATTATTCAACCTTTTATTGTTTAGTTTCCAACTATTCAGAGATTTTCCTATTATCTTTCTGGTATTGTCTTTTAGTTTTGTTCCTTGTGGTGAGCACACTCAGTATGACTTCAAGTATTTTAAATATCTTCAAGTCTGTTTTATGGTCCTATTATGGTAAGTGATCTGTCTTGGTAAACTATCCACAGTAGAAATGGAAACTGTGTGTGTGCACGCATGCATGCTGCATCCTACTGATTATGGTACCATTCAGTTATTATATATCCTTGCTGATTTCCATGTAGCTAAATTATCAAAAGAAAAGCACTAAGGTCTCCAACTATAATCATGGATTTGTCTATTTCTCTTCTCAGTTCTATCCATTCTGCTTTAAGTGTTTGCAGCTCTGTTGTTTGGTACATACAAATTTATGATTGCCCTGTCTTCTTGACAACATGCCTTTTTATTCTTGAGATGCCCCTCTCTGACCATAGCAATTTTCTCTGCCCTAGAGTCTACTTTATCTGACATTAATATATCTGCTAACTCATTTTTCTGATTAATGTTTGTATTGCATATCTTTTGCCATCTTTTTCCTTTCAACCTATCCATATGAGAGGGTAAAAGGCAGGAAGGCCAGGGGTCTCCAAATGGAGGACACAGGCTGCAAGTGTCAGACATCTCTTATCTCTCTCTTAAGTAGTAAGAGGAAACAGTACAAGTGCTAGATTTTATTCCTCTTCTCTACACAAATTTAAAAAGAAGTTTAAAATTTTGTGTTGCCATAAATACACCTGATTCTACCTGAACTTAACTTTTCTCAAACCTTGAGCTAACCAATGAATTTTTCTTGTGGAAATGTTTGTCTTAAGCTATGTTAATGAACTATGTATTTACCCTAGACTCTGTCTTCAGGTCGATTCTGCTGAAGTCGTAAGATATTACAACAGGTGTATGGACCAAATCAGTCTTTAGATAATCTGTTGCAACTGGCTGAGACAGTCTATTATGGAGGAAAACAAAGAAAGGCAGAGAAAGACAAAAGAACAGGCAGATGCCCTTGCAATGGCTGTCAAAATCATTCTTAAACAGTCTTGAGAAAAATGCCCAGAGGGACCCAGGTGAAAAGGGATGGGCTTGCTATCACTGTTGAAAGGAGGGGCACCTCAAGCAGGATTGCCCTCAGGCATCTAAGCCGCTCGGCTCCATGTCTGGTGGAAAGACTGCCCCCAAAGATGTAGATTTCAGGGGTCAGACTCTCAAGACAATCAGGACTGAAGGTGCCCAGGGGTCCCCACACAAGCTCCTGTCCTAATTACACCTGAGGAACCCCAGGTATTAATAACTGGCGGGGGGGTGGGGGGCAACCCATTGATTTCCTTTTAGACCCAGGGACAATTTACTCTGTGCTTACTGAAACCCCTGGCCCACCCCATCCACTTCTGTAATGGGACTGTCTGGATGAGCCAAGCATTATTATTTCAGTCGTACTGTAAGCTGCAGCTGGGACTCTGTGTTATTTTCACATGAATTTTTGATCATGCCAGTCTCCCTCACCCCTTTTGGGGAGAGAGATATTGAGTAAGGTCCATGCCTCTGTTTTCATGAATATGGAGCCCTCTCTTTCTAGTTGAACAAAATGTAATCCTAGAGTGTGGGCTGATGGAAAATCTGTGGGTCAAGCACAAAAATGCTATTCCTATAGTTGTCAAGCTCAAAGGCCAAATTTATTTCCACATAAAAAGCAGTATCTACTGAAACCTGAGGTTAAGGAATGATTAAAACCCATCATTGAGAATTTAAAGGAGCAGGGGCTATTAATTCCCTGCAACAGTGCATGCAGCACTCCTATTTTTGGTATAAAGAAATCAAATGATAAATGGAGACTAGTTCAAGATTTACAAATAATAAATGAAGCTGTGGTTCCTTTATACTCCATGGTGCCTAATCCTTAAACTTTATTGTCTGAAATTCCTGAATGAGCCAAATATTTATCAGTAATTGATTTGAAATACAATTTCTATTTGCCTTTAAAGACCCTATTCAGCCAGCTTCTCAGTTAACCTGGACAGTTTTGCCCCAGGGATGTCGTGACAGCCACCACCTATTTGGGCAAAGTTTGTCACAGGATCTACAAAACTTTTAATAGCTCTGAGGCAGTGGTGTTACAATATGTAGATGATATTTTGCTCTGTTTTGAGACAAAGGGAAATTGCTCATAAGCCTCAGAAAACTTCCTAAACTTTTTGGCTGGCTGCAGTTATAAGGCATCAAGAGAAAAGGTTCAGCTTTGACAACAATCTGTTAAATATTTGGGCCTAATCATATCAGAAGGGACTAGGGCCATAGGCCCCAAGAGAATTAAAACTATACTAAATCATCCCCTCAGTTAAGCCTTTCCCAGCATCAGGGTCTTTTCAAATGAGTCAGCTCTTTGCATGAGGTAGCCAAAGTACTGGAGCTTCAGCTTCAGCATCAGTCCTTCCAATGAACACCCAGGACTGATCTCCTTTAGGATGGACTGATTGGATCTCCTTGCAGTCCAAGAGTCTCTCAAGAGTCTTCTACGACACCACAGTTCAAAAGCATCAATTCTTTGGCCCTCAGCTTTCTTTATAGCCCAACTCTCGCATCCATACATGACCACTGGAAAAACCATAGCCTTGACTAGATGGACCTTTGTTGGTAAAGTAACGTCTCTGCTTTTGAATATGCTATCTAGGTTGGTCATAACTTTCCTTCCAAGGAGTAAGCCTTTTAATTTCATGGCTGCCATCACCATCTGCAGTTGATTTTGGAGCCCAAAAGAGTCAGCCACTGTTTCCCCATCTCTTTGCCATGAAGTGATGGGACCAGATGCCATGATCTTAGTTTACTGAATGTTGAGCTTTAAGCCAACTTTCTCACTTTCCTCTTTCACTTTCATCAAGAGGCTCTTCAGTTCTTCATTTTCTGCTATTTTCAGAGCTTCCAGAGAAGCCTGCTGATTTATGACACCTTAGAACTTGAAGGGCAAGGTCTGTATTTCACTGGTATGATTATTTGGCTGCAATATTTCTTCCCTCTCTGCGAACTACAGATGTTATGCTTTAAGTGGATGTTCTAACTTTACTCAACAGGCTTTACAAGATTCTCAAAAAGCTATTTCAGCTCTTAATGGTGAACAAATACAAATTAGAAACATGGTTTTACAAAACAGATTGGCCTTATTCTGACAGCTACACAAGGAGGAACTTGTGCCATTATTCATACCCAGTGCTGTACATATATACCTGATATGAGCACTAATGTTATTCACTTTACTAAACATATGAACAAAATGATTCAGGCTATGGATACTCCTGAATCCTCCATTGCCTCAATTTGGGAGATGCTAACTAGTTCCCCATGGTAGAAAACTATCCTAATTGTAATGATTTTGACTGCTCTGTTTTTACTGTTTTCTCCCTTCACCTGTAACTGTGTAGATGGATCTGTTTCTAGTTGCATAACAGCTTTTAAGTTACAAATGGTTGCTCAAACTCCTGCGACTGTGGCAGCTCCCTCCAACTATTACTTGGGTCCCTGGATCAGAGACCTTCAATATTAGGGTTAGGAGAGTATCTTGCCTCACCAATTTAGTGATGACACCACTTATCAGCTTGGAAGCAGTTACAGAATGAGAATGACACCCCTTTCCCTAGGCAACATAATTCTCCTAAAAGAAAAGCGGGGAATGAGAGGGTAAGGAAGGCAGGCCAAGGGTCTCCAAATGGAAGAAACAGGCTGCAAGTCTCAGACATTTTTTCTCTCTCTTAAGCAGCAGAAGGAAACAAACTACAAGTGTTAGATTTCCCCCCTCCTCTATATGAAAAACAGGTTTCTTTTAAAATTCTGTGTTGCCATAAAGACATCTGCTTCCACCTGAACTTAACTATTCTCAAACCTTGAGCTAACCAATGCATTCCAGTATGTTTTACTTATGCAAATGTTCTCTTAAGCTATGTTAATGAGACTGTATTTGCTTGGAAACCTGCCTTTCTTCAAGATTTATGTTAATCATTTTATGGCCCGAGACAACTCATCTTGTACCAATGTTATCTCAAAATGCATGTTGTGGATGAGGGGCCTGGTGCCAGGCTCTGAGTTTTGAGACATTTCCTTTCCCTAATTAGCAGACTGCTAGTAGCTATATAACCTCTGGCTAAAGACTAGCAGCAGGGCTAGGCCTCCTTCTGATGTCTATGTCAGAAGCTTTCTCTCTTTTATACTTTAATAAAACTTTATTACACAAAAGCTCTGAGCGATCAAGTCTCATCACTGGCCCCAGATTCAATTCCCCTCCTCCGGAGGCCAAGAATTCTGGTGTCTTTCATGGCTCAACAACAAACTTTAACACTATTTATTTTGAACTCAGTTTCTTCTGGGGAGCATAGAGTAGGGTATTGTTTTTATCTACTCTGTCCCTCTCTTTTAGTTGATATATTCAAACATTTACATTTAATGTAATTATTGCTGGGCTAGGGCTTCAGTGGGATTTGTTTCTTCTATTCTATTCCTTTGGGTTACTTGTACCATTTTTAGAATTCCATTTTTGTTTTGTATCTCTTTCTGTAGATATTTAGTTCTTGTATTATATTATGTACACGTAAGTTTTCATAGTCCTCTGGTGTCAAGATTTCACCAGTTCCAGTGAAGTGCAAAAACCTTTCAATCCTTTAAGGTCCTTTACTATTAGATGTTCAGTTGCTAAGTCATGTCTGAATATTTGCAACCCCTAAACTGCGGCAAACCAGGCTTCCCTGTCCTTCACTATCTCCTGGAATTTGCTCAAACTCACGTCCATTGAATCAGTGATGCTATCTAACCATCTCATCCCTTTCTGCCCCCTTCTCCTTTTGTCCTCAATCTTTCTCACCCATAAGGTGGCCAAATTATTGGAGCTTCAGCTTCAGCCTCATTCCTTCCAATGAATGTTCAGCACTGATTTCTTTTAGGATGGACTAGCTGGATCTCCTTGGTGTCCAAGGGAATCTCAGGAGTCTTCTCCAGCACAATTCAAAAGCATCAATTCTTCAGCACTCAGCCTTCTTTATGGTCCAACTGTCACAACCATATGTTACTGGAAAAGCCACAGCTTTGACCATACAGACTTCTGTCAGCAAAGTGATGCCTTGGCTTTTTAATACACTTTTTCAGAGCTTTTCTTCCAAGGAGCAAGGGTCTTTTAATTTCATGGCTGCAGTCACTGTCCACAGTGACTTTGGAGCCCAAGAAAATAAAATCTGTCACTGCTTCCATTTTCCTCCCCCTCTATTTGCCATAAAGTGATGGGGTCAGATGCCATGATCTTCGGTCTTTGAATGTTGAGTTTGCAGCCAGCTTTTTCACTGTTCTTTCACCTTCAAGAGACTCCTTCGTTTCTCACTTTCTGCCATTAGGGTGGTGTCACCTGCATATCTGAGATTGCTGGTATTTTTCCCAGAAATCTTGACTCCAGCTTGTGACTCATCCAGCCCAGCATTTTGCATGATGTACTCTGCATATAAGTTAAATAAGCAGGGTGACAATATACAGCCTTGATGTATTGCTTTCCCAATTTGGAACCAGACCATTGTTCCATATCTGGTTCTAACTGTTGCTTCTTGTCCTGCAAACAGATTTCCCAGGAGACAGGTAAGGTGGTCTGGTATTCCCGTCTAAGAATTTTCCAGTTTGTTGTGAACCATATAGTCAAAAGCTTTAGTGTAGTCAATGAAGCAGATGTTTTTTTTGGAATTCCTTGCCTTTTCTATGATCCAGTGGATGCTGGCAATTTGATCTCTTGTTCCTATGCCTTTTCTAAATCCAGCTTGTACATTTGCAAGTTCTTGGTTCACATACTATTGAAGCCTACCTTGAAAACTTTTGAGCATTATCTTGCTAGAATGTGAAATGAGTGCAACTGTATGGTAGTTACTATCAGACAATGTTATAATTTTGCTTCAGATACAATTTAGAAAACTTAAGAAAAAATTCCACTGTATTAATATATTTACTCTTTGTATTGTTCAATCTCCTTTCCTAATGTTTCGTTTCCTCTTTTTATCATTTCCTTTCCAATTCAAGAACCTCCTGCAGGTCTTTTACTTTTTTAAAAATAAGGTTGATTTACTGGTGACAAATCCTTCTAGTTTTCGTCATCTGAGAATGTCTTGATATCTAACCCCTTTATTCCTGAAGAATATTTTCATTTCATATCAAATTCTGAATTACAGTTCTTTGTTTTCAGCACTTGGAAATGTAATGCCCCTTCTTTCTGGCCTATTTGGTTTCTGATAAGAAACTTGATATGATTCAAATTGCTTTTCAGTTATAGGTAAAGTATTATTTTTTTCTTTCTGCTTTCAAGAGTTTTCACCATTAGTTTTCAGAATTTTGATTATGATGTTATCTTGGCAAGATATTTTTGGGGGTGTATCCTATTTAGGGTTAGCTCAGCTTCTTGAATTTGTAGGTTTATGTCTTTCACCAAATGTTTCCCCCCCCCCCAGCCATTAAATAGCTTTTCAACCCCACCCTCTAGGACACAGATAAAATAAATTAGATAATTTGTTATACTACCAAAGATCTCTGGGGCTCTATTTTGTTTTTTTCCAACCTATTATTCTCTGGTGGCTAATTTCTACTGCTTTATCTTTACTTTCACTATTGTTTCCACTCTGCTATTGAGTCCATCTAGTGAGCTTATTTCCCTTATTGTTCAGTTTTAAAATTTCCATTTGATTCCTCTTTATATTTTGTACTCTTTGCTGAGACTTTACAGTTTTGTTTCAAGCATTTTCATAAATTTTCATTCAAGTATTTTTATCTAGCCTCTTTAAATCCTTTGTCAGATAATTCCCATATCTGTATATCAAGACAATTGTCTTACTCAAGTTAAAATAGTCCTGATTCTTGGTCTCTAACAGTGGTTTTCAGTTGTAGCCTGGACATTTTTGATTACTACATTATGACACTGGGATCCTACTTAAATCTTCCATTTTACAGGCGCCTCTGACATCAGCACAGAAAGGCACACCTCACCCCATTTCTGCCAAGTGAGGGTGAAAGTCCACCACCCTGGCTGGGAAAGTATGATAATTAATTTTATGCTTCAACTTGATTAGGCTACAGAATGCCTAGATAGCTAAAGATTATTTCTGGATGTCTGTGAGAGTGTTTCCAGAAGTAATTACTAACATTTGAATTGTTGAGCTCCCCAAAGTGGGTGGATATCATCCAATCTATCAAGAGCCTGAACAGAACAAAAGTTCAAGCCTGAATGCTTGAGTTTAAGATATCAATCTTCTCCTGCCCTTAGTGTTTCTGGTCAATCTCCTCTTCTTTCCACTTCCCTCTGGTTTCTCAGGAGAACCCAAATACCAAGTGTCAGTTTGAGGGTAGGGGATAATGCCTTGCAATTGTTCCCTACATTACTTTCAAAAACACTATAGAGGAAAGGCCTCCTTACCACTGGTGACCATGAAAATCCCAGCTCCTTTCAGCCTTTTCTGAAATCATATCAGCAAGACTATCATGGAAGTCTAGGCTCCCCAATTAACCTATGCTGAGGGGAATAAGGGCCCATTTTATTCCACCATGTTCGGCTGCAGTAAAGCCTTATTGTCTGTTAAGTTTTCTCTCTTGCTAAGTTGCCTCTTTCTTGGTCCTTAATTATTTTCCCCCAAAGTCCATATGTTGAAGCCCCCAGTGTGGCTATACTGGGAAATGGGGTCTCTAAGTAATAATTAAAGTTAATGATGTCATACTATTGGGTTTTGATTCAATAGGAATAGTGTTCTTATATAAAGCACACCAGAGAACTAGTGCTTTCCCCACTCAGGCCCCCTCCTTATCCACACATACCAAAACATGACCAAGTAACTACAAAAGTGTGAAAGAGATCTAAATATCAGGAAGAGAGCCTTCACTGGAAACTAAGTCAGCTAGACCCTTGATCTTGGACTTCTAACCTCCAGAGCTGTGAGAAAATTAATTCCTGCTGTTTAAGCCACCCATTCTGTGGTATTTATGACAATCCTGCAAACTAATACAGATTGCCTTGGCTCAAAGTTTTCCATGGAGTTACAATCAAACTGTCACCCAGGATCATCCCAGGGATCAACTTCCACACTCACTAACATGGTATTGGCAGAATTCAGTATCTTGTTGGATGCTGGACCAAGGACATGTATTTCACTAGCTATTGTGAGGAGGCCTCTCTCAGTTCCATGGCACAGGGGTCTCTCCAAAGGACATCTAACAATATGGTAGCTGGTTTCCATCACAGCAAGGAACTGAAGGAGGAAGGGAAAAAGAGAATCTGGGAGCAACTGTCTGCTCAAGATGGAAGCCAGTCTTTTACTTCAACGTGTATGGATGTGAGAGTTGGACTGTGAAGAAGGCTGAGCACTGAAGAATTGATGCTTTTGAACTGTGGTGTTGGAGAAGACTCTTGAGAGTCCCTTGGACTGCAAGGAGATCCAGCCAGTCCATTCTGAAGGGGATCAGCCCGGGGATTTCTTTGGAAGGAATGATGCTAAAGCTGAATCTCCAGTACTTTGGCCACCTCATGTGAAGGGTTGACTCACTGGAAAAGACTCTGATGCTGGGAGGGATTGGGGGCAGGAGGAGAAGGGGACGACAGAGGATGAGATGGCTGGATGGCATCACTAACTCGATGGACGTAAGTCTGAGTGAACTCTGGGAGTTGGTGATGGACAGGGAAGCCTGGCGTGCTGCAGTTCGTGGGGTTGCAAAGAGTCGGACACAACTGAGCGACTGAACCAACTAAATCTCAGCAGTGACATCTCATCACCTTTTCTTTTCATTACAAATGTCACTAAATCTAGCCCACACTCAGAGAGATTTTAAAAGGGCCTGAATACTAGGAGATAGGTATTATTGGAGGTCATCCTAGAGGCTCCCTACAAGGTCTCACACCATCGTTATTATCTGGTTCATGAAGATCTTTTCTGTACGGTTCTTCCATGTATTCTTGCCACCTCTTCTTAACAGCCTCTGCTTCAGTTAGATCCCTACCATTTCTGTCCTTTATTGAGCCCATCTTTGCATGAAATGTTCCCTTGGTATCTCTAATTTTCTTGAAGAGATCTCTAGTCTTTCCTGTTCTGTTTTCCTCTATTTCTTCCAATTGATCACTGAGGAAGGCTTTCTTCTCTCTCCTTGCTAATATTTGGAACTCTGCATTCAGATGCTTTTATCTTTCCTTTTCTGCTTTGCTTTTCACTTCCTGTCTTTTCAGAGCTATTTGTAAGGCCTCCTCAGTCTTTTTTGCATTTTTGCTTTTTAGCATTTCTTTTTCTTGGGGATGGTCTTGATTCCTGTCTCCTGTACAGTGTCACGAACTTCCATCCATAACTCATCAGGCACTCTATCAGATCTAGTCCCTTAAATCTATTTCTCACTTTCACTGTAGAGTCATAAGGGATTTGATTTAGGTCATACCTGAATGTTCTAGTGATTTTCTCCACTTTCTTCAATTTCAGTCTGAATTTGGCACTAGGAGTTCATGATTCGAGCCACAGTCAGCTCCTGGTCATGTTTTTGCTGACTGTTATAGAGCTTCTCCATCTTTGGCTGCAAAGAATATAATCAATTTGATTTCAGTGTTGACCATCTAGTGATATTCATGTGTAGAGTCTTCCCTTGTGTTGTTGGAAGAGAGTGTTTGCTATGACCAGTGCGTTCTCTTGGCAGAACTCTTATTAGCCTTTGCCCTGCTTCATTCTGTACTCCAAGGCCAAATTTGCCTGTTACTCCAGGTGTTTCTTGACTTCCTACTTTTCCATTTCAGCCCCCTATAATGAAAAGGACATCTTTTGGGGGTGTTAGTTCTAGAAGGTCTTGTAGGTCTTCATAGAATTGTTCAACTTCAGCTTCTTCAGCGTTATTGGTCAGGGCATAGACCTGGATTACCATGATACTGAATGGTTTGCCTTGGAAACAAACAGAGACCATTCTGGCATTTTTGAGATTGCATCCAAGTACCACAATTCAGACTCTTCTGCTGACTATGATGGCTACTCCAATTTTTCTAAGGNGTTATTGGTCAGGGCATAGACCTGGATTACCATGATACTGAATGGTTTGCCTTGGAAACAAACAGAGACCATTCTGGCATTTTTGAGATTGCATCCAAGTACCACAATTCAGACTCTTCTGCTGACTATGATGGCTACTCCAATTTTTCTAAGGGATTCCTGCCTACTACAGGGATTCCTGTAGTAGATATAATGGTCATCTGAGTTAAATTCACCCATTCCAGTCCATCTTAGTTCACTAATTCCTAGAATGTCAATGTTCAATCTTGTCATCTGTCAGTTTTCATTCCATTCCCAAAGAAAAACAATGCCAAAGAATGCTCAAACTACCACACAATTG
Source organism: Neotragus moschatus (assembly GCA_006410615.1). Classification (NCBI taxonomy): domain Eukaryota; kingdom Metazoa; phylum Chordata; class Mammalia; order Artiodactyla; family Bovidae; genus Neotragus; species Neotragus moschatus. The sequence goes on from SJYA01002695.1 coordinate 18,392, forward strand.
CACTCATCTCACAGGCTAGTAAAGTAATGCTCAAAATTCTCCAAGCCAGGCTTCAGCAATATGTGAACCGTGAACTTCCAGATGTTCAAGGTGGTTTTAGAAAAGGCAGAGGAACCAGAGATCAAATTGCCAACATCCACTGGATCATCAAAAAAGCAAGAGAGTTCCAGAAAAACATCTATTTCTGCTTCATTGACTATCCCAAAGCCTTTGACTGTCTGGATCACAATAAACGGTAGAAAATTCTGAAAGAGATGAGAATACCACACCAACTGACCTGCCTCTTGAGAAACCTATATGCAGGTCAGGAACCAGCAGTTAGAACTGGACATGGAACAACAGACTGGTTCCATATAGGAAAAGGAGTATGTCAAGGCTGTATATTGTCACCCTGCTTATTTAATTTCTATGCAGAGTACATCATGAGAAACGCTGGACTGGATGAAGCACAAGCTGGAATCAAGATTGCCAGGAGAAATATCAATAACGTCAGATATGTAGATGACACCACCCTTATGGCAGAAAGTGAAGAACTAAAGAGCCTCTTGATGAAAGTGAAAGTGGAGAGTGAAAATGTGGGCTTAAAGCTCAACATTCAGAAAATGAAAGTCATGGCATCTGGTCCTATCACTTCATGGCAAAGAGATGGAGAAACAGTAGAAGCAGTGGCTAACATTATTTTTCTGGGCTCCAAAATCACTGCAGATGGTGACTGCAGCCATGAAATTAAAAGATGCTTACTCCTTGGAAGAAAAGCTAAGAAAAACCTTGACGGCATATTAAAAAGCAGAGACATTACTTTGCCAACAAAGGTCCGTCTAGTCAAGGCTATGGTTTTTCCAGTGGTCATGTATGGATGTGAGAGTCGCACTATAAAGAAAGCTGAGCACCGAAGAATTGATGCTTTTGAACTGTGATGTTGGAGAAGTCTCTCAAGGAGATCCAACCAGTCCATCCTAAAGGAGATCAGTCCTGGGTGTTCATTGGAAGGATTGATGCTAAAGCTGAAACTCCAATATTTTGGCCACGTGATGCAAATAGCTGACTCATTTCAAAAGACCCTGATTCTGGGAAAGACTGACGGCAGGAGAAGGGGACGACAGAGTATGAGATGGTTGGATGGCATTATTGACTCGATAGACATGGGTTTGGGTGGACTTGGGGAGTTGGTGATGGATGCCTGGCGGGCTGTGGTTCATGGGATCACAAAGAGTCAGACACAACTGAGCGACTGAACTGAACAAGGTCTCAAAGGCCAAATTTGGGACAATTTGACCAGCATAATAAACGATGACACTAATGGATTAAAATTGATAGAATAAAAATCCATGAGTCCATACTGTTATACAAAAAAACTGAATAAATAAACACATATCTTCAACACATGATGAGGTTATGTCTTGATAAACCCATCATAAATTGAAAATGCATTTAATACACCTAACTTACTGGACATCACAGTTCAGCCAAGCCTATCTTAAATGTGCCTAGAACACTTAGGTTACTCTACCTCAAGTTGGAAAAAGTCATCTAACACAAAACCTGTAATAAATATTGAATATCTCATGTATTTTACTGAATACTATATGGAAAGTAAAGATCTAGAAGGGATGTATGGAATGATTGCAAGTGTATTTGTTGTTTACCTTTCTGACTGTGTGGCTGACAGCTTCACTGTCACTGCCCAGCATTATTAAGAGTATCATATTACTTATCACCAGCTTAGGAAATGATCAAAGTTCAAAATTCCATGTACAGTTTGTACTCAAATTTGCTTTTGCAAAACACAAAGTTATAAATTGAATCACTGTAAGTTAGGGGCTGTCTGTAAATAAATGGAGGGGAAAGGGAAAAGCTATTCCTTACAGTAGAATTCCATTTAACAAAGGCAGAAAGAAAATTACCATTTGGTACATAAGACATAAATAAATGCTGTGAGCAAGAATAGAATCTAAAATTACTGGATGAAATTCTGATTCTAAAAAATACGGTAAATACAAAGTCTTAAATTTTCTCCCCACAGCCTACTTATTAATTTATAAAGAAAAAAATTTTAAGTTTATAGTACACAAATCTGATAAATAACAGAATAACCAGACTTAACCAATGACATCAATTTTATATACTTGTAATATGCTGCACAAGAAAAATACATCACTTCTGTAATGTTTTGCCAAAAATGCATAATCTTAATTTAATCAATCAGAAAACCCAAACTGAAGGACATCTTACCAAATAACTTTCCAATATTCCCAAGTGTCAAGGGCATCAAAGAAAAAGAAAACTTAAAGAACTGTCTAAGATTGAAGGTGGCTAAGATGACAGGAAAAACACACAAATGGGATCCTAAATAAGATTTTGACCAGAAAAATGACAGTTTGGATAGTGAAATTTAAATAAAGTCTGTAAATTAGTAAATAGTACTGTATAGGTGTTTTCTCAATTAATTAGTTATGTAATATGTGAACATTAAAAGCTGGATGAAAGGTATACAAGGACTCTGTGTATTGCTATTATATTTAAAACAGCTTTGCCTGCTTGCTAAGATGCTTCAGTCGTGTCCAACTTTTTGCATCCCTATGGACCATAGCCCGCCAGGCTCCTCTGTCCATGGGATTCTCTAGGCAAGGATACTGGAGTAGGTTTCCATTTCCTTCTCCAAGGGAATTTTCCTGACCTAGAGATTGAATGCGTGTCTCTTACATCTCCTGAATTGAGAGGCAGGTTCTTTGCTAGTAGCACAACCCGGAAAGCCCACAAATGTGTAATTTAACCACTAGCAATAACTATTCTAGTCTTCTTCAGCACTAGGCAACTACCAATATATTTTTTCTCAATACAGTTGCCTATTCTGGACATTTTATATAAATGGAATCATATGAAAATATGAGTATGGAAGTTGTAACTAGCTTCTTTCATTTAGCATGTTTTCAAGGTTCATCCATTGTTATATGCTGAATTGTCTCCCTCCCAAAACTAAGATCATGGTATCTGGTCCCATCACTTCATGGGAAATAGATGGGGAAACAGTGGAAACAGTGTCAGACTTTATTTTGGGGGGCTCCAAAATCACTGCAGATGGTGATTGCAGCCATGAAATTAAAAGATGCTTACTCCTTGGAAGGACAGTTATGACCAACCTAGATAGCATACTCAAAAGCAGAGGCATTACTGCCAACAAAGGTCCATTTAGTCAAGGCTATGATTTTTCCAGTGGTCATATATGGATATGAGAGTTGGGCTGTGAAGAAGCCGAGTGCCAAAAAATTGACGCTTTTGAACCGTAGTGCTGGAGAAGACTCTTGAGAGTCCCTTGGACTCCAAGGAGAGCCAACTCGTCCATTCTAAAGGAGATCAGTCCTGGGTGTTCATTGGAAGGACTGATGCTAAAGCTGAAACTCAAATACTTTGGCCACCTGACGTGAAGAGTTGACTCATTGGAAAAGACTGACGCTGGGAGGGCTTGGGGGCAGGAGGGAGAACAGGATGACAGAGGATGAGATGGTTGGATGGCATCACCAACTCGATGGACATGAGTCTGAGTGAACTCCGGGAGTTGGTGATGGACAGGGAGGCCTGGCGTGCTGTGGTTCATGGGATCGCAAAAAGTTGGACACGACTGAGCAACTGAACTGAACAGATGTTGACGGCCTAATGCCAGTACCTATGAAAAGTGCCTTTATTTCAAATTTGGATCTTTGCAGATGTCAAGTAAAGATGAGGTCATTAGGTGTGGTGAGTCCTAATCCAATGATTGAGTCCTTATAAAAAGGGGAAATTTGGACAGAGGTAAGACACACACAAAGAGGAAAAGATGAACATTTTTATGTGCTTTATTGACCATTTCTTTATCTTCTTTGAAGAGATTTCTACTCAAATCCTTTCCCTAGTTTTTAATCAGTCTCTTTTTTATTGAGTTGTGAGAGTTGTTTATATATATTGAATGCATGCACACACACTGTTGTGTCCAACTGTTTGCGATCCCATGGACTGTACCATATCAGGTTCCTCTGTTTATGGGATTTCCCAGACAAGAATGCTGGAGTAAGTTGCCATTTCCCCCTCTAGGGGATCTTCTCGGTCCTGGGATTGAACCTGCATCTCCTGCATTGCAGGTGATTCTTCACTGCTTGAGCCATCTGGGCAACAATTCTGGATACTGAATCTTTATCAAGTACACGATTTGCAAGTATTTTCTTCCATTCTGTGGGTTGTCTTTTTGCTTTCTTGATGGTGCTATTTAAAGTACAAAAGTTTTACAATGTTATATCTGTCTTCCAATACTTCTATACATCTAAAATTACTTCAACATAAAAAAAACCTAAAAATCTACATAAGACATTTAGAAGAATATGCTCTAGAGTACCGAAAGGAAGGAGAAATGGAATTTTTCTTTTGCTATTAAAATACAATTGTTTCTTTTCTTTTCCAGATTATACAAGTGATGCAAATTCTCTGGAAATTAACATTAGTAAACTCACCATCCAGAGATAATTATCACTGTTATTGAGGGTTATATTCTCATACAAATACATAAATATTCATAAAAATTGAGGTACACTTGTTCTGTGCAGGAAGAGCTATTGTGATGCCACGTGACACCAAATAGAGTGGTGGGCTGAACTGACTTTACAGGTGAGTTATGGCTGTGTTTTAGGGGAAAAAGAAAGTTTTATAGAGAGCAACCAGAAGTAAAGGAATGTCAAGGGAGCAGTGAATAACCTCTTCATACTAAGCCAGACTGGATGACATTGGATTTTGAAGGGCTTTACACTACAATGGATGTGATCCATGCAGGCAATGGGGCATTCTTAAGGACTTCTGGACAAAGATGGCTGAGGACAATGGAAATATCTGTGATACACTTTATGAGTACTCACATATAGATGACCATATGTCCTGGTTGGTCACAGTCTCAGTTACACCTTTGGTCTTCTAGTTGTACCCTGTTTCACTCTCAAAATGCCTAAGTTTGGAGGATAAATATCATCTACACACACACACACACACACACACACACACACACCTTTCACAATTCTTACCTTTACTATGCTAAATGCACTGAGATTTTGTATTCTAATTCACTTAAAAAAAAAAGTACACTGGCTGTGAGGCAGGAGCTAGATAGCCCCAGGCGATTGGAGATTCATTCCCTGCAGACTGAAAAACTCCAAGAAGACAACAATACAACTAGGGGAGGAGGCTTGGGCCCAGCCCAGACCACATATTTCTCAAGTCAGGAGACTTTCCTGACCACACATGCACAGAAAGTCTCCTTAGAATTAAAAGTGGGAGTGATGTCAAGAGCTGTTCTACCAAATGGCCTTTACAGTAGAATCCATCTTGGCTAAGAGATCCATGTGCACACGTGGGTGGATCCTGAGATATACCAAATATGGGCTGTGAAACAGGAGAATCAAAATGACTGGCCAAAGGAAACCCAGAAGAAATGGCCCATAAAGGTAATTCTAACTACCTTGAGGGTGTGACTCAGCGACTCACTCTCAGTCTGCCTGTGTGTCTGTCCACTAGTCCTGTATTCTTTTTCCTCCTATTAAATCCTTCATTTGCTTCACTACTTTCCTTCTTGGGGCATACCCTGCAAAGCCAAAGAGCCAGGGCCTTTGTCACTGACCACATGTCTAGTGGTTAGGATTTGGTGCTCTCACTGCCAGGACCCTGCCTCAGTCTCTGGCTAGGAAAACACGCCCCACTCCAAGCCCTATTGCTGGCACCCTAAATGAGCTGCAACACATTAAACTGACTTTACGACACACATTAATTGTTCCTAATCCCATAACTCTGACCAAGATGCCTGTCAGGTTTTAAGGAGGAAAAAGACACAGTTTTAAGTTTGGATATGCACACTTTTGAGGCCATAGTCCTCAACCTTGGCTGTCCATCAAAAAAGACTAAGATTACTGAAAATGTACACCTCCAGGCCCACTGCATATAAAGCTCTATTATATGTATTTCTATGGGAAGAAATGTAACATATTTGACATATAACAAATAAAGGCTATGAATACTTACAGACTTAAGTTCAAAGCAGAACCACTAAGAACCACTATGTACAGGAATATGTGAAAGCCTAGGATGGAACACAGGCAGAAGCTAAAAGGGCACGACCCGGGCACGTCCTGTGTCGCCGACCCGGAGGTAAGGTGGCGGGGAGACGTAAAGCAGAGGAAAGGCAACAGCCGACATGGCAGTTTCTCCAGAGCAGGCCCGCTCTGCTTGCCTGCGCTGGTACCTACCACACGCGGAGCGCCTACCCACAGTGCCCCGCGGCGCGCACGCGCACAAGCGGCCGTTCCCAGCTTGCAGCGCTGCGCGGCGGCCGAGCCGGCAGCGGGCCGCCTCTGGCAGCCCCGGGGCAGGCGCCCCCGTCCCCAGCAGCGGGGGTAAGATGGCGCTGAAGAGGATCCAGAAGGTAAGAAGTCCTTCCCCCTGAGGGCTCCTTGGGAGTCCGAAGCATTGACTCCCGGGTGGGGACGCCACGGCAGCCAAACGAACGGCAGCTGAGACCGAGCAGAGAACTGTAACACCTGCCAGGGAGGGAGGCGGAACCGCCGCCCGCGCGGCCTTAAAAGGGTACCGCGCAGCGCGCGGGGCGGGGCGGCATCACGTGGGGTTAGCGTCGCGCGGGACGGGGCGGGGCCCCGGGCGGAGCCACTGAGGGTTAGCGTTCCACACGCCTCCCCCGCCTCCCATCTCGGCATCTGTGGCGAGGTGCGGGCTCCCTGCACCTTGGTCGTTGTGTTCCGGGCGCCTGGGCGGAGAGGTAGCGCCTGGCCTCAGAGGAAGGAGGGCATACCCTTATAGGGGTGTCTGAAGGGCTGGTCAGAGGATTCGAGGCTGGAGCTGGATTCTAAGGGATGAATACGAACTCTGCAAGTGCAGGAAAGGAACAAGGGCGTTCGCGGTCTTGGAGAGATGCCGTGGCTGGGCTTGGAGTGGGGAGAGCATGACTGGGGTTTAAGTGCCGCTGGAACAGGGGATGAGAGTGGGTGGGCAGGACTAGGGTGGGGGTATTAGGGGCAGTGCTAGGATAACTTTTTTACCCTGTAGGTAATTGGGAGTCCTTATGGGCATTTACTATGTTAACTAGAATTTGGAGAATGCACAATAGAAGGAAGAAAAAGTACTTTCATTTATGCTATATTATTTGTTTACATCGTAGTATATCTACTATCAGTCTTCCCTTTTCTTAAAAAAAAAAATTACACTTTGCATCCCGCTTTTTCACATAGCATTAAACATAGGCATTTTTCATGTTAAGTAGTATTCGTAACTGTAGTTTTTAACGTCAGCTTTCCAAAAGTATATGACCATTAATTTAGTTAATCATTACCTGTAGTGAATAAACACATGGAAATGGATGTCAGAAGGCAAGGAACTTAAATCATTCCCAGCCTCCGTGTCCACGTGTTTTTATAAGTTGTTTTTTTTTTCTTTTTTTAGACTTAGATGATACATATTTAGTACATGCGTGGAATATATCAAGCGCTCAGTATGAATTAACAACCACTGGCATTCCAAATTTTATAGGAAGTAAATAATAACTGTGATAAGCATCATTGTATGGTGAGTTTGGTCAATGCAGGAGACTCTAGTTCCATCCCTGGGTTAGGAAGATGCCCTGGAGAAGGAAATGGCAACCCACTCCAGTATTCTTGCTTGGAAAATCCCATGAACAGAGAAGCCTGGCAGGATATCGTCCATAGGGTCCCTAGAGTTGGCTGTGACTTAGCGACTAAAAGCAACATGGTGAGCTTAGGTTTGATTACCTGAGGTGGGATTGCAGGATCTCTTAAGAATATGATGTTGTTGTTCAGTCGCTAAGTGCTGTCTGACTTTGCATCCCCACAGACTGCAGCACACCAGGCTCCTCTGCCTTCCACTGTCTCCCAGAGTTTGCTCAGATTCATGTCCATTGAGTCAGTGATGCTGTGTAACCATCTCATTCTCTGCTGTCCCCTTCTCCTTTTGCCTTCAGTCTTTCCCAACATCAGGGTCTTTTCCAATGAGTTGGCTCTTCACATCAAGTGGCCAAAGTTTTGGAGCTTTAGCATCAGTACTATCAATGAATCTTCAGGGTTGATTTCCTTTTGATCTCCTTGCAATCCAAGGGACTCTCAAGAGCCCTCTTTAGCACCACGATTCAAAAGCATCAAGGGGATGCTAAGGGTAAGGCTCATTTTTAATAAACAGCTCTCCTAAAAATAATGTGTTTGGCAAATTATTCTCTGAAAGAGGTTGTCTATTAGACTAGGACTTTGAGACAGGTGAATGATATGCTCAAATCTATGTCGTGAAAAGAGGCTTCTGGCTCTACTGTAACCTGGAGTGGCCAGAGGGGAAACTGAGGGCACTGTGAACATCCAGTGAAGCTGTCGTTCAAGTGACTGACCGTGGAGCAGAAGCCAAGACAGGAACTGTGCTTGGATGACATGCAAAGGGTACAATCGACAGAACTTGAAAAACAGTATGTGGTGAAAGTGAGAGAGGGGGATACACAACATGGATAACTGATTGGATGGCAGTGTTATTGCCTGGGTTGGAAATCAAACATTTTGAGGGCAGGGGGTAGGGTGGGAGATAAGGGTGTAGGTTTGAACTTACATGTCTGAACATATAGACTGATAAGATTTGTAAAAAGGAGAACTAGGAGAAAGTGGAGAGAAACTAAAGAGCCTTTTGATGAAAGTAAAAGAGGAGAGTAAAACGCTGGGTTAAAATATGCTGTCTAGGTTGGTCATAGCTTTTCTTCCAAGGAGCAAGCGTCTTTTAATTTCATGGCTGCAGTCACCATCTGCAGTGATTTTGGAGCCCAAGAAAATGAAGTCTGTCACTGTTTCCATTGTTTCCCCATCTATTTGCCATGAAATGATCTTAGTTTTCTGAACGTTGAGCTTTAAGCCAACTTTTTCACTCTCCTCATTCCCTTTAATGAAGAGGCTCTTTAGTTCTTCACTTTCTGTCATAAGGGTGGTGTTATCTGCATATCTGAGGTTATTAATATTTCTCCTGGCAATTTTTTTTTTCTCCTGGCAATCTTGATTTCAGCTTACGTTTTATCCAGCCCAGTATTTCACATGATGTACTCTGCATGTAAGTTAAAGAAGCAGGGTGACAATATACAGCCTTGTACTCCTTTCCCAATTCGGAACCAGTCCATTGTTCCATGTTTGGTTCTAACTGTTGCTTCTTAACCTGCATACAAATTTCTCAGAGGTCAGGTAAGGTGGTCTGGTATCCCCATCTTTTTAAGAGTGTTCCACAGTTTGTTGTGATCCCTGGTGGCTCAGATGGTAAAGTGTCTGTCTACAGTGTGAGAGACCTGGGTTCCACCCCTGGGTTGGGAAGATTCCCTGGAGAAGAAAATGGAAACCCACTCCAGTACTCTTGCCTTGAAAATCNTGGTATCCCCATCTTTTTAAGAGTGTTCCACAGTTTGTTGTGATCCCTGGTGGCTCAGATGGTAAAGTGTCTGTCTACAGTGTGAGAGACCTGGGTTCCACCCCTGGGTTGGGAAGATTCCCTGGAGAAGAAAATGGAAACCCACTCCAGTACTCTTGCCTTGAAAATCCCATGGACAGAGGAGCCTGGTGCAGGCTACTGTCCATGGGGTTGCAAAGAGTTGGACACAACTGAGCGACTTCACTTTCACACAGTCAAAGGCTTTGACATAGTCAGTAAAGCGGAAATAGATGTTTTGCTGGAACTCTTTTGCTTTTTCAATGATCAAACCGATGTTGGCAATTTGATCTCTGGTTCCTCTGCCTTTTTAAAATACAGCTTGAACATCTGGAAATTCTCAGTTCATGTACTGTTGAAGCCTGGCTTGGAGAACTTTGAGCATTAATTAGCTGGCATGTGAGATGAGTGCAATTGTGTGGTAGTTTGAACATTCTCTGACATTGCCTTTCTTAGGGATTGGAATGAAAACTGACCTTTTCCAGTCTCATGGCAACTGCTGAGTTTTCCAAATTTGCTGGCCTATTGAGTGCAGCACTTTAACAGCATCATCTTTTAAGATTTGAACTAGCTCAGATGGAATTCCATCACCTCCACTAGCTTTGTTCAGAGTGATGCTTCCTAAGACCCACTTGACTTCGCATTCCAGGATGTCTGGCTCTAGGTGAGTGATTACACCATTGTGGTTATCTGGCTCTAACATCTTTTGTATACAGTTCTCTGTGTATTTCTGCCACTACTTTAATCTCTTCTACTTCTGTTAGGTCCATACCATTTCTGTCCTTTATTGAGCCCATCTTTGCATGAAATGTTCCCTTGATATCTCTGATTTTCTTGAAGAGATCTCTAGTCTTTCCCATTCTATTGTTTTCTTCTATTTCTTTGCACTGATCACTGAGAAAGGCTTTCTTATCTCTCTTTTCTATTCTTTGAAACTCTGCATTCAGATTAATAATATATCTTTCCTTTTCCTTTCACTACTCTTCTTTTCTCAGCTATTTGTAAGGCATCCTCAGACAACCATTTTGCCTTTTTGCATTTCTCTTGGGGATGATTTTGACCACTGCTTCCTGTCTGTACAGTGTCACAAACCTCCACCCATAGTTCTTCAGGCACTCTGTCTATCAGATCTAGTCCCTCAAATCTATTCCTCACTTCCACTGTATAGTCATAAGAGATTTGATTTAGGTCATACTTGAATGGTTTAGTGATTTTCTCTACTTTCTTCAATTTAAATGTGAATTTGGCAATAAGGAGGTCATGATCTGAGCCACAGTCAGCTCCCAGTCTTGTTTTTGCTGACTCCATCTTCAACTGCAAAGAATATAATCAGTCTGATTTTGGTATTGAGCATCTGGTGATGATAGTGTGTAGAGTCTTCTCTTGTGTTGTTGGAAGAGGGTGTTTGCTATGACCAATGTGTTCTCTTGGCAGAACTCTGTTAGCCTTTGCCCTGTTTCGTTTTGTACTCCAAGGCCAAACTTGCCTATTCCTCTTGACTTCTTGCTTCTGCATTCTAGTCCTCTATGATGGGGGCTTTCCTGGTGGCTCAGACGGTAAAGTGTCTGCCTGCAATGCGGGAGACCTGGGTTCAATCCCTGGGTCGGGAAGATCCCCTGGAGAAGGAAATGGCAACCCACTCCAGTACTCTTGCCTGGAAAATTCCATGGACAGAGGAGCCTTGTAAGTTACAGTCCATGGGGTCGCAAAGAGTCGGGCACGACTGAGCGACTTCACTTCACTTCACTTCCTCTATGATGAAAAGGACGTCTTTTTTTTTTTTTTTTTTGCTGTTAGCTCTAGAAAGTCTTGTAGGTCTGTAGCACTGTTCAACTTCATCTTCTTCGGCATTAGTGATTGGGCATAGACTTGGAGTGGTTTACCTTGGAAACAAACAGAGATCATTCTGTCGTTTTTGAGATTGCACCCAGGTACTGCATTTTGAACTCTTGTTGACTATGAGGGCTACTCCATTTCTTCTAAGGGTTTCTTGTCCACAGTGGTAGATGTAATGGTCTGACTATAAATATTAATTGTTCTTTAGAGATAACTTGCAAAATCAGGAAAGTATAGATAATACCATATTTACATCTACTCTAAGATGGACAGTTTTTTACATTTTCACACCTTTGAAATTGGGATGCTGCTTAAAATCACTGGCAATATGACTGCCACTGTGTGAAAGCCATATCACAGCAGTGTATATTGAGGTTAAGTGCATTGTTGATGTGTTGAGTTTAATTGCTTTAAAAAGTCTCCAAAACGATACTTTGATTTAATGCTGAAGATTAAAGCTTTTGTGAACCTAGGCACAGAAACAGAACCGTGAGGAGTAAGTTTTATATTAATGGAATAAATGTTGCTGGAAAAGGGACTGCAGTTCTTTATTTCCATACCAAGCTAACCAAATGCTTCATAGACCACAGAAAGGAAGATACCGTGTACCCTCTAGTCAGTGAGGCTGGCTCACCTATATTTGCTGAAGTTTGCGCAAAAGATTGTGTATTGTAGGCCTTTCTGTAAGAAAACTCCAGGAACGTTCATGGAGGACTGTTTAAGAATTGCCACATCACCATTGCCTAGAAGGCACAGGGGATGACTGTGAGGATACCCATGACCCAGGGTTAGCATAGACTCTAAACGAGGAGAGCCCATTTATTTATTTCACTTGTCTTCCACTCCTGTTTTGCTATGCATGAATGATTTAAAAATAAAAACATATGCCCAAGTAAGCTTTTTGTTGTTGTTGTTTAGTCACTAAGTTGTGTCTGCCTGTTTGCAACCCCATGAACTGTAGCATGCCAAGCTTCCCTGTCCTTCACCGTCTCCTGGAGTTGCTCAAACTCATGTGCATTGAGTCAGTGATGCTATTCGACCATCTCATCATCCTCTGTTGCCTTTTTGTTCATCTGCCCTCAGTCTCTCCCAGCATCAAGATTTTTTTCCAGTGAGTCAGCTCTTCTCAGCAGGTAGCGAAAGTATTGGAGCTTCAGCATTAGTCCTTCCAATGAAAGTTCAGGGTTGATTTAGAGGATTGACTGGTTTGATCTCCTTGTATTGCAAGGGACTCTCAAGAATCTTATCCAGCACCACATTTCAAAAGCATGAATTCTTCCATGCTCAGCTCTCACATCCACACATGACTACTGGAAAAACCATAGCTTTGACTTAAAGCTTAGTTTCAAATTAAAATTTTAAGAGTAAAGAATCTCATAGGATATCACTTATATGTGGAATTTTTTTTTAATTATATAAAAATGAACTGATTTACAAAGTAGAAATCAGACATAGAAAACAAACATATACGGTTACCAAAGGGGAAGAGGAGGTGATAAGTTAGGAGTCTGCGTTTAACAGATACATGGTATAAAATACACAAGGACCTACTGTATAGCCCAGGGAACTATATTCAATATCTTGCAATAACCTATAATGGAAAAGCATCTGAAAAAGAAAAAAATATATATAAAACTGAATCACTTTGCTGTACACCTGAAAATAACACAGCACTGTAAATCAACTATACGTAAAAATTTAAAGGTAGCAATAATACAACCCACAGAATGGAGGAAAGTATTTCTCAAATATTAATATCTGAAAAGGGATGTATATCCAGAATATGTAAAAATTCTTACAACATGAGAATAAAAGACTATCCAATTAAAAAATGAAAAGAAAAGAATGCATTTGGTCTTAGTTTAATTGCCAGTGTGTTTTCTTTCTTAGTTGCCTATAAGATTGTGTCTTTCATTGAATGAGATCTTGAATTGAGTACAGCACAGTAAAAGAAATAAGCGTGTACTATGTTTGCTTCACTGTTTTCCTCTGGTAGTCCACTCTAACCTTTTTCCTTTTCAAGACTGACTTATCATCAGTGTTACTTATAGCAAAAAGTATTACACAATGTTAACCTGCTTAGTCCTTTACAATTTATGAAATATTTATGCATTTATCGTTTAGGTAATAAATTCCCATGGTTCAAAATTCAAAAAATGCAAAAGAGTCTACAGGGAAAACTCTCCCATCCACTCCTGTCCCCAGCCACCCAGTTCCTCACCCAAGATGTGATTAGTGTCATTAGTTTCTTCTGTAGTCTTCCAGTACTAGGTATCTCTATACATTCCTCATTCTTCTTATTATAATGCTAATAATTGAATCCTCTATACACTATCAACCTTGATTTTTTACCAAGTACATTTGTGTACGTTATAAACATTACAAAATTATAGCCAAATACTAGTGCTGGCCAGTTAGCAGGCAAATGTAATTACAACTCAACAGATAATTTATGCTGAGGCCCAAAGAGGTCAAAGTTGTTTTCCCAGTGACAGAGCTGGAACTCAGACCTGGGTCTTCTGGCCTCTGTTGAGAAAGCACAGGAATGCAATATATTGGTAGACTAGTTTCTTTCAACTCACACTGTTCTTCCTTGAAATGCCAGTTAGCATTTGAAACTCATTGGTGCTAGTTGGAGTCTCTGTCAGTTGAGACCCACTTCTGGACCTTCAGGAATCATCAACTCTTAGTAACCATTCACCACACCCTTTACAACGTATTTGCCTTCTAGGGACAGGGAACAGCCCATGTAGATGCCTGGAGGTATGGAGAAACCTGGTCAGTTGGGGGGAATTGACCAGGTACTCTTGCCTGGAAAATCCCATGGAGAGACCCACTTCTGGACCTTCAGGAGTCATCAACTCTTAGTAACCATTCACCACACCCTTTACAACGTATTTGCCTTCTAGGGACAGGGAACAGCCCATGTAGATGCCTGGAGGTATGGAGAAACCTGGTCAGTTGGGGGGAATTGACCAGGTACTCTTGCCTGGAAAATCCCATGGAGAGACCCACTTCTGGACCTTCAGGAGTCATCAACTCTTAGTAACCATTCACCACACCCTTTACAACGTATTTGCCTTCTAGGGACAGGGAACAGCCCATGTAGATGCCTGGAGGTATGGAGAAACCTGGTCAGTTGGGGGGAATTGACCAGATACTCTTGCCTGGAAAATCCCATGGACAGAAGAGCCTAGTAGGCTGCAGTCCATGGGGTCGCAAAGATTCGGACGCGACTGAGCGACTTCACTTTCACTTTTCACTTTCATGCCTTGGAAAAGGAAATGGCAAACAACTGCAGTGTTCTTGCCTGGAGAATCCCAGGGACGGGGGAGCCTGGTAGACTGCTGTCTATGGGGTCGCACAGAGTTGGACATGACTGAAGCGACTTAGCAGCAGCAGCAGCTAAGAACTGACTAGTGGTATACTAGTAGGTGTTTAAAAGCCAACCCTCCTCTGGGATAAAACTTGGCCCTGACTTGTGGTACTTGCTGGCTTCTGTAATATAAATATTCCCACTGTGGCCAATTGTATGTGTGTAGGTGGGATGAGTACAGAGGGGCCAGAGGGGCAGGCATTATTAGAATGATCGGCATGCCCAGAGATTACAAGGTGGGATCAGGAGGTTCTTTGTGAATGAGCTCAGTTGCAAGCATTGTTCAGGTAAGGAGGAATGTGATCAGCTAGGTTTAAACTTCATACATAATGCCCTAGACCCTAGGATTTGCCATCCTCTGAGGAATTTCCCTGCAACCTGATGGACCATTACTTGTGCCTCATTCCTTCTCTTTGGAACCCCTCTGGAGACCACAAGAAGTTTACCCAGATTTGGAACCTAGGGAGACTGAGAAGTGTTAGGAAACATCCTAGTTCATGCAAACTATAGTTTTTAAGTCACTGCCCAAAATCTTAGACCTTGAGGCTTATGCTGGGCTAGGATAACTTTTGGGGGTTGTGTCCACAAGTTGTATCGAATTTAGGGAATCTAGTTATAATGTAATTCCTATTTCCCCCCATTGGTACATAGTATAGCTGTGCTAGACTGGCTCACATATCCTTCTTCTCCCACTTGGAGCCTTAGGACTCCCATACAGCCGGTGGCGAGTAGGGCAGTAGTGGGGCAGAGAGATTGAAATACAGGAGCCCTGTCCTTGACTGGGCACTTCCTCTGGGCTAAGTGCCTCCATTCAGGAGCTCAGAGCTAAAGCCCAGCCCCTGCCCTTCTCCACCTGAGTGGTGGTAGGGCCCTGCCCCCTTTCAGCTCTGTCACCTTGGGGTAAGTAACTTAACCTCTTTACCTCTCAATTTTCTAGCTTAAGTGGAAATGGTAACACATTTTTCACATGTATCTTCACAGTCATGAGCAGACCCTTGTTTTCAAGGGTATTGCAGATTACTTGTTTTCATTTGCCAGACTCACCCCCTCCTGAAGTCTGGAAGCCCCGTCCCACTAGGAGAATTTACTTCTAGCCAAAACGTGTAGGGTGTAGAGCAGTATCCCCAGTTCACACCCCAGCTCTGAGCTCACTATTTTGTGTTCCAGGAATTAACTGACTTGCAGAGGGACCCCCCTGCCCAGTGCTCTGCAGGACCTGTGGGAGATGATTGTAAGTACCGGTCAGGGCTCCAGATTCCATGAGCCTTGCGATTAAGACCCCCAAACTTATCCATCCCTCAATTTTTTTGTTTTCTGTTTTAAGAAAACCTGTTGTTACTGTTGCTTTCTCTTCCTTTACTTATGAGTAGCTTTTTCATTAGATGCATTGACTTCATAGCCCAGCTGGTCAAGATGTTGCTGGAAATCACCATCTCCTTCCATTGGGGCACAAGAAAGCCATCTGGAAAGCCAATTAAAACTTGGGGCATTGCTGGAAAAATGGTCATGAACCTAATCACGGAGGACCTATTGCTGTTGCACTTGGGGGTAGAACTAGAGGGCTGATGAAGGGTGGGGATGGGGCTAGCTCCTTGCCTCTGCGAAGAGAAGGGACAGTTCTTTTCTCCCACTTCTGCTCCCAGGGGGAGACTGAAGGAGCTGCAGTGGGCAGCCCTCTGCCGCCCTCTGTAGCCGACTGGCCGTAGGCCATGCCACCCAGCACTTGGATATCCCAAATCTACTCTGCTATCCCACTTCACCTCTACTTTCTGAGCATCTTAGGCTCTGGGATGCTCATCCTTTACTGTGAGGCTCTAATAGCTGCATCGGAAGGAAAAGTAGGCGGGAGAAGGAAAGACTGTGTAAAAAGAGGGGTGGTGCCCTTCAAGGACACCAAAGAATTAAAAACAGATACTCAAACAGAACTCATATATCAATGCTCATTGCACCATTGTTTATAATCCCCAATTAACAATCCCCCATTACATGCCCATTAACAAATTAATGAATAAGCAAAGTGGTAAATATGTGTGTGTGTGTATACATATATATACACAATAGCATATTATTTAGCGATAAAAATGGATAAAGTTCTGACACATGCAATAACATGGATGAATCTTGAAAATATGCCGTATAAAATAAGCCAGAAACAAAAGGACAGATATTATATGGTTCCATGGAGCCTGGTAGGCTGTAGTCCATGGGGTCGCTAAGAGTCAGACACGACTGAACGACTTCACTTTCTCTTTTCACCTTCATGCATTGGAGAAGGAAATGGCAGCCCACTCCAGTGTTCTTGCCTGGAGAATCCCAGGGACGGGGGAGCCTGGTGGGCTGCCGTCTGTGGGGTCACAGAGAGTCAGACACAAGTGAAGCGACTTAGCAGCAGCAGCAGCAGCAGCAGCAGCTAGACAAGGCAGATATAGAGACAGAAAGTAGAGTAGAGAGGTTTGTAGACACTGAGAGGAAGCAGAAATGGGACGATATTTCATGGTACAGAATTTCTGTTTGGAGTGATGAAGAAGTTTCAGAAATGGATAATGTTGGTGGTTGCACTGCATTGTGAATGCACTTAATGCCACTGATGTGACACTTAAAATGGCTTAAATGACATACTTTATGCTTCATTTTCGTGTCCAACTCTTTGCAACCCCATGGAATTCTCCAGGCAAGAATACTGGAGTGAGTAGCCATTCCCTTCTCCAGGGAATCTTCCCGACCCAGGGATCAAACCTGGGTCTCTCGTATGCAGGCAGATTCTTTCCTGTCTGAACCACCAGGGAAGCCATATGCTACATTAAAAAAAAAAACCAAACTTTTATTGTGTTAAAATGCAAGAAAGAAAAATTTCACAAAGATGGAAAAAAAAGAGGAAGTAGTCATTTGTGAGGAAGAAGTCATATGTGTGTGTTCCTGCATGTTCTGTGGGCTGATGCTTAGAGGAACTGAAAAGGGGCAGACAGCTACTTAAAATGGAGGATTCCAGAAGCTTTATGTGAGCGTTTAAATAATTTTTTAGAGCAGAACAGAAATGATTCCCATTGCATATGCAGAGTTAGTGAACAGGTGTAGCTTTACTAGTTTGTTATTTGATCTGTGTTGTCCTTCCAAGTGTCATAGGTCTCAGTAACATATTTTCCCCCTCTTACCTGTTGCTTAAAATAATGTAAACTGGGGTTACTGATATGATTGAACTGGTAATGATTCAGCTTCCCCTTTCTAAAGGTACCCCTTGGTGTTCCTCTGCACCACACATTCTCATCCCTTACTGCAGTCCTGTTCTGGGAAGCAGCCATCTTTATCTGAGAGTCTAGCCACTCTCCATACTCAGTACCTAAGTTTAGATGAGGTTTGCACACTCTTGGAAACTAACCTTTTGCGGCCATTTCATGCCTGCCCTGTGAGTTAACAGCCCCTTTCCGGAATCCTTCTGCAATTTCCTCTCTCATCCTGTCTCTTTTGGAGCCTTCTGTTGTGACTGTGCCTTTGGGTTCTGCTCAGCCCCTCAGCAGACCTCAGGGGTTAAAGTGAATGGGAGCAAAGGGTCACCTGTTTGCCAGAAGGAACCACTCATATTATCTACTCCTCCCCTTTTCTGTATATTAATTATCAAAAAACATTTATTTAATAAGGAATTCCAATCTATACTATGATTAGGAAAATGTATAACTACCAGCTAATGACTAGTATGAGTTGGAATAAAAGCAGTCAAAAGAAAAAGAAGCGACACTTTATTAGCTTAGGCAGCCTCATTGTAGGTAAAAGTGTTCCCATCAGTAGCATTTCTTGAAACATTTGGAAAAGGGCAAGGGCTGCTGTGACTATCTTTGGATACCTGTATGAGCGTGGGAAACCTCGTCTCTTGTTCCTTCCATTCCTTCCCCTCCTCACGCTTTGGCAATTTCCTGTCTGCTGGCAAGGGCAGAGTCTGTGAGATATTTGAATAGATGGCAGGAAACCCAGTACAGGACCAGGTCTGAAAATTGGGGCTGATTTCACACCCATGATGGATCCATGAGACAGAGTTCCCTAGAGAATAACAGATCCCTCAGATGTTCTCAGCACACACACCCACACACACACCCACACCCCACACCCCTGGTGCGTATATAGGCACTTTCCACAAAGACTGGACAGTGTCCTGGGAGCTTTGGAACTGAGTCATCCGCCTGCTCAGGCCAGTCTTGCTGAGCATACAGGAGCTTTTCTAGGGCTGTGTGCAGCAGTAAAAGTAGCCTGACTCCAGAGAGGGCTGCAGGCGTGACGCGCAGCAAGAGAAAGCGCTAACACTCTAAGCAGGGATGTGGCCTGACCGCCAGGTTGGTGGGAACCTGGGAGGGAAGAACACGAGGGGCTGCTCTTGGCTTGTCACCTAGTCCCGGGGATGTGTGAGAGGACACAGGTGGGAAATAGCCACTGAAGCCTCAGAGCCACAGGCAGTGATTGACTCCTGAAAGAGACCCTTTGGAGAAGGCTCCAGAGTAAATAGTGAACAACTAAGGAGAAGAGAGGTTTATAAAAGTAACATGGAAAGTGGCTAAAGCCTACCTAAGGCTTAATTCTGTGCAGAGAGAAGATTGAATTGTAGTTTACTGGCACCTGGATAGTAAAGAATTTAATTTTGTCCTTAAAAGATCTGGCCTTTGTCCCTAGCCTCAAGAAAGCGATGTCTAAACTACCCTGCCTGATAGGACTGTTTAGGCCTTGACCCAAACCAGCAATGTGAGTTAGGTGGGGGCAGGCCACACTAGACAGACCAACCAGCTGGTTTAAGGTGGAGGTTCGGGATCATTGTCAGAGGAACTGGAGACATAGATCCATTAATCCATCCTGCTAACGTGATGGAGTTCCAGTAAAAGCTCTGTACGCTGAGCCAGGCGTGAGCATCGCTGTAGGCAGTATTCCGTGTATTGTCACACATCAATTCCAGAACTCTAGGGAAGAGGACAGTTGAAGGTCTACATTTGGACTCTGCCTGGAACTTTCCCCATGAGCGCTTCCCTCAGCTGACACTAACCTCAGCCTTTCACTATGGTAAATCAGAGCTGTGAGCACAACAGTCTTTCATGAGTCTGGAGTCCAATTAAGTTACAGAAACCCCTACAGAGGTGGTTGGTGTCAGAAGTGAGGGCAGGCTTGTGTGTGAAGAGCACCCTGTGAACAGAGCAGCTCCTCTTCGGTGGAGAGACGTTTGCTGAAGAGGCTGACATTCCGCTCTCTTTTTTGTCTTGCAGTGTTCCACTGGCAAGCCACCATCATGGGCCCGGTAGGTAGCGGCTGCTGAGCGCAGCCCTTGCTTTACCTGTTGTGCCTCTTGCACGTGTACTAATCTGCTTCCGGTGTCTCATCCTCCAGAATGACAGTCCTTACCAAGGAGGCGTTTTCTTCCTGACCATCCACTTCCCTACCGATTATCCTTTCAAGCCCCCAAAGGTGAGGAAGGGGACAGGGACAGTGTGTGATGAAGTCACTGGTACAGAAAGCTGAACCCGGGGCTTTTCCCAGGGGCCCTTATCCACCACCAGGAGTACAGCTTGCCAGGAATTAAACTCTGGACTTTCAGGAGTCACTGCTCATGTGAGCAAGGGCTGATGTGGTGAGGGCTTCCTACTGAAGCCATGTTTTCAGGGGTGTTCCTTGTGGGGTGGCTGAGTTAGGATATGTTTCAGGCTCCAGCTCCCTTCTCTGCAGTCCCTTTCAGTCTAGGACAGGACTGCTCAGCCCCTGCCCCAGGGACACTGAGATTTTTGTGGTAATAAAGCCTGAGATGGGAGGTGGGGAGAGGATTGCTTCTAGTATCTAGCGGAGGCCAGGAATGCTGCTCAGCATCCTGAATTGCACAGGATGGCCCTGAATGTCCACCGGTAGAGAGAAGCTGGCCTAGGACCCTGGCAAGTCACCTCCTTCCTTCACCTGGAGGAGTCCTGCCTTCATGAGATTCATAGTCCCGTGCGGGAGAAGTTTAATATGAGAGCTACGCCATGCTGAGGAGAAGCACAGAGCAGGAAAGTGGGATAGGACAGTGAGGGAAGCTGGTAGTGGGATCACCCTGAGCATGGAAAGGGTCACAGGGAACTGGAGGGCAAGCCTGTGTTTGGGGGTGGGAAGGGTGACCCGGAGGGGACCCACAGTGTTCAATCAGTTGCTCTGCTGTGGTGAGAGGCTGGGTAGGGCAGAGACTGGTTGTTAAGGCAAAGCAGGTGGCATGTTCCAAGGTGGAGTCAACAGCACAGGCAGAAGTGGTCAGACAGCAGTGACTGTATGTTATTCATATCATTTTTATGAGAAAAATCATAACGTTTTTATTTTTCTGATTGAAAAATTGATAAAAGTGGGTTATTTTAAAATTAGAGCATATGGAGAACTAATTAATACACAGATGGAAATCAGTCTATTCATAAACCTATACCCAGAGAAGATCACAGCTAATAGCCCTACTGATGATCCTTTCAAGCCCCCAAAGGTGAGGACAAGGGACAGGGACAGTGTACATTCCTCCAGGGTTTTGCTTCATATACCAATATACATTTTTAATTCTTATTTTTAAAATAAAATTGTCAGTTCTGGTTGTGAATGAGGAAACCAAGGCTTTGAATGGGCCTTGGTGTGGCTTATAGTGGAGGGTGGGACTTGAACCCAGATGTGTCAGCCTATTTTTTGGTAACTTTTTATTTTAAATTAATTCTGTACTTAGAAAAATGTTGCAAAAATAGTACAGATTTTCCATATATGCCTTGTCTAGCTTTCTCTGAAGTCAACATCTTACTTTATTGAAGTCCAAGTATCAAATCCAGGAAGTCAGTGTTGGCCACATGCTCAGAGCTAAACTGATGGCCTTACTTTTTTACCAGATTTCCTCGTGTTCTAGAACCCTGCACTGTATTTATTGTCTTGTCTCCTCCATCTCCACAGTCTGTAACAGAGCCTCCATTTCCTCTGGTCTTTCATGACCTTGATTCTCTTGAGAGGTAATGATCACTTTCAGAGACCCTCCCCCTGCCCCATTTGGGGTTTGTGTGCTGTTTTCTCAGGATTGACCTAAGGTTTTGCATTTTAGCAAGACTTAAACAGAAGTCTTGAATCTGTGCCAGGGCCCCCTGTCTCAGGGTTTGTGATGTGTCTTACTGCCCTGAGGTTGACCTTAATGGCTCAGTTAAAGTCAGACCTTTCACCCCTGTGTGCACATTCTATCTAAGCAGTGAGAAGAAGCCCCTCTGGGCTCCCTAGCCCGCAGCTCTCCCTGCTCATTGCCACCAGAGGCCATTGGTGCCTCCATATTTAAAATCAGAGTTGAATGTGGTTAAGATTCTGGAGATTTTGCCAGCTTTTAATGAAGAAGACTGGGTTGTGCTGGGCACAAGGGGACAGATAGTAAAATACCTTTTAAGTATAACTGTTATTTCAAGGGTTTGGTTGAAAAAGCACATTTCATGATCTTGAATCTACCCCCACTCTCCCCTTTCCCTGTTGAAATTTGCTGCAGTGTCTTGTAAAGTAGCATCTTATACCCTTCATTAGTGTATAAGTTGCTGCTGATCTTTCTTAAAATAAACAGATAAGATATAATCCTATATGTCTGTTGGGCATTTTCAGGATTCCTTATTGCCCAAAGACAAAACAAAAGCAGTGCCTATTATTAGAGACTGAAGTCAGCCCTGTGAGCTGGGTTTACTGTGTGCCAAAATGTGTCTTCTACAATAGAAGAAAGTGTGTCTGTCTTTTTAAAAATCTCCTTTCCACAGGAGAACAAGATAAAGTAAGATTGCTGTTTGGGCAAGAATTTTCTGGGTCTGTTGGGCGAATCTGGCAAGGTTGTATGATCTTCTCTACAGAAGATAATAAAGAATAAGGCAAATATTTAGTGCCTGAGCCACTTTGGAAGTTTGATGCTTCCTGGAAAAAAATGAAAGTGTTAGTCACTCAGACATGTCCAACTCTGTACAGTCCATGGACTGTAGCTGGCCAGACTCCTCTGTCCATGGTATTCTCCAGGCAGAAATACTGCAGTGGGTATACTGGATCTTCCCAACCCAGGGACTGTCAGGAAGTCTCCTGCATTTCAGGCAGATTCTTTACCCTTTGAGCCACCATGGAAGCCCTTCTGGCAAAAGTCATTAGGTAACAGATGCTGAGCCTCACATACACAGCCTGCCTTCTCCTCATATTCTGAAGTGAGTTGTTTTAAAATGAAGCCAACAAAAAAAATCCTGTTTTATTATAAACTGTTTCAGGCATGTGAAGTATTGTAGATAATCATATAATGGATGCCCACATATTCATCATCTGGCTTAAGAACTCCATTATTCAACAAGACTTCTGAGTCCTGGCCATTGCTCCTTGTTAGCCCTCAGAGCACACAATTCTGGGGGAGATGGTGTCAGTCCCCGCACCTAGTTCAAGAGCCCAGCAGGGAATGGGTTGGGGGACTTCTCCTCCAGGTGACCCTCCTGTATCCCATTCTGGTTTGGAATAATGCCCAGCTCACCCAGGATTGTTCAGGGCCAGGGATGTCCCAGTAGTGGTCATTTCCACCTTACTTGGTTCATTTTCCAGACAGATAAACAATCTAGAATGTCCCTGTAGTCTGTCTGACTTGAGGTCTCTCATCTCTGCAGGTTGTTTTCACAACCAAAATTTATCATCCCAACATCAACAGCAACGGCAGCATCTGCCTTGACATCCTGCGGTCCCAGTGGTCTCCAGCACTGACTGTGTCAAAAGGTAAAAAGGTAGATGTGTACACTAGGTTCTGATGCTGTGAGTGCCTGTCTCATGCTCTACCCTTGCACTCCTGAGAGCAAATTCAGGCTCCGGGGAGGCAGCCACGATCCTAGCCCATGGTCACAGCCTAGAGGGGAGGAGTCCGAAGTGGTGCTTTCCCAACCCGCACCATGTCCACCTGGATCTGTTGCTGCAGGGTGCTCCAGCCAGACTGTTGCACGAGTGCAAAAGAAAATATTGATCCTATTTATACTTTTGATCTAAAAGTAAGAAAGGCAAATATTACATTGCCTCCTCCATTCTCTCATTTATTCCTTTATGCAACATGGATTGTGAACCAGCCCTGAGTGAAGAGGACACAGGGCCTGTGCTCTGCGTGAGGGTGAAGAAACAGCCTAAACTGGGCTTAAAGGATGCAGATACTCCTTCCCAACTAAAACAGGCTGAACATGGTTGTACGAACCCTGAGACTTGAACACAGAGGGTGTGAGTTACCTGTCAGTGGAGTGAGTAAGGTGGTAAAAAAACACAACCTGAGAGAATCAGGGTACCAGAGCCCAACAAACAGAGTGGAGTGTGAGGCAATGCAGGTGGCAGAGCTTTAGGAAGCAGAGGGGGGACCACAAGGCACCAGGACAGCTGACCAGAGCGGGCTCTTTGAGACTGTGTGGTAAATCGACAGGGAAAGCTGCCCACTGCTATGTGGTGACGCAGATGCCGTGGAGGCGGAACTGACTCCAGTACTTAGGCCTCCAGGAGACAACTCCACACTGGGGGCCTGCTCCTTTCTGAGCTGAATCCTCACACCACTGCCTAGCATGCCTTTGGGTGTGGGGGTCAGGACCCTCTCTAAGAAAGCAGGGAGAGGAAATCATAATGGCCGGGAGTAGACACTTGAATGTGGAAGGAAGGAAGAAATTAGCCCTCTCATGACACATCGTTTGAGCTCAGAACAGCACGAGCGTTGAAGAGCTTGAAAAAGACAGATCATCCCTCAATCACAGTGTGCCTGGCTGACCATAGTTTAACTGTGGTCAGGACTTGGGTAGATTCACTGAGGCAAGGATGATACTAGTTTGGGGTGGTACAGAAGGTTCCAGAGCAAATCTAGGATTGACAGAGCATTTAGCCTAGACCCTAACAATCCCAGCAGCACCGCTTCCTCAGCCTCCAACCACAGCCCTGGTGGGAGTGTCCTCACAGGTCCAGAGCAGAGCTGAGAGTGTAGGGTGGTGCGTGTTTGCTTGGCAGTCACGCAGACCTGGTTCTGAATCTTGTTTTTACCCATTTGGTGGGTATTCCAAGTCTGTAACCTTGGACAGGTCACCAGAATCTTCTGAGATCTGGTTTCTTTAATAGTGAACAGGGCCCCTGGGACCAAACAACAGAGGTACATGGCACGGAGCCAAAGGACTTTTGAGATCAGGAAAGTGAGGCCAGAAGTGCCCTAGAGCAGATGTAACTGGGACACCACAGGGTAAAGTTGCTGTTCAACTGATAGATGGACAAAGTAAATACATTCATATTCTGATACCCCAAGTGTCTTGGGGTATCAGAATAATTTCGATGGGATGTTGAAGAGAAAATAATTGCTCTGTCAACAGAGAGTCCAATTTGAGGGGCTTACTGGACCTGGGGTGACCTGGGAGCCTTGTGACTGCAGTTGACTCATTGTTTCTTTTCTTTCCAGTTCTCTTATCCATCTGTTCTCTGCTCTGCGACCCCAACCCTGATGACCCTCTGGTGCCAGAAATAGCCCATACCTACAAGGCTGATAGAGAGAAGTATGTGTCCTCTTTGGGTTGCCTTTGGGCCCCAGCTGCTCCAGGCAGCTCCCAGCAATACCTTGAGCTGGTGCTTCTAGGCCAACGAGGTTTTCCCATGGACATCGTCCTGCCCATCCTGAGCTGGGCTGAGACTCCTGCCTCTCTCACTAACATATCCTTTGACTCTGAGGAGGGAGAAGGAGATAAAAGCAGTTTGCCTTCCTGGATAGCCCATCAGCTGCCACTACTGAATCCTAAAATATTATTGCCAAACCTGTCCTTGAGGCCAATAATGTCAGTGGTCAGCCAACAATGGATTCAGAAGAATCGGACAGCAAGAAAATTCTGGATTAAAATACAAGGATTTTATCACAAGATAATGGGGTATCTGCTCAGATATGCCCAGGGCGAGGCCAAGGCTGATTTAGGTGGGAAGCACTGCTGTGCTCAGTTTGCTAGTTGAGGCTAAGAAGTAAGCAGTGTGTTCCTGATTTACGGACAGACCCTCACTGCCAACTCTGTGATTTCCAGACTCTTGACTAGAATTCTGACTCATGTGGCCAGACACAACCATGTGCAGTGTAGCCTGAGCAGATGTCTGTGGCTGCTGAGGCAGGTACATTGTGTAAAAACCTCTGAGCCTTGACAGCACTGTGAGAAAGAGCCAGACATGGCAGGGCCCCAGGCATCAGCAGTGGCGGCCCTGTGGGCAGCTCGGGGCAGGAGCAGGGTGCAGAGGGTGGAGTTGCTGGCTTTTAAAAGAACTCTCCAGTAGGTCTTTTGTTCATTATTTCTCTTCTGTCTAAAGAGATTAGAATGGAATGTGCTTTTTCCAGCATATATTTCTCGAAACCTTTATAGAGCTCATTATTTCCCTCATTTCAGTTCTCCTGTATGACAAAGTGATTGTTAATTGATGAGATCTTAATTTGTATTTATTTCAACACTCATTATGATATATTTTAGATATACCAGAAGTGATTTTCTTCATTGTCTCCTCTGATTACATAGCGCTCTTACAGTGTCATGGCACCAGGTTTCATTACAGTAATGTGGATAAATGCACATATTCTCAACGGGCACCAGACCTGCTCTGTGGCTGCCAACGGTGGCGCTTACTCGCACTCTGGTGGCCAGATTCATGGAGCCCATGTGCTGGATACCAGGGACTGTCCCAAGCTGACCTCTGTGTATCTCTTCCTGATCCAAATGCATCCATGTTGAAAGACAGGAGAGAGGGAGGGAGGAGGTCTATTACACTCTTAAATCTTCCACAGCAGATAGTTGTGAAGAACTACTAGGACTCACCAAGCTCGGGATTTATGGCCGTGAATGACATGTTCCCGCCCCAGGCGGTCTATTTCATTCATTCATCCGTCTTAGGTATTTGATGAGAAGCAACAGCATTTCTTCTATATCAGTTCTTTTCTCTACTGCACATTGAAAGGAAGTGACCATTATGAATGAGGGTGTCACTTCCTCTGCTTTTTTCTTCCAGGTACAACAGACTAGCAAGAGAGTGGACACAGAAATATGCTATGTAAGTGCCTCAGAGGTTTTACAGGAGACATTGTCCAAGAGAAGCTGAGCTGAGCTATTGGCTGAGCCACTCACAGAGCATCATCTCTTCTGCAAACAAATGCTGATTACCCACTTTCTCCAACCACAGCATGTTGGTACCACTCTCAGCCATCATGGTTTTGACAACGTCATGTCTCTGATGCCAGATCCGTAGTCACTGTTGTGATCTGCAGCCTTCCTGGCTACGCTGGAATCGGTCCCTCCACCCCAACTCACTGCTCACCTGTTCAGGGGACCTGTGTGCCTCCCCGGCCTGGCCTCACTCAGGCGGCATCACTTACCATGGCGCCACACAGGGGCCCCAGTCTGGCCCCTTACCACCTGCTCTTTGCCTTTTAGAACTCAGTGCCCAGGGAGGAGCGGGCAGGCTTTCCTCACATCGTGTCTGCCACAGACCACATCCTGAGGACTCTCACCTCATCCCAGGAGTTCTGGGAATTGAAAACAGTGTCACTGGGACATGGAGGCCTTGCCCCACAGCTCCCACCAGTCTTCCTCAGCAGTGCCATGTGCTGGCACTCTCCTCCCACACCAAGAAGCTGTAAATAGAAAGTCAGGATATAAAGCACATAACACGCCATGAGAGATGACTGTCCTTTTAGAAGCAAGAACAAAATTATGAAACCTGAAAAGATTTGGGTTATGCTTTTCTATCTGATGAGATTTTCACCACCCCTACCTCCTCCCACTCAGAGCCTACATGATGTCAAAGTGTGAGCCATTCACTGAACAGAACACAGGGAGAGAGAGGGACTTGTTAAATGTAAATAAACATGTAATGCACTCATAACCCTAAATGATAACTGACATTTAAGTCTTTTTTTTTTTCCAGGCAGAACAGAAGATATGGAAACTTTTAACAGGTAGCCCATCGGGTAACTGGCCTCCTCTCTTAAATTTCTCATGTTACACATTGCAAGAGCTGCCTTTAGAGTTCAGAGGTTTGAGATTAGGTTAGTGAGGAGAAGGGTAGTAAAGGGATTATTCTAACTGAACCTCTGAAGAGAGGAGGAAAATTGAGGGACTTCTTCACATCTCTGAACATCCAATTTGGCCTAGTCTTTTCTAAGTGGTTTTCAAAGCTAGTCCACTCCCAGAACAGCCATATGAGAATGATGTTTGGGTAAGTAGGACCAGGAAGTGGAGAAACACTAAAATTCTTCAACCAGATGGCCAGGTCTGTGGAGTTTGGAAGGAGGGCTGCAGACCTTGCACGTGGGGATCAGAAATCAGTGCCCAGGGAGGAGTGGGCAGGCTTAGGTGACCTAAGGTGACCTAAGGTGACCTGTGAGCCCTAGGTGACCGTGCGAGCCTGACCTGCTCCAGAAACTCTGAAGTTGTAGCATAGCTTCACTGTTCTTGCTTTCCAAAGGGAGTGCTGGGATTAGTCACCACCACTTCCTTAGCAAAGCAGGCAGCAGTCTGTGCCTGGTCTGCATTTACTTTACAGGATTCCGCATTTAGGATCCTCAGTTACAAGGCTGCTTTCTGTGTTCTATGGGCTCCACTTACTTAAAAGGATCACCTTCAGGTGTCCCCTGGGAACACTGCCATCACTCTGCCATTTCAGACAATGGCCCTAGTACTCCTTGAACCAAATATAACAAAGTATGGGAAGGTGGGACAGATTCAAATTTCAGAAGCAAGTCAGAGGTTCAGAGAAGGAATATCCAGGCCCAAGTTGGTGTTGAGTTGGAGGGTGCCATTTTCAGCCTTTCAAGCATAATAGCTTATGACTCCCCAGAATCTCATGAATTTTCTCTGTCTAGTTAAAATTTTCCCAAGCCTGCTGTCTCTGTTGGAGATAATGCAGTAGAAAAATTAAAATTATCCTTTGGGATCCCCACTATGAATTACCATTCACCCTTTTGCTTGATTTGCACTCTGTACTTAGACAGGCCTGTATTGTGCCAGGCCAAGTGATGGACAGGCCACCACAGAGATGTTCTGCAGGCCTGTCCCTGCCAAGTTCCTTGGACTCTCTACCCCTGAGAAACTTGATTTTCAAGCCTTCCAGCACTCAGGTCAGCCTGAAGGACAGGCATCTTAAGTTGAAACCCTTATTTTTAAATGCACTGTGTACAGGCAGCTCCCAGATATCACACAGGTATAGATATCATGTTTCCAAGGCGAGTCCCAGGTCAGTAACTTAACAGCAGATCTAAAAATCTAACTGTGCAGTGATACTTTGTTTTCTCCATAGACTAGAGATACCAGGGAATTGCATGATCTTAAGCAATTAATCCAACATGAACAAATGACTTAACTCTGGCCAAAAGTATCTCAGTTTGCTGAATGGAGCTGTGATCTTGATCCTTTGGCAGACTATAGGAAGACCCAAGAGTTCCAAGAATATGGCAAAGGGTCAAAATCTCCCGACAAGGGGTTAAAACACCAGAACACCCATGTCCAATGGGCCTGGCAGCTCTCAGCTGACCCATGTGTCAGCATCATGGGATCCCACACCACCTGACCGCAGAGGCTCAAGGATAGGCAGGTTTCTGTCTCTCAAATTCAGGAAAAAGCCTCCTAAAGTGATAACGAGGTGCTTGTGAGACTGGTTGTGAGACTGGTCAACAGAGCTCCTGGCCCAAAGGCCTGTTCTGGTAGAGGCGGAGAAAGCCTTGGGAGCAGCACAGGCCGTGTGTCCCTCCTGCCCTTGCCTGCCCCTTCTTCTGTGCCTCTGTTCCTCCAGCTCTTCTCACTGTGACACAGGCTTCCTCCCTGGCAGCACTGAGTGAGGGTTGAATGAGAATTAGACCTAGCCATGAAAGCTGGTCTGAGAAACAGGATGGCTTACCAGTGTTACCAACCTGAGTCCTTGGACTCTTTAATCAATAGAAATTGATAAGAGATCAGACAAGAAATTTAGGCAAGGCTTTAGTGGAATTCACGCTGCAGCAGTGGGGAGTAAGAATAAGTGAACTGGTGCCCTTGCTTGACCCCTGCAGGTGGCAGGGCAGGCTGGTCCCTTAAATGAGGGGAGAGTGGGGTGGATCAGTGGGTCAAGTTGGAAGGGTGGCTTGGGTGGTCTGCCAGCCCACATGGTGGTGCTGTGTACAAGGATTATGTGCAGAGCCCTGCTTTTGCTCCCCGTACCTCAGAAATGACAGTTGGGTTTTGGTCTTTTTGTATTAGTCAGAATTGACCCCAACTGTGCATTCATCAAGTTATTTTTAGTCCCTTATAGTTTCTTTGTGTTCTGTTGCTCAAGGAGATGTTTGTTCATGTGCGAGCACTCCAGCAAAGGGACCCGGGCCCCAACCTATCTCAGCAGCACCCTCACAACAGCAGCCTGGTGCCATGCAGGCAGGCACACTGGTTCCTTCAGGCCTGGTGATCTTCCCAGCCAGTCTGCTGGCCTCATCATGACCACAATTGGGGTTTCTCTTCTGTTGGCAGAGGGATTTTATTAAAAACAAAAATAAAAAGCTACAGAAAATCTGTAAACCCTCTCTCAAACCAAATAGTGGTTTCTTGACTTTCCTAAAAAATGTCGTGTCTCCATATTACTCCATCTCCACCGCACTTCTCCCAGGCTCCTAATCCTTACTGTCAGATAGGCCCATTTGAGCTGTCCAGCTCCCTGCAGCAGAGCTTACCTCTGGGTGCACGGGCTTGGCTGGGCTCCACTTTAAGAGGTAATGACAGAATTGCCCTCTCAGAGCCTGCCTCTCACCCATGCTGCCCCCCCCTCCACCACCACCACCACAGTAGCTCAAGGGGCTAGTCATGGGGAATGTCCATCACCACTGGCTGGTCATTACTTTCTAATGACTTTAGGTGGCTTTATCCAGGCAATGACTGAGCAATTGCCAAGTGCAATGTGTGAAGGGGAGGGGAAAGGAAAAGAATTATACAAAGAAAATGTGGTTGCTTTCTGGGAGTTCACTGGGACTACACAGGCTTCAGGAAGGAGCTAAAACTAGGGTAGGGCCTGATGGATGGACAGGGAGGAGGGTCCTACAGACAAAGGACTGTGTTCTCCACCAAGCACAACACATTCTGGGAGCTCACTCAGCAACCTGGGGACACGCCCACACATGGCCCTTCTGAACTTGGGGCCCTGTTACCTTCTGGGTGGCACAGGGCTCACCTTTCTGGAGAATCACTGAAGGCAGAGGAGTGCAGGATGAACAGCAATTTTCATATTAAGTGGATGGCATAGTTCATATAAGCTGGTGTGCAAAACCATTTCGCACCCTAGACTCCCAGGGAAACAAGCACCATCACTGGGCCAGGGGCTTTGTAGGGGCAAGGACACGGGCACAGAGCTGCATCTGTCCCTCCATCCACATGAAGAAAGGAACAAAATGACATTAGGCCTGGGCCCAGCCTCATCTCAAAGCTTATTCCCAGGAGCAATAATGACCTGGCCAGGGCACTAGAAGGCCAGGCATGCTCAATGAGCAAAAAGATCTACCAGCTCCAGAAATAAGGATGCAGATGGAGGCATGGGCTGTAAAGTTGGGGGTGGCAGAGGCAAGGGCTGAAAGGCTAACTACTCTTCTGAGGGAACTTGGCTAGTTCTTCCTTCTGTGTCAAATATCCAGCAGTAGGAATAACCTGGTAGTCCAGTGGTTAGCAGTCTGTGCTTCCACTCTAAGGGTCACAGGTTCAATCCCTAGTCAGGAAACTATGATCCCACATGCCATGTAACCAGAAGAAAGCTCAGGACACCATCTTGGAACAGGAAGAACTAACAATAACTTGTCAACATCTTTGGGTTTAAAATGTTGGCAGAGTTGTAGTTAAACTGAAAATCCCCATCACCTATACCTTCTGTTCCCTTTGAACCTTCTAGAATTTCTACTGTCTCCTTGCTGTGGGCCAATCTGTCTACAACAGGGAGCTTGGCTGATGCACTCATGTCTCCAGGTCTTTGAGGTCAAGGCTTCAGTAAGACTTGAGAAGCTAGAAGCCCTCACAGAAAGAGCTATGTGAGCAGCAAGTGTGCCCTCTCTGTAAAGGGTTAGGATGGCAGGAAAGAGCACTGCTTCTCCTGAAGGAGGCGGTTTTGCCCTTTCTGTAAGACACCACATACTGACTTGTGGCAGCCCCTCATAGCCACGCCTTAAATGACAAGCAGACCACATTGGCTATTCCCTACCTGCGGGCCTGAGTCACAGATCAAGCTCAGGATTGCAGCCTTCCCACCTTTCTACCCTTGACTGCTTACCCTCTGTGTAAATCATAACAAGGATTCAACTAGGAAGGTTTGGGGTTTTTTGTTTTGTTTTTAATCTCTCAAGATGTGAAGTATTTGTTTACTGGATTCCACTTACCATGCAGCATAAACAAGTTTTCTTTTTAGGGCAGGAAAACCAATGATTTCATTTCTCCCTTTCTGTAGTAATGTGGCCATGTGTGGCTGGAGCATTGAGATGTAATCCTTGTGGTTTTTAAGAAAATTATTTTCTTGCTAATTGACACTTTTGTGGATGAAGACTTTGAATAAAAACCTATTATTTTATACCAATTGTTGTGGTCTCAATGGTTATGTACCCTCAAAATTCCTTTGTTGAAATCTTAACACTTAAGGAAATGATATTGGGAGGTGGGGCCTTTGGGAGGTGATTAGATCACAGTACTGGAGCCCTCATGAATGGCATTAGTGTGCTTATAAAAGAGGTGCCCCAGAGAGCTTCTTGGTCCCTTTTGCCATGTGAGAATACTATGAACTGTCAGCAGAAGGAGAGTTTGGAGACCCTTCCTCCTATGGGCCTCAGTTCTTGGTAAGGATGCAAAGAAGAATCTAAGGTCTTACCTGTTGCAAGAAAGTTTATTAACAATCAGGAAAGAACAGATTACAAAGAGTTGGACAAGACTGAGTTCACTGCAGATGGTGACTGCAACCATGAAATTAAAAGACATTTGCCCCTTGGATAAAAGCTATGACAACTCAGCATATTAAAAAGCAGAAACATTACTTTTCCAACAAAGGTTCATATAGTCAAAGCTATGGTTTTTCCAGTAGTCATGTATGGATGTGAAAATCAGACAGAAAGTGGAGAGCCAAAGAATTGATGCTGTTGAACTGTGGTGTTGGAGAAGACTCTTGAGTCCCTTGGACTGCAAGGAGATCAAACCAGTCAATCCTAAAGGAAATCAGTCCTAAATATTCATTGGAAGGACTGATGCTGAAGCTGATGCTCTAACATTTTGGCCACTTGATGTGAAGAACTGACTCCTTAGAAAAGACCTTGATGCTGGGTAAGATTGAAGGCAGGAGGAGAAGGGGATGACAGAGAATGAGATGGTTGGATGGCATCATCAACGCGATGGACGTGAGTTTGGGCAAGCTCCGGGAGTTGATGGACAGGGAAGCCTGGTGTGCTGCAGTCTATAGGGTTGCAAAGAGTTGGACACGACTGAGCGACTGAACTGAGTATACACAAAAAAAAAAGTACAGAAGGAACACTTCAAGAGGAGGGCCATGCATGGGAGGCAAATGGCCCTGGAGGGGTGGAGTACAGTTTTTAAGGCAGGGTCACTTGCATAATTGGGAGGGTGTCATTGATTTGATAGCTGCAGGTTGTATAACAAGATGCTCTACCGTACATGTTCTTCCTATCATTTAGTCTGTTATAGTTAGATGTATATATTCATGGAATGGGCTTCCCTGGTTGCTCAGCTGGTAAAGAATCTGCCTGCAATGCAGGAGACCTGGGTTCGATCCCTGTGTTGGGAAGATCCCCTGGAGGAAAGTCATAGCAACCCATTCCAGTATTCTTGCCTGGATAATCCCTATGGACAGAGGAGCCTAGTGGGCTACAGTCCCTGGGGTCATAAAGAGTCAGACACGACTGAACAACTAAGCACAGCACATTCATGCAATATTTATGAGCAGTTAATGAGTCCAGTGGCTGATAAAAATTACTTTAGTACAGGATACTGTGAAGTGAGTACATGTACTAAAGTGGGGAAAGTCCCACCATTCGGCAGGTGGGGGCTTTTTACAGCCTCCATGACTATTTTTGTTGTACTAGTGGATGTTTTAGAGGTAGGGCTGGTAAATTACTTGGTGGGATTAGGCGGCTATTGGACAAGTAGCTGAATGGTCCACCTCTCTGTTGCTCTCAGCTAACTTCCTGCCTATCAGAACCAGGAAGTGGGCTCTCACTAGACACCAAATCTACCAGTGCCCTGATCTTGGACTTCGGGCTCTAGAAATTGTGTTGTTCATAAGCCACCCAGTATGTGGTATTTTGTTGTATCAGCTTGAATGGATGTAAACACTGGGGGACACTGCTATTGTTGATTCCTTCTAGAGAATGGGCTCCAGAGAGAGTTTACCAGCATGTTCCCTCTACATTTGAGCTCACCTGCCTTCAGGACACAGTCAACTGCCCTCAGAATTCAAAGGACACTGACTATTTGGAGCTCTGCTTTCATGCTGTGGATCTGTTACCTAAACCTACTAGAGAGCTTCAAGAAGCAAAGCAGATCTGAGTTTATCTACATGCAAGAAAAGTATAGAGGCTTGTGTGAATGATGAGGCCAATTTGCTAAGAAAAGAGTTCTAGGAATAACCTCTGGAAACATCTCACATTCTCAAACCAAGGGAGAATCAACCAACAAGAGAGAGATGGCCAAAAGGAAACAGAAACTCCAGAAAAGCTGGAGTAGGAGGGAGAGGAAAATGGAGAGGATCTACACACAGCAGCTAGAGGAACATTTGAAAAATATCCTACTTCCCTGGTGGCTCAGACAGTAAAGAATCTACCTGCAATGAGGGAGACCTGGGTTTGATCCCTGGGTTGGGAAGATCCCCTGGAGGAGGCCATGGTAACTTACTCCAGTATTTTTGCCTGGAGAATCCCCATGGACACAGGTGTCTGGCAGGCTATAGTCCATGGGGTCACAGAGTTGGACACCACTGAGTGACTAAGCACAGCACACAAGGATTCCATCACCCCTAAGAATAAAACTTGAATTCCTTCCCCTAACTCACAAGGTCCTATAGGATCCAACCTGCACCCATGTCTCCGTCCTTCTCTCTCTGTACTTTCACCTCAGAGCTCTTGTTCCCTCTGCTTGGAACACTTCCACCAAGATCTTCCATAGCCACATCTGCCACCTTCCAGCCCTCATATCTACTCTGCTCCAGTGTTACCTCTGAAAGGCCCTCCCTGATCTGTCAAGTTGAAATAGGCTACCACACATTAAAGCAGAAAACAGAATCCTAATGCCCACACATTCCCACACCAGGGACCCCTCTTCACAGTCACAGTCTTCTTTCAGTGGAGCCTGGGTCCCTCTGCTTTTCCCTCATCAGTATGGATAAACCTGGTCACCACACTGCACTGATCTATTTCCAGAACAAAGAGACCTACCTGCCTCTTTTGTCTGAACAACCTGATTCAGGCAAGGCGGGGCCTCCCCAAGTTGACTAAAGTGTTTAAAAGTGCTCCTTAGTAGGCCCTAGGGATTCAGGAAACTGGTAACAAGGATGTCTCTAAATAGCAATATTACCAGAGAAAGAAGAGAAACAAAGACATGTGGGGCCAAAGAGAATAATGAAGAAAACCAATAAAACTGGGGGTTGAACTCCTCTGAACTATGGAGATTCTAAAAGGACTGTTGTGGAAATAAGGTCTGATGCTATAAAGAGCACTATTGCATAGAAACCTGGAATGTTAAGTCCATCAATCAAGCCAAATTGGAAGTGGTCAAATACGAGATGGCAAGAGTGAATGTTGACCTTTCAGGAATCAGTGAACTAAAATGGACTGGAATGGGTGAATTTAACTCAGATGACCATTATGTCTCCTGCTGTGGGCAAGAATCCCTTAGAAGAAACAGAGTAGCCATCATAGTCAACAAAAGAGTCCAAAATGCAGTACCTGGATGCAATCTCAAAAACAACAGAATGATTTCTATTTGTTTCCAAGGCAAACCATTCAATATCACGGTAATCCATGTCTATGCCCCAACCAGTAATTCTGAAGAAGCTGAAGTTCAGTGGTTCTATGAAGACCTACAAGACCTTTTAGAAGTAACACCCAAAAAAGATATTCTTTTCATTATAGGGGACTGGAATGCAAAAGTAGGAAGTCAAGAAACACCTGGAGTAACAGGCAAATTTAGCCTTGGAGTACGGAATGAAGCAGGACAAAGGCTAACAAGAGTTTTGCCAAGAGAATGCACCGATCATAGCAAACACCCACATCCAACAACACAAGAGAAGACTCTACACATGGACATCACCAGATGGTCAACACAGAAATCAGATTGATTATATTCTTTGCAGCCAAAGATGGAGAAGCTCTATGCAATCAGCAAAAACAAGACCAGAAGCTGACTGTGGCTCAGATCATGAACTCCTTATTGCCAAATTCAGACTTAAATTGAAGAAAGTAGGGAAAACCACGAGACCATTCAGGTCTGACCTAAATCAAATCCCTTATGATTATACAGTGAAAGTGACAAATTCAAGGGATTAGATCTGGTAGACAGAGTGCCTGATGAACTATGGACGGAGGTCCATGACATTGTACAGGAGACAAGATCAAGACCATTCTCATGAAAAAGAAATGCAGAAAAGCAAAATGGCTCTCCGAGGAAGCCTTACAAATAGCTGTGAAAAGA
Organism: Neotragus moschatus; assembly: GCA_006410615.1. Taxonomy (NCBI): domain Eukaryota; kingdom Metazoa; phylum Chordata; class Mammalia; order Artiodactyla; family Bovidae; genus Neotragus; species Neotragus moschatus. The sequence continues at coordinate 54,746 of SJYA01002695.1, forward strand.
AGAGAAGTGAAAAGCAAAGGAGAAAAGGAAAAGTCTACCCATTTGAATGCAGAGTTCCAAAAGAGACATAAGAAAGCCTTCCTCAGTGATCAGTGCAAAGAAATAGAGGAAAACTATAGAATCAGAAAGACGAGATCTCTTCAAGAAAATTAGAGATACCAAGGGAACATTTCAGGCAAAGATGGGCTCAATAAAGGACAGAAATTGTATGGACCTAACGGAAGCAGAAGATATTAAGAGGTGGCAAGAATACACAGAAGAACTATAAAAAAAAAAGATCTTCATGACTCAGATAACCACGATGGTGCAATCACTCACCTAGAGCCAAACATCCTGGAATGCGAAGTCAAGTGGGTCTTGGGAAGCATCACTCTGAACAAAGCTAGTGGAGGTGATGGAATTCCACTTCACCCACTTCAGATTCTGAAAGATGATGCTGTGAAAGTGCTGCACTAAATATGCCAGCAAATTTGGAAAATTCAGCAGTGGCCACAGGACTGGAAAAGGTCAGTTTTCATTCCAATTGCAAAGAAAGGAGTGCCAAAAGAATGCTCAAACTACCACACAATTGCACTCATCTCACACACTAGTAATGTTCAAAATTCTCCAAGCCAACCTTCAACAATATGTGAACTATTAACTTCCAGATGTTCAAGCTGGTTTTAGAAAAGGCATAGGAACCAGAGATCAAATTGCCAACATCCATTGGATCATTGAAAAAGCAAGAGAGTTCCAGAAAACTGTCTATTTCTCTTTATTGACTATGCCAAAGCCTTTGACTGTGTGGATCACAATAAACTGTGAGAAATTCTGAAAAAGATGGGAATACCAGACCACCTGACCTGCCTCTTGAGAAATCTGTATGTAGGTCAGGAAGCAACAGTTAGAACTGGACATGGAACAACAGACTGGTTCCAAATAGGAAAAGGAGGACATCAAGGCTGTATACTGTCACCCTGCTTATTTAACTTCTATGCAGAGTACATCATGAGAAACGCTGGGCTGGAAGAAGCACAAGCTGGAATCAAGATTGATGGCAGAAATATCAATAACCTCAGATATGCAGATGACACCATGCTTATGGCAGAAAGCGAGGAAGAACTGAAGAGTCTCTTAATGAAAGTGAAAGAGAAGAGTGAAAAAGTTGGCTTAAGGCTCAACATTCAGAAAACTAAGGTCATGTCATCTGGTCCCATCACTTCATGGCAAATAGATGGGGAAACAGTGGAAACAATGGCAGACTTTATTTTGGAGGGCTCCAAAATCACTGCAGATGGTGACTGCAGCCATGAAATTAAAAGACGCTTACTCCTTGGAAGAAAAGTTATGACCATTCTAGACAGCATATTGAAAAGCAGAGACATTACTTTGCCAACAAAGGTCCATCTAGTCAAGGCTATAGTTTTTCCAGTAGTCACATATGGATGTGAGAGTTGGACTATAAAGAAAGCTGAATGCTGAAGAATTGATGCTTTTGAATTGTGGTATTGGAGAATATTCTTGAGAGTCCCTTGGACTGCGAGGAGATCCAACCAGTCCATCCTATAGAAATCAATCCTGAATATTCATTGGAAGGACTGATGTTGAAGCTGTAACTCCAATGCTTTGGCCACCTGATGCGAAGAACTGACTCCTTAGAAAAGACCCTGATGCTGGGAAAGATTGCAGGCAGGAGGAGAAGGGGATGACAGAGGATGAGATGGTTGTATGGCATCACCGACCCAATGGACATGAGTTTGAATAAACTTCAGGAGTTGGTGATGGACAGGGAAGCCTAGTGTGCTGCAGTCCATGGGGGGGGGGGGTCACAAAGAGTCGTGACAAAAACACGACTGAGCGACTGAACTGAACTGTGGTGGATCAAGAAGTCACCTGAAGGTTGAGTCTGAGGTAAAAATGACAGCATAGATGTTACTAAGCAAAAAAAAAAAAAAAAAAGACTAGAGATTGGGAGATCTGGGAGTCCTCTATTTACAAGAGTTTGGTTTTCCGATGCAAACACATTGGTGAAGTCAAAGTGGAGGAATGAGACCTATACACTGTAGAAGAAAAGATCCAGGGTGAACTGGAGGAGGGAGGAGGGCTGCAGATGGAGTTGCTGAAGGGACAGAGTATTTGGCTAGGACCCAGGGTTTCCCCCGGGGGGGATCAGGTAACTGCTCTGCGCATCAGAGAGATGTTAGAGTTTCTGCCTGTAAGACCAGCAGTGATGTGAACAGAAATGAAAATAGATGTAATAAAGGAAGAGTGTATTTCCCCAAATAAGGCTTACAAGTCCTTAAATGTGCAGTCCAGACCCCAACACCTTAAGATTCTGGTAATTGATTTAGCAGCAAAATCTGACCTGAACTGTCATGAGGCTGTTAGAGTCTTTCTATAAGCCATTTAACTGATTTCTCAGACATTGATACAGAAAAATGAACATATTTGACTACCGGATTCTGCTCAGGATCCTGTGGTAATGTTTACATAGTACAAAGGATATACTAGATATTTTCTGAAAACTGAACGACTGAATTTCAAACATGGAATTCTAAAGGCTATGGGACTATGGATATGAATTTTAGGGAAATGAGAGTTCTCTAAGGTGAGAAGGAAGCTGTGAGCTGCTATAGGCCTGGCATGTGTCTCTGTTTCTCTTCAGATAGGTCACAGTCAGGTGCAGATTGATGCATGGGGAGCTCCTTCCATCAGTCACCTAGGGCCTGTAAAGAATAAGAATCATAATAGCAGGACCCTAGGAGGCCTCCCCACCACCACCACCACCAGGTACTCTGTGGGCCTCTTGTCTGTAGAAAAACTTTAACCTCCTAGGCCTTCCCTGAGTTTCAAAGAATAAATTTAAGCAGAGAAGTGAGACAATGCAGAAACAAAGGAAAAGTCAAACAAGGTGAAATAATAAGTTTCATCACTAAAGTCAAGGACCATTAGCTCCTTTCAAGGGCTATAGATAATATACTGAGCTACATCCTTGAGCTATTTTTTTTATAGATACGGAAACCTCTACCAGGTGGAAGAAGTTGACTGCATGCTGCTCATTGGCAGGTAGACCTCTGAGTTTGGAACCAGAGGTTGATGAAATGATTGTTGATTACTTCACCACCAGCCAATCAGAAGAATCTCCACAAGCTGATCTTGAATCCCACAACCCCCCTCACTCACCCTATCCTTAAAAACCTTCTGAAAGCCAGTGGGTGGTCTGGGCACTAGTTGCCTGGACTCCTTGCCTAGTGCCTTACAGTAACTGCTGCACTTTTCCCACCGCCACCTCATGTTAGTAGACTGGCTCTACTGCACTGGGATCAGCGGACAAGTGGACCCAAGTTTGGCTCGGTAACAGGACCAGCACTGGGCAGGTTCTCATCTTCCCTTCCTTACCCCATCCTTGACCTCTCTATAAAATGCAGGTGAGGTCTGGGAAACACAAATGCACTTTGAGGTAGGTTTGTGGACATCCCTGGTGGCTCAGATGGTAAAGCGTCTGCCTACAGTGCGGGAGGCCTGGATTCAATCCCTAGGTCAGGAAGATCTCCTGGAGAAAAAAATGGCATCCCCCTCCAATATTCTTGCCTGGAAAATCCCATCGACGGAGGTGCCCTGGTAGGCTGCAGTCCATGGGGTCGCAAAGAGTCGGACACGACTGAGCGACTTCACTTTCTTTCTTTGTAGCAGTGTGGCCATCACTTGGTGTTCATTTTTATTCTTCTGCTCATTAATTTTCACGTATGCTTCACTCTTAGATANCATTTCCTTCTCCAATGCATGAAAGTGGAAAGTGAAAGTGAAGTCGCTCAGTTGTGTCCGACTCTTAGCAACCCCATGAACTGCAGTCTACCAGCCTCCTCAGTCCATGGGATTTTCCAGGCAAGAGTACTGGAGTGGGGTGCCATTGCCTAGGCATCCTCATTGATTTTCTTGTCACTTTTTCTCTTCACCAGAAATGGTAGGGTGGGCCCCATCTCTGTCCCAGGTGTAGGGGTACTGAGAGGAGTGCAGAAAAAATGGCAGAGAAGGAAGAAGTGGTCTCCAGTTTGGTGGGTCATAAAATTTCACATTCAGAGTGGGTGCATTGGAACAGGCCCTGAAGCGAGGTGGGATAGGGAGCAGACGTAATAACATCAACCGTTTATACTGGGTCTTTCTCCTGGGGAAACCAGATTTTTCCCCTGGGTTGTGGCATGTTTGCTCACTTCCTGTACCCACTTCCCTAGCTGACAATATGTTAGTGTGATGTGTTTGCATATGTGTTTTGTTTCCCATTAGAAAGTAAGTTCTGTGGTTGGGTCCTATTAAGGATTATTCATAGCTGCATTCCATCACTAGCAAGTAACAGGTTTTCAGACTCTTTTTGAAAGTGATTGAATTATAAGGTACTTAGTGCCCCCATGCTCCTTGTGCTGTGTGCCTGCACAAGCCAACACATCTTTTTTTTTTTTTTTTTTTTAAATGTTGATTTGGAAGAAGAGTTGTTTGATTGAATGTTGGATGAACTTCTGAACTGGGAGCATTCAAGAAGGTGGCTTAGGCTGGAGCCTAGAATAAAGGGGAATGAAGTCAGAGGGGTAGATGGTAGGCATGGGGTGTGGCTCTTGTTAGCTGCTAGATCTCTTCTTGGAAAAGCTAAGCCTGAGCAGCAGTCTCTCTTTCTTCGTGCTTGTCCAGTGTGCCTGTCTTCTGCCACCAGGGTTTGTGGCCTTCAAGAGGAATAGGCTTCTTTGCTCCAGGAGGAAGGCTGGTCAGGACTCTGGCCACCAGATTCTGGATGTCTACCAGATCTTTGGACCTGGGTATAATTTCTTCTGACTTTCTTAGGCTTAGGCAGCTCTGCCCAGTGGTGTTTTCTAGGCCCTTGGAAAGCTGAGTGGAACTTGATTTGGTTCCTCTCAGACTGTTGACCCTGCAGCTTCTGTCTGGCACACCTTAGCAGCCTGTGCTCTGGAGCATGGGGAGATGACACGCCAGACTGGGTTTGCCTTTGACTTACTGTTCCATGGATTGTCACCTTCACCTTGGGGTCTGCCAGCACTCTCTGGATCTGAGCTTTTGTTGGCTGGGCTTTATGTGGACTGCATGGATGCTGTCTCTTCTAGAATGTTCTCTTTGTCTAACCTTTGTTCTGGTCAAAGGACCTTCCATGGCCCAGATTTAATACAATTTACCATACTTCTCAACACTTTAGAGCATAGATTTATAAGCCCAAATCTTAGCCAGCATTCTTATGAATAGTCTTCTAGAAGGAAGGTATGAACCAGGGTCACCTGTGGAGACGTGATGCTCTGCTGGGTTATAGAACTTGCCCATAGGAGCCTGTCTTGTGAGGAAACTGACTTCATGTTGAGTCATGAACTCTATGGTTTCTGATGCCAGATGCAACCTATAAAATTCTGCATTTCCTGGAAGAGTCTCAAGCCCATACAGACCTGCTCCACCAACCTTTCAGACTTTCCAGAAGACTGCAGACATGCAGAAGGGCATTGGTTATTAAAAATGCACATATTTCTCTTTCCTACTTCTCCTTGGTGTGCTCTGGTTTCAGGAATATGCAAGTATCTTTTGCTTGTTCATATGGACATACGTGGGCTTCCCTCATAGCTCAGTCAGTAGAGAATCTGTCTGCAGTGCAGAAGACCCAGTTTTGATTCCTGGGTCAAGAAGATCCCTGGAGAAGGAAATGGCAGCCCACTCCAGTATTCTTGCCTGGAGAATCCCATGGACAGAGGAACCTGGCAAGCTACAGTCCATGGGGTCGTGATAGATAGGACTTAATGAGTAAACCACCACCACCATTGACATACATGGTAGCCAGGTAAATGTTNTGGAGAAGGAAATGGCAGCCCACTCCAGTATTCTTGCCTGGAGAATCCCATGGACAGAGGAACCTGGCAAGCTACAGTCCATGGGGTCGTGATAGATAGGACTTAATGAGTAAACCACCACCACCATTGACATACATGGTAGCCAGGTAAATGTTTCACACATAAATGTGTAGAACATTGCCATAAAATTTCACAGCCTATTCTTCTGCAAAGTAGACACATGCTTCCCATCTCCATAGATTGGGTCCTCACAATAAGCCACTCTCGTAAGTTGGGCCAGTTCCAGATGAGAAGGCTCAGCTCTGGGAGCCCCAGCAGCCTGCTGAGATCCCGCCTCAGAGTGGGGCTTATGTCTGCCCACTTGTTACTGTCAGGCTGAGCTCTTGGGGTACAGCTTGAAGCTTTGATGGGTTCAGTGAAGACACAAGGTTACCAGGGCACTGGTTATGAGCCTGTTTGTGTTTTGTTTCAGGGCCCTCTTTACTTATGAAGGAAACAGCAATGACATCCGTGTGGCTGGTACTGGGGGTGAGTATGGTCAAATGAAGAAGCAGATGGGCTACAGGAGCATCAGGAGTGGGAGGGGCGGCAGGGAGAGTTGTGACATCAGTGCTCTATCTCTGCCAGCATTGACGCCATCACAGCAGGAAGAAGGACATTCAGGGTGCAGAGGTATTCCCTGCACGTGACATGACCAGTGACACCTTCCCTGGCTAATGATGAGCCTATCCCACATCAGTGTCAGTGTTGAGGAATTTCCTGCTCCCCTGATCTGAGTGACTGCAGCCAGCCAGGCAGGACAGAGGCTTTCCCCCAGCAGTGTGGAGCCCACAGCGCCCACAGCTCCTTCTGGCTTGCTTTGGGTTTCAGATGTTTCTAAGTGAAAATACGTACTCCTTGGCTGTCTCTGCCTGGAGGTGCATAATTGAGAGGAGCTGAGATAGAGAATAGGCCTGCCCTCTCTAGCTTGCAAACAGCCCAAGGCCTGGCCTGTGCTCTGTGCTTACCCCCAGGCTGTAGCCGAGACAGGATGACAGTCCTACAGAGCTGGGTGTTGGTGGAGGAAGAGAAGGTGCAGACACATCCTTCCTTCTGCCCTCTTTCTGGTGGACTGAATATCTGCTAGGCATACCCTCACCTGGGAGAGGTCACATCAATGTATACGGTCAGCTGGGATGGGGTGACCTGGAAAAATGCTGTTCAAATACAGGGTGATAGGAAGCCTTGGGAAGAACAAGCTCTTGGCCAGTGCTGGGCAGAGGGGTATAAACTGTAGATCCACTGCCTCATACCCTTGACTCCTCAATTCTCAAGGCCAGCTCACCTGACCTGAGTAACATAGCTTCATTATTCAGTGCATGCTCACTGGCATGTCTCTGGTTGTTGCATGAATGATTCTAGTAACTTGTTGGTAGAAAACCTCTTCCATGAGCAGTTCTTCTTGGTGGTTGTCTTTCTAGAAGGACTGCCACTGACGGTGGTATCAGGTGCACTGTGAGGTCATAGGGAACTGAGAGTTGCAGGGTTCAGTTTTCATGCCACCATTCTCAGTGATATTCACAGGCTCTGCTGTGGGTGTCCATAGCAGGGCCGCAGGACTGCCCCAGGTTCTGTGGAGCCCAATAGATAAAATACCTGATACAGCACCTTCTCACAACCTGGGAATGTTTGGGGTACCTGAGAAGAATCCAGAACTCCAGTACATGCGGGGCTTATAGCCTAAGTGTCAGGGGAGAGTGGCATAGAGTCGTCCATTCCTATTTCCCCATCACTCCTTTATCCCTGCTCAGGGAGTCTAAGAGCTGAGCCCCTTTATGGCTATGGGCAGTTAACACCTGCTCAGGAGCCTCTGGGTGGCCCTGGAGTCTGAGCAGACATGTAAGGACAGGGTGACTCACAGCAGGCCCTGCTATCCCAGGGCGGTTAGTGGAGTTCAGGCTGTGGTAAAACTGTTGCAGATCTCCTCCATTGGAGGTCTGGTGCCTGCCTGGTTTGCAGCAGAAATGACATTTTTACTTCGAGAATTACCTGTGGGTTTGCAGGAGGAGTGATTTTTAGACCTGTGTAGCTTAAAAATCACTTAGGTGCTTTTCACAAATGCAGACTCTGGGTTCCATCCAGTTCTCATAAGTCAGCTTGGTGGGGGTAGGCCTAGGAATCTGATTCTGTTGCAGATAGGACTGAGAACCCTGGCTTAGAAGCAGCTTGGGTTTCCTTTCCTGGTGGACTAGGTGCCAGGGTGGGCGTGGGGTGCCTGGGCCACCTCTGACTCTCCTTGTGACTGCTGCAGAGGGGGGCCTGGAGGAGATGGTGGAGGAGCTCAACAGTGGGAAGGTGATGTACGCCTTCTGCAGGGTCAAGGACCCCAACTCCGGCCTGCCCAAGTTTGTCCTCATCAACTGGGTATGTGGAACTTAAGGGCTTCCAAATTCTCATCTAGGTGTGATCCAGAAAAACTCCCTTTTCTTATTTCCTTCTTTGCCTTTTGTGACTGGAGCAGGGGAGAATGTGACTTCCCAACAGCTTGAATCTGGTGACTGAACAGAATAGTGGGTTCATTCAGTGTGACCCAAAGGGTACCTGGGCCTTACTTGTGCAGACTTCACTGTCCTGGCCCAGAAGTACTCCTGTAAAATGGATTACAGGCAACTCTTGTCCTTGTCCCTTTCAGTGTAGTCATCCTGGGGGAGCAGAGGGCCCGGATAAGGTCTAGGAGGGCTCTGGGAGTATAGGACGGGGACTCTAATGAAATGGCTCCCCTGGGTGGGGACTACGGAATTCTAAGGAAATTTACCACAGTGGAAGCAGGGGACCGTCCTTCTCCAAGACTCCCCCTGACTCAGAGTTTTGGGGTCTCACCATGTCCTCTGCTTTAGGGTTACAGTTTTCTCTTTCCTGGATCACAGGGAAACTACCGAGTCCCTGGGGTGGGTGGTGACTTTGCAGGGAGACCTGGATCACACCAAGGAATGTGCTGTGTTGCAGACCGGTGAGGGCGTGAATGACGTGCGGAAGGGAGCATGCGCCAACCACGTTAGCACCATGGCCGGCTTCTTGAAGGTGAGGGCTGCTCCGTACGAGGCCTCTCAGCATTCACCAGATCCCTAGGTTCCAGGATGTGAGTTAGCAGGAATCACATCCAGAGTTGGAAGTGTGCCTTACATCTGAGGCTGCTCCTGTCTTGCCCAGGATGTAGCCAGAGCCCCTGCAAGCTGGTCTCACTGGGGATGAAGGACCACAAGGAGGCCATGATGGAGGTGGTCTTATGGCAGGGCTAAGCCTTGGGGTCCACTTGTTTTATGAGTACAAATATTCAGCGGTACTTTCAGGATCTGGAGGAGAAGGATAGTTGCTTATGTCCACAACCTCAATGTGCATTTTCCCTTTAATGCTGCTTTTTGCCAGTCCATTTCTGCATATATTTATTTTAGTCATCATATAATGGAACTTTGTTTCATTTCAAAAGTATTGTGATCAAAAAGTATTTGTTGTTACTTGTTAGCTTACTCTTTGGATTTCTTTGGTTACTGGCAAGGAGAGGCAGGACTTTGTTTTCTGGTTCTGCCAACATTTCTTCAGATGTACCTCAGTTTCCATCTAGGGGGTAAAAGAGAGGGTCCCAAGCTTATTGGTGTTTAGTACCAATAAGGTCATAGTTCTCATTTCTCATGGAGAAATAGTAACTTGCTTTTTGCAGAAAATGTGCTTATTGCCAGGTGCCTTTTAAGGTTAGTTTTCATTCACTAGAAAGAAGCTCTTTAATGCCAGGGCTGACTTGTAGCACCACTGAACAGGCTACACTGTGGAGGGCATGGGCCTTCTGCGAAAGCTGGGACAAGAACTGTAGGTTTCCCTTAGCTGGTTTTCCTGAGGCCTTGGTGAGAGCAGGCCTCCTGACCCTGAGCCCTGTGCAGCCACCGTGCTGTGCAGACTGAGGTGTGAAGCCTGTCCTCTCCCGGGGACGCAATGCTTTTTTTTTTCATCAAGTCCTGCTCCTGCTGCAGGGGGCCCATGTGACCGTCAATGCCAGGGCCGAGGAGGATGTGGAGCCCGAGTGCATCATGCAAAAGGTGGCCAGGGCCTCAGGCGCTAACTACACCTTCCACAAGGAGAGTAGCCGCTTCCAGGACACGGGCCCCCAGGCCCCAGTGGTGAGTGCTGTGTGGGCCTGAGGGCAACCAGACAGGAGTGTGCAGTCCCTAACTTCAGACTGATTGGACCCACGTTCAGTGCTTTATTCCCAAAGGGACTGGGCTGCTGCCTGTCTGACTTCTGGTCCTGGAGCCTGATTGAGGTGCCTATGTGCATGACAGGAGCAGGAATTGCCTCCTTGAAGCAGGCACCAGTTTGCATGAGGAGTGGCTTTTCACCCTGTGCAGTGGTGCTGGAGCCTCTTATGCGGCGTCTGTGTGGTCAGAGATTCTCTGCAGAGAAATTCCATCCACCCTCTAGGCCATGGCACCAGAGTATCCTATGTAGCCCTGAACAGTGGTTGCTTCGGAGAAACTCCTACTCGTGTACAGGGCAAGCCTCTCTTGAGTTGTGGCCAGACACCTCTGGGCTTATGGCCTGGTGCTTGGTGTGGAGCTGAGTCTCCCAACACACAGCTGAGGTTCTTGGGTATTCTGTGGGTGCTGCATTGCAGTTAGCTGTCTGAGGGGACCCCTATCCAGAGTTCGCCTCAGCTCAGCTCAGCTTCCAGGATTCTCAGGCAGGCCCAGGGGCCTTCCCTGCCTTGGCTTCTGTGCGCAAGGGTCTGGTGCAACCAGAGACAACTTCAGTTTTCTCTGGGGCTGAGCATCCCCACCTGCAGTTTCCAGGGCCTTTCAGGCTGTTTCTGTTTCAGACCTCCTTAAGAGGCACTGGCCCAAGCGCCACTGTTTCTGCCATGGCCATCAGCAGTTCTTAGCCATTCTGTGCTCCTGTCAGTGGCCCTGTAGTGAATTTTCTGTCCTCTCAGGGCTCAGTGTACCAGAAGACCAATGCTGTGTCTGAGATCAAAAGGGTTGGCAAAGACAGCTTCTGGGCCAAAGCAGAGGTAAGTGCTGCCCAGGGCATAATGATGAGAGCTGGCATATATGAAGCATTGTCTGTGCACCAAACATGAGCTGCTACATCTCAGTTTTTCTTACGATAAGTTCACTGGTATTTGTTCAATAAGGGATCTGAATAAATAACCCTTTTAGCACCCATTTGCAAATGCTTGAACTAAGGGTTAGAGGTGTTAAGTAACATAGCTAGTGGGTGTTGCTTTAGAGCCCACGCTTGACCACAGCCTATGTAGCCTGCCTGAATAGGACAGAGGTGAGAGGGCAGGTCCGTGTTGCAGAGGCTGAGTGGGACAGGCGGGTGCGACTCTTCCCTGCAGAAGGAGGAGGAGAACCGCAGGCTAGAAGAGAAGCGGCGCGCAGAGGAGGAGCGGCAGCAGCTGGAGCAGGAGCGCCGGGAGCGGGAGCTGCGTGAGGCTGCCCTCCGGGAGCAGCGCTATCAAGAGCAGGGAGGCGAGGCTAGCCTCCAGAGGTGAGGTGGGGGCTGGCACCTACTGGGAGGGGCTGTCTCTCCTTCTCCCTAGGAGTGTCCCCCAGAAGCAGGTAAGGAGTATGCTGAGGCCAGGCTGCAGCTTTTCCTTCTGCCCCTCCCAGCAGGAAGTATGAACAGCATGAGGTGGTTTCGAGGAACAGAGAGGAGCAGGTGAGTCTTGGATGCTCTCACCTTGAGAGGACAAAGTAACACGTGGACGCTCATCCAGGACGGGTGCAGGCTGCCTCCTGGGAGCAATGACAGCCATATGGATTCCTCCAGATGCATGCATCTTGCCCCACAGGCCCAAGGGAGGGGCTTCCTCCAAGGGTCCTGCAGGGGGCTGTGCAGATTTGAACATAGGACATGTGGTGTCTCAGAGCTGGCAGTGGAGAGGAGGGTGAGGGCAGAAGTTTGGCCCGATGTGGGTCTCCTGTGGTCCTGGAAAAGACCTGTGAGCCCCTCAGCTTTGGGGTGTTGCTTCCTGACCCCTCTGCATAGCTGCAGGGAGCCAGGCAGGCCGATGGACTCCTGGGCCTCATTCACTACTGGGTCCACGTGCACTCCTCTAGGAGCTTGTTTGTCCACAGCCAGCACACCCACGGGAGATTTTCAAGCAGAAGGAGAGGGCCATGTCTACCACATCCATCTCCAGCCCCCAGCCAGGTGAGACTTCCCTTGGTCCAGCTGTGAAGCAGGGGATGGCTGAAGGGGTCTGGGGTCCCAGTACAGGCCACCCTGAATTAGTGACAGATGTATCAGAATGTGAAAGGAGTGAGTGAGGAAAGCCTGTGCTTGTGTGGGTAGCTTCTGGGATGCGAGCCTGGGACCCAAGTGCCACCTTCCTGCTCTTAACCTCTTCCTCCAGAAACTTGGTGGCACAGGAGGGGCCACGTGTGGCTCTGGAAAGAATACTTACCAGTCCTGGCCCTGTACACCTGGCACACCTCCCATGCTGGGCTGTTATCTGGGCCTCAGGGGCCTGGATCAGTCATCTCTGGCCCTCAAAGGCTGTATCAGACTACACTGCTGGCCAGCTCTCAAACACTGCACAAGGCCCACGATACACGTGTATGATGTGTGCATGCTAGGTAGTATCCCTGTAGCTGTTGCAGGTCCCCATTCACTCCCTGTGTGATGCTCACTGTCCTAGAACAGGTCCCCTCTCTGAGCAATACAGAGCACAGAAAAGGCAGCAAGTACTTGCTTCTTCCTCCTTTCCAGCTATGTCATGTCTTACATGTTTACCATTGGTTTGTAGGCAAGCTGAGGAGCCCCTTCCTGCAGAAGCAACTCACTCAACCAGATACCCCCATCAGCAGAGAGTCACCTCATGCCACCTCAAGGCCCAGAGCAGGCAAGGCTGTTGGCTGCCCTGTGGAGAGTTGAGGGTGGAAGGGAGATGTGGGCTGTCCTCTCCCCTCCCCTGGGTCTGAGTGAGCTGTGTCCCCTCACACAGATCTCCGCGAGGAGCCAGTGCCCAGCATCCCTCCATGTTCGGTGCAGGTGGAAGAAGAGGCTGTGTATGAGGAGCCCCCAGAGCAGGAGACTTTCTATGAGGAGCCTCCAATGGTGGGTTCTCTGCAGCAGGGCAGATCTGTGGAGGGGCCACATACCCAGAAATGCACTCCTTGGCTCTCCCATCATGGGACACCTAACTTCNAGAAGAGGCTGTGTATGAGGAGCCCCCAGAGCAGGAGACTTTCTATGAGGAGCCTCCAATGGTGGGTTCTCTGCAGCAGGGCAGATCTGTGGAGGGGCCACATACCCAGAAATGCACTCCTTGGCTCTCCCATCATGGGACACCTAACTTCCGTGACTCGCTACCTGTGAATTATCTTGCTTAGTTCTGGAGGAGGCCCTGTCCCACATGCCCTCCCCACAAGTCTGCGATGAGCCCTGGTCAGAAGCAGGGTTGAATCTGGGGTAATCAAGACCTCAGACTTCGCTTCTTCTTTCCCATCCATGGGCAGGTGCAGCAGCAAGATGCCAGCTCTGAGCCCATTGACCACTACCCTGGGCTGAGTGGGAAAGGGCTCTGTGCCCGGGCCCTGTATGACTACCAGGCAGGTAATGTGCTGTCCAACTACCTCAGACCACAGTGCTTAAGATCAGGAGGCAGGATTTGGGGGTCCCCTCAAGGAAATAGCCCTAGGAGTTGTCGGAAATAAAAACGGGGGTGAGAAGGAAGAGTGGGTGGGTATCCTGCACAACTCAGGCCTCCCCACATGCTCTGAGCAGCTGCTTGCTGTCCACTGGTGTGAATCCCGGTTGCCCACCTTGTTCTGGAACTAGAAATATGACCAGAGGAGTGGGCCAGGCCTGGATGCTGGTACCCCTCCCGCTGACCCTGGGTGGAGGCTTTGGGGAGCAGGCTGATGTGTGGAAGTACTGTATTCTAGCCTTTCACTGGGACAGTGGTCCCAGAGCAAGACCGGCTAGGAAGATGTGTCCTTGGGGACTGGCCACAGGAGCAGCATCAGGACAGGCTGGTGGCCAGGGTCCCCGAGCTCTCAGCACAGCATCTGGGCTCACCTTCTTTGCAGCCGACGAGACCGAGATCTCCTTTGACCCGGAGAACCTCATCACCGGCATTGAGGTGATTGATGAAGGCTGGTGGCGTGGCTATGGGCCAGATGGCCACTTTGGCATGTTTCCTGCCAACTATGTGGAGCTCATTGAGTAAGGACCCTCGACTGCTGGCCGAAGCCAAGGGCTGTCCTTCCCTTCCCTGCCCAGATGTGATTTCCTTCTTGCCGGAAGAGGTCGGGTGAGGGTTGTGTATGGCACTTTTCCAGGAATGGTGTCTGCGGATAAGGACAAGCCCTCTGGCTCTCTCTGGCTTGGGTGGCTTGGCCTCTGTTACCCCAAATACAGCAATAACCTGGTGATCTCCAAACGTGCTACCAGAGCTTCCCAAACTCGACCCAACCAGGCTGGCCCTTGACCCCCCACAGAAGACACTGAGCCAAAGCCTGCCCGGAGCCAATCCTCAGTAACCTCTGCCCCAGGAGTATGGCACTGCCAGGTGGTGGGGGAGTCTGAGCAGGGGCACCTCGAGGCCTCTTGGATTTGCCTTTTTTATTCCTCTTGGCTCTTAGGGATGATGTCTATAACTAGAATGTCAGTGATCACTGGGAACAGTGAACTTAGTTTATGACCAAAGTCAGAGTGGGTCATGACAATTTTGACCAGTCTTTCTGGATCCTGCTCTGTCCTCCCCATTTCTTTGTCCTTCTGCCTGGGCTGTGGGCAGTGGAGACAGGGACAACGAAGCCCCCATCTGAATATGTGAAGGAGGAGATGAAAAGATCAAGAGACACTGCATTTCCTTCCATGTGGCTCAGTCTTGTCTCCTGGCCCCAGTGTGCCTGAGAGGTTCAGGAATAGTAACCATGGTGGCCTGTTCCTGCTGTCTTTCCTTGTTTCTGTCCCAGCCCACCCACGTCTGCTCTTGGAGTAACACCTGCCCCACACAGGTGCTAGCTCTGGTCCATCCTATTGTACTCCTCACGTGTACACCCTCTGACCTCTGACCAACCATTAGCCACCTGGAAGAGGCATAAAGATCTACATGTGACTGAAGTCAGCCTCTTGCATTTCAGTTCTCTGGGAGGGGCTGAGGACCACTCTGATCCCTGCCATAGGGAACTTCCCCTCACCCAGGACAGCCCGTGTCCCTGTGTGCATGGAGCAAGGCACCTGCACCACCATGTCTGGGTAACTACAGCTCCTCTTGCTAGTGCCGGACAGAAGCGGCATGGGGCAAAGATGTGCTGAGGAGGCTGCCAGCCCCACACAGTGGGGCTGGTGGCCAATCCCAGTGCCCCTCACCGGCCTGGCTGCAGATGGCACTTCCTGTCTACTTAGGCTGAGCTGCAGGCAGGTCCCACCATGTCCCGATTTCCGAGGACAAACTCCAAGGCTCAACCCAGCCATGGGAGCTCCATGAATCATGTATTGCTTTAAGGCCACCTGTGGGCTTATCTGGACAAGGGGACGCTCACAGGGCAGGGCCCAGGGTACCATCTTGCCCTTCCCACCCTGGGGCTGCAAAGACAGTAGAGGGCAACCAGAGTGAAGGAAGTGGTGTCCCAGCTGCAGCCCTGGCTCACCACGGGGTGGGCTGCATCATTTGGACACCCCTTAGGTGACCTCGGGCACTCTTAATTTAGAGCAAGGCTACCAAGTGGCTCTCCAGCTTCAGGGATTATATGGTGAGCTGTCAGGAGCCACTTGATAGCCAGGGATAGGGAGTCTTGGCCACCACTGATGGGGGTGGGTTGGGCAGGCAGCACAGGCCTGGGGCTGTGCTTGTGGCATCTCAGGCTGCAGACCTGTGGAACTAGCCCTGAGTGAGTGCTGGGGTAGGGGTGGGCTTCTGCCAAGCCACCTGCCGGATGTCTGGGGTCATGCTGAACTCGACGCTGTGGAAGGAGGTACCTTTATTGCCAGCGCCCGCCCTTCACTTAGCCTTTCCCTGGGCAGCCACAGCTTCCATGGCCTTGCGNTTTCAGCTCTCATATTCTTTTGTCAAGTTCTTACCCACATCTGCCACACTCTCCCACCCTATTTGCCTTCATGTAAGAAGGCTTATTCTCAGTTGAAAGTACCTTGAAAAAGAAATCCAGGACTCATAAGGGGTCCCAGAATCAGAGGTACTGCATGTTAGGTCTGTGCCCAACTTATCAGAAGCATGCAGAGGTCAGCTGAGGTTGAGACTTGGGGGCAGTAGAGTTGGGTACAGGCCCAGGACTTCTGCATTCAGTTTTGGGGGGACAAGGGCTGCTGGGGTCTTGGCAGTGAAGAAACCAAGCAGAGGGGAAGGGTTAAGATGCCAAGTTTCAGCTGCACCAGCAAAGAACCAATCTTTATAGAACAGCAAAAAAGTGTGTGGTAAACAGGCATGGAGGGCCTGGGTCATGTGTCCTAATGAATAAGAATTACTGGAGAGTCTGAAGCATGACTGTAAAGTCAGTTGCAGCTGTGGAGGCAGGATTGGAAGCCAACATCCCTGGTAGAGGTGGTGACTTTGGGTTAGGTGTGAATGAGGCTGCTTAGCCTGGGTTGGGTGCAGATGGCCTAGTGAGGAGGTGCTAGACTGGGGAGCCAGTGGGCTTACTGAAAATCAAAGGAAGAGATGGGACATGCCTTTCTGTCTGTCTGAGGGCTGTTGAGAAAACAGGACCTCAAAGGAAGTTTTAAGATAGAGAAGACACACTGCTGCTCAGTCTTGGCGTACTTCAACCTGTCTCATTCATTCAAAAAGTATTTGCTGGGCATGTCTGGTGTGCCAGGGCTGTTCAAGCACTGGGCAAGCAAGGCTCTGCCTGTGGGGGGTGGGGGGGTGTTTCCATCCCAGTGATGGGACATGGACAACAACATGTGATGTGTGTAGCATGGTGGACAGTTAAGAGGTCCATGGAGAATCAAGCAAGGGGGCAGGAGGACTGCTCTTTAATGGGACTGTCCTGGGAGGATGGAGTGAGCACCCTCCACTGGTCTCCCCATGACCACAGCTATAAATCCTAGATAGAGACAGAATGCAGATCTCAGAGAACTGAAAAGTATCAGGCAGATGAAGCAGGTAAGAATCAAGGTTGTATGATTTTTCTTTGAGAATTTCCCAGCTTGAAACCTAGAAGAGTGTCCAATGTGGTCAGAAAGGGCCCCAGAGAATATCTCTGGTCCAAGGAATAGAAATAAAGTTCCTACAAGTCCTTCCTTTTCTCCCCGTCTTACCACCACAGCTCCTGGGCAGTAATGTGGAGGTGGCACTGTCTCTTTATCTAAACCGAGAGAAGAGCTGCCCTCTAGCCAGAGGAGGTCAGACTACAAGAGTGCATGGCAACTACCCACTGCTTTCTCTCTCTGCCCTCCTGCAGCTGAGGACTGGATGCAGCTGCAGGAGCTGTGCAGCAAGCTGGGGGATGGAGGGGGAATAAGACTCCAAATTTCTGGCCAGTGCCCTTGAAAAGCAGGGACCAGGGAACTGTCAAGTATCTGGATAAGCATGGAGAAGAGACAGATTTGGTGAGTGATTCAGTACAGTTACAAGTGAATTCTTGGGCTCCCTGCACTTGGGGGCTTCGACCTAGACTGACCCACTGGTGACCTGATTATCTGCCAAAATGATAAGATCAACGTTCTCCTTAGAATTTAAACAGATTCTGAATATCCAAAGTAGCTAGGACAGTTTTGCATGTGGCAGTCTAGTTTTTCCCAAACCATTTATTGCATGTCGTTTCCCTATTGTATATTCTTGGTTCTTTTGTTGTGAATTAGTTGACCACTCAAGCGTGGGTTTATTTCTAAGTTCTCTATTCTGTCCTTTGGCCTATGTGTGTGTTTTATGCCAATATCATACTTTTTTGATCACTGTGGCTTTGTAATATAGTTACAAAGAACCGTGTATCTCCAGCTTTGTTCCTGTTTTTCAAAATTCCCTTAACTATTCATGGTCTTTTGAGGTTCCATACAAAGTTTTAGTTTTTTTGTTTGTTTGTTTTCTGTTTTGAGAAAAATGCCACTGGAATTTTGATAGGGACTTCATTGAACCTATAAATTGTTTTTTCCTAGCATGGACATTTTAACAATAATAATTCTTCCAGTCTATAAGCATAAATAGTTTTATACTTATTAGTATCATCTTCAAATTTTTCACCAGTGTCTTAGGTTTCAGTGTATAGATCTTGCACCACCTTGGTTAAATTTATTTCTAGTTATTTTATTCTTTTTGATACAATTGTAAATAGGATTGTTTTCTGAATTTCTTTTTCTGCTATTTTTTAGTGTATACAAACATAACTGATACTTGTATATTTTGTATTTCAAGATTTCATTTACTTTATTAGTTCTGACAGTTCTAGATTTCTTCTAGATTGTTGAATTTGTTGGTATGTAATTGTTCATAGTAGTTTCTTACTGTCCTTTATGTGTTCTCAGTTGTAATGTATCCTCTTCCTCTTTTATTTATAATTTCGTTTGATTCCTCTCATTGATGAGTAGCTAAAGTTTTGTCTGCTTCGTTTCTTTTTTCGAAGAACCAGGTCTTTGTTTCATTGGTATTTACTGTTATCTAGCCATTCATTTCTGCTCTGATTTTTGTTACTTCTGTCCTTCTACTAACTTTGGACTTTTCTAGTTCTTTGAGGGTAAGATTAGATTGCTTATTGAAGCTCTTTCTTTTTCTTAATGTAGGTATATATTGCTATAAACTTCCATCTTTGACTTGCTTTTGCTGCGTTCCGTATGCTTTGGTATGGTGTATTTCCATTTGCATTTGTTTCAAAATATATTTTTCTTCTCTTTTGACTTATTTTTTGATTCATTGATTATTCAGGAGTATATTATGTCATCTCCACATATTTGTGAATTTTCCAGGTTTCTTCTTGCTGAAGAGATTGATTAAGAAAATTATTTAAGAACTTGCTCTGTGGATATAACCTATCTTGGAGCATATTCCATGTGTATTTGAGAGGAATGTGTATTCTGTTGATAGATGAAATGTTCTGTGTATGTCTTTTAAGTCCATTTGGTGTAATACATAGTTTTAAGTCTAATTTTTCCTTATTTTCTGTCTATATAATCTATCCATTTTTGAAAGTGAGATACTAAAGTCCCCAATTATTACTGTGTATTTCTATTTTCCCTTAATATCTGTTAATATAAACATACATATATTTAATAAAAATGTAAATGATACAAATATATAATAATATACATATATAAAATATATATATATTTGCTTTCCCTAATGCAGGTGCAAAATATTTGAGGGGTGGGTATTCGCCTTTTTAAAAAAATTTTAATTAGAGGCTAATTCTTTTATAATATTGTGGTGGGTTTTGCCATACATGGACATGAATGAGCCATGGGTGTACATGTGTCCCCATCCTGAACCCCCTTCCACCTCCTTCCCCATCCCATCCCTCAGGGTCATCCCAGTGCACCAGCCCTGAGCACCCTACCTCATGCATTGAACCTGGACTGGCGATCTATTTCACATATGATAGTATACGTNATAAAAATGTAAATGATACAAATATATAATAATATACATATATAAAATATATATATATTTGCTTTCCCTAATGCAGGTGCAAAATATTTGAGGGGTGGGTATTCGCCTTTTTAAAAAAATTTTAATTAGAGGCTAATTCTTTTATAATATTGTGGTGGGTTTTGCCATACATGGACATGAATGAGCCATGGGTGTACATGTGTCCCCATCCTGAACCCCCTTCCACCTCCTTCCCCATCCCATCCCTCAGGGTCATCCCAGTGCACCAGCCCTGAGCACCCTACCTCATGCATTGAACCTGGACTGGCGATCTATTTCACATATGATAGTATACGTGTTTCAATGCTATTCTCTCAAATCATCCCACCCTTGCCTTCTCCCACAGAGTCCAACAGTCTGTTCTTTACATCTCTGTCTCTTTTGCTACCTCGCATATAGGGTCCTCATTACCATCTTTCTAAATTCCATATATATGTGTTAATATACTGTATTGGTGTGTTTCTTTCTTCACTCTGTATAATAGGCTCCAGTTTCACTTTTATCTTTATATAATAACCTCTACATCTCTTTATATATATATGTGTATTTATATAGAGAGAGAGCAAAGTAAATCAGCTATATATGTGTGTATATCCACTCTTCTTTATATTCTTTTCCCAGATAGGCCATTATAGAGTGTTGTGTAGAGTACCCTGTGAAAACAGTAGATCCTAATTTGTTATCTATTTTAGTTTTGTTGTTGAAGTATAGATGACTTACAATGTGCCAATTTCTGCTGTGCAGCAAAATAACTCAGTTCTACACATATATACATTCTTTTAAAATATTCTTTATCATTATGGTTTGCCACAGGATATTGACCATAGCTCCCTGTACATTAAGACCTTTTTGTTTATCTAGTGCAAATATAATAGTTTGCATCTACCAACTCCAAACTCCTGGCCCCTCCCTCTCCATCCCCTCTGCCTTGCCAACCATAATCTCTTCTCTGTTTCTATGAGTCTGTTTCTGTTTTGCAGTTAGGTTCATTCCACATATGGAAAGTGAAGTGTCTCAGCTGTGTCTGACTCTTTGAGACTTCCTGGACTGTAGCCTGCCAGGTTCCTCTGTCCACGGGATTTTCCAGGCAAGAGTACGAGTGGGTCGCCATTGCCTTCTCCAGGGGATCTTCCCGATCCAGGGATCGAACCCAGGTCTCCCACATTGTAGGCAGACGCTTTACTGTCTGAGCCATCAGGGAAGTCATTCCACATATAAGTGATCAGTTCAGTTCAGTTGCTCAGTCGTGTTTGACTCTTTGCAACCCCAAGAATCACAGTACACCAGGCCTCCCTGTCCATCATCAACTCCCAGAGTTCACAAACATAGGTCCATTGAGTCGGTGAGCATCCAGCCATCTCATCCTCTGTCGTCCCCTTCTCCTCCTGCCCCCAATCCCTCCCAATATCAGAGTCTTTTCCAATGAGTCAGCTCTTCGCATGAGGTGGCCAAAGTACTGGAGTTTCAGCTTTAGCATCAGTCCTTCCAAAGAACACCCAGGACTGATCTCCTTAAGAATGGACTGGTTGGATCTCCTTGCAGTCCAAGGGACTCTCAAGAGTCTTCTCCAACACCACAGTTCAAAAGCATCAATTCTTTGGCGCTCAGCTTTCTTCACCGTCCAACTCTCACATCCGTACATGACCACTGGAAAAACTATAGCCTTGACTAGATGGACCATGTGTTGGCAAAGTAATGTCTCTGCTTTTTAAAATTCTATCTATGTTGCTCATAACTTTTCTTCCAAGGAGTAAGTGTCTTTTAATTTCATGTCTGCAGTCACCATCTGCAGTGATTTTAGAGCCCCCCAAAATAAAGTCTGACACTGTTTCCACTATTTCCCCATCTATTTCCATGAAGTGATGGGACCAGATGCCATGATCTTCATTTTCTGAATGTTGAGCTTTAAGACAACTTTTTCACTCTCCTCTTTTACTTTCATCAAGAGGCTTTTTAGTTCGTCTTCACTTTCCTCCATAAGGGTGGTGTCATCTGCATATCTGAGGTTATTGATATTTCCCCCAGCAATCTTGATTCCAGCTTGTGTTTCTTCCAGCCCAGCATTTCTCATGATGTACTCTGCATATAAGTTAAGCAGGGTGACAGTATACAGCCTTGACATACTCCTTTTCCTATTTGGAAACAGTCTGTTGTTCCATGTCCAGTTCTAACTGTGGCTTCCTGACCTGCATAGAGGTTTCTCAAGAGACAGGTCAGGTGGTCTGGTATTCCCATCTCTCTCAGAATTTTCCACAGTTTATTGTGATCCACACTGTCAACAGCTTTGGTACCGGGGTCCAGCCCCAGTTGGATCCAGGGTTATCCTCAGGGTGATGGCATCGGTGACTGAGAGAGAGAGAGAGAAAGAGATAAGGAAAGAATTTTGCAGTTAAGAAAATAAAGGAGAGAAAGAGGCTGATATTCCTTGGATTACACAGAAAGCCAATAAAGCCCCAGCACGGGACTTGCACTGTTCATGTAGGCCACAGGCACCCTCTCGAATCACTGAATGTGCCCCACCTTGGGCATCTTCTCAAGTGAGTCTTAGAAGCCCGGGCAGAGAAGTGAACTCAGAGGGCCTCTGCACTTCAGGGAGTCAGCCTGAAAAGAAAGAGAGAAAGAAAGAATGACACAAGAAAACTAAGCTTTGGTGAGCAAGGCCCTCAACTTTATTTTCACAGAGAGCTATTATACCTTAAGTTGTACATAGAGAATAATGGAAGATGCAAGTTATTCAGGGTCAGCAGCCCTGACCCTTATCGAGATCAGGCTTTCTTTCTGCATACCTATCTGTATACACAGGTCTTAGGTGATTTACATCATCTTCTGGCCAGGAGGCCTGTTAACATTTTATGATCCTTTCTTCTGATAAAGGTTAATTAACCAGAAAGCTTATTTTCTCTAAAAGTGTTTTTTTCTAAAGTCAGGCACCATTCTCCAAAAGCACTAGGTAAAGTTGCATTCCTATAGGGCAAAGGTACAGTGGGCTCTAAACAGGGAAAGAATTTATTAACTCAAGGTTTAGTGTTGTTAATATCAAAGCCACTACTTATATTTCTATATATCAACTATGTTAATTAATGCACACAATATGAAATTTGGCAGCAAACATTGGCTCAACAATGAGACCCTTCACCAGTACCGTTCTAATAATTTTTAACTCCTCGAAAGGCTTTATTTAAGCTTCCTCTGCCTCTCACGGTTGGGAGGCTGTAAACAGTCACAAGCGTAGTTGTAAAAGTCCGGATAAACCTGTCAGGCAATTTAGAGGGCCATCAGAGGGATTTGAATTGAAACATTCCTATTATGCCCAGGAAACTTATTAACTAGAGCTCTAAGCTGATTTTCTTCAGAGAAAGGTGGTTGAGGATAGCCCCCCATTGGTGTCAGAGGAGTTGGTGAAAGGCATAATATAGTTAAACAGTAGACAGACAGATTCTAGTTTTGGGGTAGATGCTTGAGCAGGTCCAGGGGGTCCCTCGAGTCCTGATTCACCTTTGCCCATCAGGTCTCTTCCTCATGACCTTTGTCATGGGTGGGATCTCCCGTGCTGGCTCCCAGCACTTTGGCATGGTCAATAAAGCAGAAATAAATGTGTTTCTGGAACTCTCTTGCTTTTTCCATGATCCAGCGGATATTGGCAATTTGATCTCTGGTTCCTCTGCCTTTTCTAAAACCAGCTTGAACAACTGGAAGTTCACGGTTCACGTATTGCTGAAGCCTGGCTTGGAGCATTTTGAGCATTACTTTACTAGCATGTGAGAGGAGTGCAACTGTGCAGTAGTTTGAACCTTCTTTGGCATTGCCTTTCTTTGGGATTGGAATGAAAAACACCTTTTCCAGTCCTGTGGCCACTGCTGAGTTTTCCAAATTTGCCAGCATATTGAGTGCAGCACTTTCACAGCATCATCTTCCAGGATTTGAAATAGCTCAACAGGAATTCCATCACCTCCACTAGCTTTGTTGGCAGTGATGCTTTCTAACGCCCACTTGACTTCACATTCCAGGATGTCTGGCTCTAGGTGAGTGATCATACCATCTCGATTATCTTGGTCATGAAGATCTTTTTAGTAACCTTTGTTAATTCCTTTAGCATTTTTAATACCTTTCTTTTCATTGGGAATAGTTCTTTTCCTTTTCTTATTTTACTTAACTTTCTCTGTCTCTGAATTCAGGAGAAATAGTTATTTATTGTGGACTTAAAGGGATTTGCTTATGTGGGAGCACCACTGTGTAGATTGTGTGAGTCCAGTGTTTTTGGTGTAAGGGCTGATTTTGACATGTTGCAAGCCTTATCTTTCCTTAGAGTGTGCTGGCTGTCATCCTCTTGATAAGAGTGTGGTTGCTGTTGTGAAGTCCAGACCTGTGCTGGATATGGGTAGGGCCTCCTCTTTGCTCAGTGGCTACTACAGCCCTGCTAGGGGGTAGGTTCTACTCTGCAGTTGTTGCAGTAGAAGCCCTGAAGATTGGGATTGGTAAGGCTTTGTTTTTGCCCTTGAGTGCATGCCCTGTTCCAAAGGAGGTGACTGCTAAAGCACGTGAAGCCCATATGGCCACAGGGAACTTATGTGCAACCTGTGTGATCATCTGCTGTTCTGTCCAAAGCAGCTCAAGGTAAATATCCTTTCTCCGTTGTGATCATCCTAGATCTAGTGCTAGGCTGTGGTGTGGAATGGGCTGGTGCTGAGTACTGAGGAGGTAAGAATTGAGATTTTGCATCCACCTGGGACCAACCTGGGCTGACTCTGTGGCAGACCTTCCCCAGGACCTCTCTGCCCCAAATCTGGCCCCAAGCTGCAGTGCAGGGTTGGTGGAGCTGGAGTGCTTCCACAGGGAAGCAAACTACTGTGTACTCTTTTCCGAGGCCTGTCCATGGAGATTTGCATTTCTGTGGTACCACCAGGTATGTGCTGCAACAAAGCCCACCGCAACTGGACCCATTCTCACAGTGCAAGTGCTGTCACTGGGCTCAAGGCCAGACACACTCCAGCCATGCCCCTGCTAATGAACTCCTCAGTTCGGCTTGGACCACCTCAGACACTCTGGGCTCTCTCGACACAACTATACCAGGTTCTCTCCCAGGGATCAACCGCCCAGGATTTAATGTCTAGCCACTGTAAGTACTAGCATCCTCTCTTGACATGTTTCAGACCGAGAATTGCAGTGAGGTGGCAGCTGCTATCACCGATTTCTCTCCACGCTGATTGCAAGCAAGTCAGCATGAGTACACTCTTTGCAAGCAGAATCCAGGCTGCTCCAGCCTCTCTGTATGTCCCAGCAGCCCTCTGAACAGGCAAAGGAACTGTCCAGGTGAAAGTCTGCTAGTCTGGACCTTCCCTTCACAGATTCCTCCCAGGGTACCAGTCCCATCGTGAGGCCTTTTCTTCTCCCACTTCTGCCCACTAACATGGACATTTTCCTTACAACTTTGGCAATATAAGAGATCTACCAGTTTCTAGTAAATTTCTCTGAGAGTTGTTCACTCTGTTGATGTATTTTTGATGTGTTTGGGGAGAGTGGTGGGGAGGTGAGTTCTACATCCTACTCAGCAATATTGATCCTCTGGACCAAGCTGTACATTTTCACACACACACCCCTCAATGTTTTATATCTTTAATGTTACTTTTTTTTTTTTGCATTTAGTATCAGTTGACAAATTACTGTATTTGGTTATTTTAAATACTTTTGCCTTCTAACTTTTATTAGACTTAAAAGTGATTTGTAGACTTTTAACTGTTCATAACCATTATTACAACATTATTCTGAATTTAACTTTATATTTAACTTTACCAATGAGATTTATATTTTTAGATTTTTGTTACTAATTAATGTCCTTTTGTTTCAGCTTGAAGTTCCTTTAATAGTTTTTGTAAGGCTGGTATAATGGTAATGAACTCTTTCTGCTTTTTCTTATCTAGAAAATTCTGTATCTCTCCTTCAATTCTGAAGGAAGCTTTGCCAAGTATTCTTGACTGGCAGGTTTTATTTTTCTCAGGAATAGTTTCTGATGAAAACTCTGCTGGGGGATTCCCTTGTATCACAAGTCTTTTTTTTTTTTTTTTTCCTTTTGCTGCTTTTAAGATTTTCTCCTTGTCTTTAATTTTTGACAATTTAATTATAATGTGTCTTGGTGTGAGTAATTTTTGATTCATCTTATTTGAAATTTTATATACTTCCTGAATCTGGATGTCTGTTTGTTTCCCCAGCTTAAGGAAGTTTTCAGCCATTATTTCTTTGAATAACCTTTTTATTGCTTTCTTCTCTTTCTGGGACTCTTATGATGCATATGTTGACCCACTTGATTCTGTCCCCTAAGTCCCTTAAACTATCTTCATTTGTTTTTGTTTTTTTCTTCTTTCTTTTTTGATTGGACAAATTCCACTTCCTTGTATTTGTGTTAGCTAATCTTTTTTTTTTTTTTTCTGTTTACTGATGTTGCATCTTTCTATTCAACTTTTCAGTTCAGTTATTATATTCTTCAGGCTGGTGATTTCTGTTCAGTACTTATGTTTTCTGTCTCTGTGTTGAAATTCTTTCTTAGTTTATGCATCGTTCTGAGCTCACTGAGCATCTTTATGACTATTATTTTGAACTGTTTATCAGGTAAATCACTTATGACCATTTCATTTAGATCTGTTTCTAGAGTTTATATCTTATTTTTAGGAGAGGGGGCATATTCTTCTGCTGACTTAAAAAAAAACCGCACAAAGTGAGAGTTGTGAGTTAAGTTTTATTTGGGGCAAAATGAGGACTGCAGTCTGGCAGAGAGCATTTCAGATAACTCTGAGAAACTGCTCCAAAGAGTTAAGGGGGGAAGTGCCGGGAGCCAGCGTGAGGAATCCCACCCGTGACAAGGTCACGCGGCAGGAGATTTTGATGGGCAAGGATGAGTCAAATCTTAGGGGTTTCCTCCCTGGCATTTCCTGGGCATGTACCCCCCTGCCCCCCCAAAATAAGAATCTGCCTGCTTTTCCACTCTNGCAAAGACTCTGATGCTGGGAGGGATTGGGGGCAGGAGGAGAAGGGGACAACAGAGGATGAGATGGCTGTGTGGCATCACTGACTCAATGGGCATGAGTCTGCGTGAACTCCGGGAGTTGGCGATGGACAGGGAAGGCTGGCATGCTGTGATTCATGGGGTCGCAAAGAGTCTGTCAGTCTGAGCGACTGAACTGAACTGAACACTATCTGAAAGGAAATCCATTTAGTAACACTAGAGGTTCTGCCATATGGGCAGGAACCTGATGGAATTCTGTTTGTTGGCATTGGTGAATGCCATTTTGAGGCCCCTGAGAGTCTCATTATCCCGGACCTACTCGAGCTCTATCCACACCCTTGGGGGTTATGCTGCCTTAGGGCTGCCCACAGCTCTTTCCAACTTCAGCCCACACCAACCTGCCAATTCAGCCTCAGGTGTAGTTTGCCCTGTGGACTGAGCTTGTCCTTTACCCCTGCAGCTCCATCTCCCTCAGCCTGCACCCACTCCACCCCCAGCCAACCTGTCAAAGCCACCAGGTGAAAGCAGTCGACACAGGATGATCTTACACAAGACCAGGAAAAGTAGCTGTTTTGCCTAACTCAAATGAAAACCAAATGTCAAAGAAGAGAGATGAACATGTTTCAGATGAAAGAACAGCAACAAAAATGCAGGAGAAACTCCTAATGAAACAGAGGTAAATAATTTGCCTGACAAAGTGTTCAGAGAAATACTTAATCAACTTGGGAGAAGAATGGAGGAACTCAGAACCTCAACAAAATCTTAGAAAATGTAAGAATGAACTAACCAAATTAAAGAATAGCTGAAATTTAAAAATCCTAGAGGCATTCAACAGTCAATTAGATGATACAGAAGAATGCATAAGAAATCTGAAACAATAGGAAATTGCCCAATCAGAAGAGCGAAAAGAAGAAATAATTTTCTAAAATGAGAAAAGTTTAAGGTACCTCTAGGACAACATCAACTGTACTAACATTTGGATCATAGNATAGCTGAAATTTAAAAATCCTAGAGGCATTCAACAGTCAATTAGATGATACAGAAGAATGCATAAGAAATCTGAAACAATAGGAAATTGCCCAATCAGAAGAGCGAAAAGAAGAAATAATTTTCTAAAATGAGAAAAGTTTAAGGTACCTCTAGGACAACATCAACTGTACTAACATTTGGATCATAGTTGGACTCCAAAATCACTGCAGATGGTGACTGCAGCCATGAAATTAAAAGACGCTTACTCCTTGGAAGGAAAGTTATGACCAACCTAGATAGCATATTCAAAAGCAGAGACATTACTTTGCCAACAAAGGTCTGTCTAGTCAAGGCTATGGTTTTTCCAGTAGTCATGTATGGATGTGAGAGTTAGACTGTGAAGAAAGCTGAGTGCCAAAGAATTGATGCTTTTGAACTGTGGTGTTGGAGAAGACTCTTGAGAGTCCCTTGGACTGCAAAGAGATCCAACCAGTCCATTCTAAAGGAAATCAGTCCTGGGTGTTCATTGGAAGGACTGATGCTGAAGCTGAAACTCCAGTACTTTGGCCACCTCATGCGAAGAGTTGACTCATTGGAAAAGACTCTGATGCTGGGAGAGATTAGGGGCAGAAGAAGAAGGGGCCGACAGAGGATGAGATGGCTGGATGGCATTACCAAATCAATGGACATGAGTTTGAGTAAATTCTGGGAGTTGGTGTGGACAGGGAGGTCTGGCGTGCTGTGATTCAGGAGTCTCACAGAGTCGGACACGATTGAGTGACTGAACTGAACGGAACTGAGTCTCAGATGAACAGAGAAAGAGAAAAAAAAATTTTTGCCACTTTATGTAATTGAAGGATAATTGCTTACAGAATTTTGTGGTTTTCTGTCATACATCAAGAATCTGCCATAGGTACACCCATGTCCCCTCCCTCCTGAACCTCCCTCCTATCTCCCTCCCCATCCCACACTTCAAGATTGTCACAGAGCCCCTGTTTAAATTCCCTGAGTCATATGGCAAATTCCCATTGCCTATCTATTTTACTTATGGCATTGTAAGTTTCCATGTTACTCTCTGCATACAACTCCCCCTCTCCCTCCCCACTCCTTCCTCCCCTCCTCCCAGGTTCATAGGTCTGTTCTCTATGTCTCTTTCTCCAGAGAGAATTTATTTGAAGGGATAATCACTAAAATTCTTCCTAACCTGGGGAATGAAACAGAAATCTAGGTAAAGGAAGCACAGAGGGTTCCAAACAAGATGTGCACAGAGATCCACACCAAGATGTATTATGATTAGAATGTCATATGTCATAAACAGGCAGTCTCAAAAGCATCAAGAAAAAACAACTAATACAAAGGAACCCCCATAAGACTATCAACTGATTTTTCAGCAGAAAGGGGAAGAATAAAGGGAGAATTAGAAGTCAGGGGGAGTGGTAAGATACATTTAATAGGCTGAATATTCTATCTAGCAAAATTATCATTCAGATTTGAAAGAGAGACAGTTTCCCAGAGAAGAAAAACTAAAGGAGTTCAGCATTCATAAAGTGATCTTACAAGAAGTATTAGTCTTCTTTATGCAGATGAGAAAAGACCACAACTAGGAATTACAAGGCAAAGGGGGGGGGGGGGTGCGGGGAAGATCTCACTGGTAAAGGCAAGTACATGGTAAAGGCAGTAGGCAAGCCACTTAAAAAGTCAGCATGGAGGTTAAAAGACAAAAGTAGTAAAATCAACTATAACTACAGGGATACACAAAATAAAAAAGATGTAAAGCGTGATATCAAAAATAGATTCCACTCTTAAAGGGCACACAAAATCTCACATGCTCCAGGACCCAGGATAGAAACAGTAATCTGAAAAGAGCTCAGCTCAGACTCACTCGCTGACATTTAAAAGCCTCCCAGAGAGGCAGGAAGCAACTGGAACTCACCTTGGATACAAAGATGCTGGTGAAAGTCATTATTCATTATTGGAAATTCATCCTACCATAAGAATACTAGTAAGTATCATTTTTCGATTCTCCCTCTAGTTTATTCAAAACAGGACCCAGCCAAGCTCACCAACCTGTCAGCACTAGTCATGGGAGGCCCCAGCCCAAGAAACTAGCCGGAGAGTGACACAGTTTCACCCAGACTGGCTGCCGTAGAAAGTGCTAAGTCCCCTGCAGCACTGAGACCCTGCCCCACCCATCACAGGGCCCAGGACCCATCCCCACTCATAGCTGGGCTGGCACTAGTTCCAGGACACACAGGACCACCCAAACAGGTACTCCTGGATCTGGACCTACCTAGCCGCAAGCCAACACCCATGTGAGCCCTTAGGCCATGATCCCACAGAGCAGCAGGCTGACACTAGCCCCAGGGCTCCTGGCCCCACAGAAAGCTACCCTAGGATACAGCGCCATCCACCAGCAGTCTGACAGTACCTGACGACCCCCACCTGGGCTATGGTATCATGCACCAGCATGTGGGTACCAGAAATGGGACTCCTGAGACCATGCAACCAGCTGTGACAGGACATGCCTCCACCCACCAGCAGTCAACAAATATCGCACTAGGCCGGGCCTAGCAATCAGCAGGGCTAGAGACTAGCCACATCAATCAGCATGTCCATAGTAGTCAGCCGACCACAACAGAAGGGCCCATGAGGCACACACAGAGGGCACACCTAGAGTATATAGCTCTAGTAACTAGAGGGTGCTGCTGGACCTCATAGGATGTCTCCTACATAAGGCCACTTCTCCAAGATCAGGAAACAACCAATCTACGAAATACACAGAAATAAAAACAGAATTAGGCAAAATGAGATGACACAGGAATATGCTTCAAACAAAAGAACAAAGTAAAATCCAAGAAAAAGAGATAAATGAGTAGAGATAAGCAACCTACTCTATAAATAATAAATGGAACAATCATAAAGATGCTCAAAGAATGTGGGGAAAAAAGGAATAACAGAGTGAAAAATTAGAAGTTTCTAACAAAGAGAACGAGAGATGATGAATACAGTAACTGAAATTAAAAATTCACAAGAAGGAATCAACAATAGATTAGATGATACAAAGGAATCAATCAGTGAACTGAAGATGGAGTAGTGGATTTCACTCGGGCTGAACAGAAAGTAATTTTTTTTTTTTTTTTTAATGAGAACAGTTTAAGAGATTGGTGGGACAATATCAAGTGTACTAACATTCACATTATGGGGTCCCAAAAGGAGAATAAGAGAGAAAGGAACAGAGACCATATTTGAAGATGTAACAGGTGAAAACTTTTCTAAACCTGGAAAAGAAAACACACACTCTAGGTCCAGGAATCATATAGAATCTCAACAAGATCACTTCAAAAAGAATCACACCAACAAGCATTGTAATTTAAATGGCAAAAATAAAGAATATTAAAAGAAGTGAGGGGAAAGTAATGAGTTACATACAAACTCCCATAAGATCATCAGTTGATTTTTCAGCAGAAACTCTGGACACTAGAAGGGAGTGGCACAATCATGAAAGGAAAGCTTCTGAAATCAAGAATATTCTATTCAGCAAGTCTCTCATTCAGAGTTGATTGAGAGATTTAAAGTTTTACAAAACAGCAAAGCTAAAAGAATTTGTCACCATGAAACCAACCTTACATGATATGTTAAAGGGATTTCCCTAAGCAGAAAAGCTTACAATAAGAAATATGAAAATTGAAAAAGGAATAATCTCATTTGTAAAGTCACACATCTAGTAAAGTTCAGCCATTTATAAAACGTGTGTGTGTGTGTGTGTGTGCGCGTGCACGCTCTGTCGTGTCTGACTCTGTGATCCCATGGACTGTAGCCCACCATACTCTTCTGTCCATGGAAATTTTGAGGCTAGAATATTAGAGTGGGTTGCCATTTCCTACTCCAAGGGATCTTCCCAACCTAGGAATCAAACATGCATCCCCTTCATTGGCAGGTGGATTCTTTACCACTGTGCCACATGAGAAGACCATAAAACTAGTAGGAAAGCTAAAAGAAAGAATTGGTCAAGTTACCTATATCCAAAACAAGTAGTTAAGGAATACACAAAACAAAAATGTAAAATATGTCAGAAGCAGTAAGTGTGAGGTGAGAATAGAGTAAAAATTGAGGCTGCTAAACTTAATGGTAACCACAAACCAAAAAAAAAAAACCACCTATAATACAGACAAAAAAGAGAAAGAAATTGAAACATAACGTGAAAGATGGTCATAAATCACAAATGAAGAAAGGGGAAAAACAACTAGAAAAATAACCTCAAAAAAATTAACAAAATGTCGGTAAGTACAATCTTTCTAATAATTGCTTTAAGTGTAAATGAACTAAATTCTCCATTAAAAGATATAGATTGGATTGTTGTTGTTGTTCTTTAGTTGCTAAGTTGTGTCGGACTCTTGTGACCCCATGGACTGTGGCATGAGCTTCTCTGTCCATGGGATTTCCCAGGCAAGCATACTGGAGGGTTGCCATTTCCTTCTCCAGGGAATCTTCCTGACCCAGGGATTGCACCTGCATCTCCTGCATGGGCAGGTGGATTCTTAACTGCTGAGTAACCAGGGAAGCCCATAGACTGGATACAAAAGTAAGACCCTTATAAATAGTCTGCCCCAAGAGACTCACTTCATATCTAAAGACATTTGCAGATTGAAAATGAAGGAATAGAAAAAGATATTCCATGCAAACAGAAATTAAAAGAAACCTGGGTCCAAGCAAGAGTAAGAATCAGGTCACATTTGGTAGTAACTTTGATCCTGGTCTAGATAGAGTCAACACTTGGGCTGCCCTGTTTATAAGACTGGAGCCATTTGGCATGTTCATATACATTTTGAATGTAGGTATAACAAACCCAGTTAGAAGCAGTTGAAAGAGTGACAACATGGAACTTAACAGACAAAATAAATCCTACCATTTCTTTTTAGAAGGAGGAGTCTAAACCCCAATGTAGACAGCTGTTTTAGGGAGACTTATATCCAGGTAGCCAGTTGTCTAAGTTTGTCCAAGTAGGCTTTAGCCTCTTATTATGGTATTAACATATAAGCCTAAGTAGTTGTCACCATTAACAATTTTAGCATTTTTCTAAGTATGAGAAGATGCAAGACAATGGGATCAAGAAAATATTTACCTGAAAATATCTAACTATCTGAAGGCCTGTTTTGTCCGTTTTTCCAGAGCACAGAGTGAGCACCTAATTTCTGATTTCCACCCTGAATTCCATTCAGGGGATGTTGAAGGTCAGCATCTGTGATTTAACCTTTGCAGTGTCCGTGATTTAACCTTTTTAGAGGCAGACGGCAAGCGCCAGTTTCCAGTCACAGGGTCCCTTTATGGCCATGAGTTTGACCATGGTCTGGGGGCATTTCATGACCATTTTGTCTGACAGTGCTGGAAAGGCTCATTCCCAGGTCTATCGCAGATTTCACTGATAGGCCACTCAGTGTGCTGTTACTGGACTAGGCCCTGTGACTGTCAAGTCTGTGGACCACACCTGTCTCACTAGTCTCTTGGTCCAGGAAAATATTCCCTCATGTTGCTTCTTCTCATATACAGAGTCACACAATTATAACTATGGATTTCATATGGAACTGTATACAATCATTATATCAGTGCCTCAGGCACACATTTGATAATGTAAGGGACAACACTTCCTGAAACAGGCTATAGAAACTAATATAGTTAGCAGTAATAGTAAAATCGCCTTGGAAGAAAAGTTATGGCCAACCTAAATAGCATATTCAAAAGCAGAGACATTACTTTGCCGACTAAGGTCTGTCTAGTCAAGGCTATGGTTTTTCCTGTGGTCATGTATGGATGTGAGAGTTGGACTGTGAAGAAGGCTGAGTGCCAAAGAACTGATGCTTTTGAACTGTGGTGTTGGAGAAGACTCTTGAGAGTGCCTTGGACTGCAAGGAGATCCAACCAGTCCATTCTGAAGATCGGCCCTGGGATTTCTTTGGAAGGAATGATGCTAAAGCTGAAACTCCAGTACTTTGGCCACCTCGTGTGAAGAGTTGACTCATTGGAAAAGACTCTGATGCTGGGATGGATTGGGGGCAGGAGGAGAAGGGGATGACAGAGGATGAGATGGCTGGATGGCATCACTGACTCGATGGACATCAGTCTGAGTGAACTCCAGGAGATGGTGATGGACAGGGAGGCCTGGCGAGCTGCAATTCATGGGGTCGCAAAGAGTCAGACACGACTGAGTGACTGAACCGAACTGAACTGAAGTAAGAACTTAAGAACTTCCATTAGGTATAGCCCAGTGACATCTCCAGGTCATCTGACTTAGTTTCTTAAATGACTATAACCTGCTGTTAATCTCCTGGTTGTAGATCTTGGGGCATCTGATCTTTATTCAAAGACTGGTTACTAAGATAAGCTTTAGAAACAAACTCAGAGTGTCCTTTTTAATAACTTAATTAAACCTCAGTGATGTAACATAATCACAAAGAACTATTTCAGAAGTGAATCTTAATAAATACAGACTTTAATTAACAAAATTAGAACTTAATATTCAGTGAAATATAATAGATGCCACAGGCCTGACATCGGTTGGGTGGGTTTTTCTTTAGAATTCCCTAGTACACTCTGAGATTCCTGTATATGATGGGAGAAAGTCTTTTTTAACTTGATGAGGCTGTTCAGAACCCAAATGTCTCAAATTTCTGGAAGGATGAGGCAGAAAGAAAAAATGTTTTAATTTTATCCACAGGTATAAATTACTAAATTGTTTTAAATCATCAGTAACTTGAGAAGAGCTTCTTTATATCTGAAAACAAAGATTAGAAGCCAGTAATATGTCAGACAAAAAGTCATGAAAATTGTAATCATATTAAGCAGTCTAATCTCATGCAACCAATCTCTTTGTTTTGCCAGCCCTGCTCATCAACCAAGGATGCCAGTGAAAGCAATAGTCTCTAAGAAGCTTGTGAAGCTCTTTGCCAATGTCTGTATGACCTGTCCAGCAAAGTGGGTGCCCCAGTCACTGGAGATCTCAGAAAACACATTTAAACCATATTTTCTCCATTGTGAGATGTTAACCCTACAGCCAGGAAAGGATTTATCCTATTAAATAAAAGTGAAGTCTGCCAGGGAGCCAGGAAAAGCCAATCTTGGATTGGCTATCCAGCCATCCAGCCATCTTGGATTTCCCATAGCCCCAACTATTTGGTTTATAGCCATTGTTTATTCATTTAAAATTCCCTGATGGCTTAATTTTGTAGAAGCAGAGTGAACTTTGTCTATGTGTGCCACAGTCTATTATCAAAAGCCATGTTTCAAGAAAACTTTGTTCTTTTAATCAGGGAGAGAAAACCAAATTCCAGTTTGGTACCAGCTTATATTCACTGTGAAACAATAGTTATTTACTTAGTCAAAGAAACAATAAAAGGTTTCAAAGGCAGTTTAATGTCTTAAGAAACTTGTACCATGCACGAAACTCTTCTTTTACTAGCCAAAACCCTTTTTACCCTTCTGTACTTATCACTTCATTTGCCCATTTAGAGAACAGCCATGTGTAAGTTTAGACTTGCTTTCTTTTTCCTTAATAGAATGTAATTCCATTCCTTATACCTTTTTATTAAAAACACACATCTTACTTTAGCAACAATGAAGTGTACTTTATATTATCATTTTGTAAATTGGTGAACATAAATCACACAAAGCTATGTCATTTGCAAAAGTATCTTCACAATGTCTATTTCAATTAGATCAATAAATAAACATCAATACCAGATATCAATTCAATAGGGAATATTTCCCAGTTCACACAAGCCTGGAATTCATTTTAGTTTAATTTTCTTGAATTTAGAATTGTTTGATTTGTAAGCCCTTACTTCTCTTTAGGACAATTAAAAAGAGCTCATTGACCAATTAGCCTTCAGCAATGTTGTCCAAAGATGGAAACACACACTGAGACACAGATAAATCTAGACAGAGAGAGACCTCACAGTTTTCCACTTGAACTTTAAAATGTCTCTTTGCCCTTTTTCTCTCCCTTTGTCATGAAGTTCTACCAATGGCTGGAGTCCCAGAAAGAGTGGGCTGTATATCTGAAAGACATGATAAGAGTTAACTTTAGTTTTTTTCCCCAGGCCAGTTTTTGTTTTTCAAGCAGGGTTGGAACTCCAATAAAAATATTTTAATAAGCTAGATTTTTCCTAATTGCACATGCAAAAAGAACCAGTTTTGCAATTTAAAAAATATTTCATTTAAACCAGTTTTCTCAGAATATCATGGCTATTCAGTGTCAAAAATGTCATCTCTCCTTTTTGTAGTCATAGTTTCATAGCTAAAATTAAACCAAAGATTGTTCAGATTGGCTCTGATGACAGGGGTGGGGACTGACTATAAGATGTTGTCCCAGCAGGGATTGTCTCTCTAGGGAGATGAAGTCTTCTCTTAAAGCAAAGAAAGCCAGGGGCATTTTAGGATCTGAGGATCAAACTTATCCCATTTTTTTAAGATACACTTCAAAGAGGGTCGCTCTGAAACTGCTAGCTCCTATCTGTAAGAGAGAAAAAAGCAGCACCCAGTGCCATGGCTTTTTTCTACTGGAGGCACCCCTCCCTGCTCTAGATGGGGGTGGAGACAGGTCTCCCGCCTAAGCTTCCTCCCCTAACCTGCCTCTTACTGATGCGGGTGTCTCACTATCATCCCTCCCTGTTCTATCACTGAGGTGGGGTGGAGATGCACCAGGGGTAGACCTGGTTGGCTTGATTTCCCCTTTTTCTCTGGTGCCACCTGGGGGTGGAGCAGGGTAGCCTTCTGGAATGTCTCCCAAGCTGAGACCGCTAGAGGAAACATCCGTCTTTTGTGTGCCTGTGCACATTCTTGAACATATTCCTGACCGCAGTAGAAGTGATAAGTCATAAATGGATGAACAGAAAACCCAAGATGTTCCTTCTGAAAGTTGCCACATGAGTCTATGTGACAACAAAGGTGATGGAGGGCTGGCCTGTGAGGAAAAAATAATCTTTCATGTTCATGGAGTGTCAAAGTCAACCTTTCTATTCCTGTCCAGCAGAGTGTACAAAAAAAAAAAAAAATCTAAGGAATTGAAACAAGAGCCACCAGAGGACTTTCTCTGGTGTACTAAGAGCTAACACTTCCAAGGGAAGAAGCTTGCTATGTTTCCAACCTTCCCAAATCTGAGGTTCCCAAATCTGTGTCCTCAGGAATCTCATGCTCACCACCAATGTCTCCATCCACACAGTCAGGAGGCATAGCCATGACAAGAACTTGCCTCTGGGTCTCTGGGGTCAGAATGGTGATTTCCAGTCTGAGAGATGTCTCTGGAGCTAGAGATCCAGCTAGTTCCCTAATGTGTTCCTACTTGCAGTGTCCTGTAAAACTTGAAATGGGGGTCTGGCTAGAAAACCACAAGAACAGCATGGACTACAAGTCCCCTGAAAGTCTACAGTCAGCACATTAGGTTAGTAGCCTTAATTCCCCAAGCAGTTATGAAATGGTCAGAGAGACCAGGAAAAGCAGCTCAGTCCATATGCTTCTGAGTTAGTCAAGTAGAGACTTTGCAGTAAAAGAACAAAGGAGTCCCAGCTCTGAGCATTCTTACCTTGTCTTGACGATTCTGGGTGCGACCCCCAGATGATAGTTGATGGTGTTCAGTGAATGGTGTCACCAGATTTGATCTCCAAAGGAGAAGATTTAACTCTGGGACCAAAGACAGTCTCAGTCACTCAGAACTTTGTGTAGATTTTTTTTAAGTCAAATTGACAGGAAAAGCTTCTGACATAGACATCAGGAGCAAGCAGAAGAGTCCCCACCTCACTAGTTTAAGTGGGGCCTTATATAATTTTCAATTTGCTGCTGAAAATAGATTAAAAGAATCCCTCAAGGTTGTAAGAGTTCCACCAGACCATTTCCCAAGGCATATATCCTGAGATGATTAGCCAGGGAGAATGGGATCCAGGCAAAATCTCTGGGATAGACATACTGTTGCTGTGTAATCAGGGGTAAAGTCTTGAGAAACAGGTTCCCACACATGATTTGTAACAATTATAATCATTAATAAAGAGCCTAAGAAAAGCATTTCCATGCGTAGGACATTGTGCTGTGTGATCATTAGTTCTGGACCTAAAGAAAGGCCAGTTCTTGGGTAAGATACGTTATTGCACAAGGCTTAAGGAAGGCATGATCCAAAATGTTCACCTTCTCCTTAAAGGGCCTTGGGCTGTCTGCCTAAGCTTTAACTCTTTCACACCACAGTGAAGAATAGTCCCCTCTCAGCACAACTAGAGAAAGCCTATGCAAAGCAAGGAAGACACAGCACAGCCAAAAAAAAAAAAAAAAAAGAATTATTAAATTAACATTATTAATAAAACAGAAGTAGCAGAAAACATTCTTTTCAAGGTCACATGGAACAGTCACTAGGATAGATCACAAAGCAAGTGTCAATAACACTAAGAAGACTAAAGTCATATCAACCATATTTTTTTAACCACAGCACTCTAAGACTAGAGATCAACTACAAGGAAAGAAAAAAAGGTTAATACCCACAAGCATATGGCAGTTAAAAATGTGCTACAAAACAACCAATAAGTCAATGACGAAATGAAAAAGGTAGTTAAAAAAAAAAAAAAACCTGGAAACGAATGAAAACAAAAACACAATGATCCAAATATCTATGGGATTCGGAAAAGTAGTTCTAAGAGGAAAGAAAGTTTATAGCGATACATGCCAACCTAAGGAAATGAGATCTCAAATGAACAACCTAACCTTACACCAAAAGGAACTGGAAAAAGAACAGGCAAAACCCAAAGACAGTAGAAGGGAAGAAACAGTGAAGGTCAGATAAAAAATAAATGAAATAGAGATTTACAAAAGAGTAGAAAAATTAATAACAGTAAGAGCTGGTTCTTTGAAAAGATAAACAAAATTGATAAACTTTTAGCCAGACTAATCAAGAAAAAAGTAGAGAGGGGCCAAACAAATAAAATTAGAAATAAAAAGAGAAAAATGATAACCAACACCACAGAATAAAAAGGATCACAAGAGACTACTATAAACAACACCTAAGAAGTGGAAAGTTTTCTAGAAATTTACAATGTCTCAAGACTGAATCAGGAAGAAACAGAAAACATGAACAGATCAGTAATCAACAATGAAATTGAATTGGTAATAAGAAAACTCCCAATAAACAAAAGTTCAGACCCAGACAAGGTCATTGGTGAATTATACCTAACACTTCAAGAAAAGTTAACACCTATCTTTCTCAAACTATTCTAAAAATTACAAAGGAAGGAACACTTTTCAAATCATTTTGTGAGGTCAGCATCACCCTGATACTGAAACCAGACAAAGATATCA
Source organism: Neotragus moschatus (assembly GCA_006410615.1). Lineage (NCBI taxonomy): Eukaryota > Metazoa > Chordata > Mammalia > Artiodactyla > Bovidae > Neotragus > Neotragus moschatus. Next base: position 93,438 of record SJYA01002695.1, read on the forward strand.
TGAAAAAATAAAATTACAAGCCAATTTCACTGATGAATATACATGCAAAAATCCTCAACAAAACCCCAAATACCATATGTTTTCACTTTATCTGGAATGGTGCATGTGTGCATATGTGCTCAGTTGTGTTCGACAACCCCATGGACTGTAGCCTGCCAAGCTCCTCTGTCCATGGGATTCTCCAGGCAAGAATACTTGCATGGGTTGCCATGTCCTACTCCAAGGGATCTTCACAACCAGGGACAAACCCGTGTCTCCTACAATGCAGATGGATTCTTTAACACTGAACTGGTAAAGAATCTGCCTGCAACGTGGAGACCTGGGTTTGATCCCTGGGCTGGGAATATCCCTGGAGAAGGGAAAGGCTACCCACTCCTGTATTCTGGCCTAGAGAATTGAAAGAGTCAGACATGACTGAGCGACTTTCACACTCACTCACACCAGGGAAACCCATATGTGGAATCCCAGGTATATAATATATGCATTTTTATACAGTTCATGGGGTTCTGACAGCTAGTATACTAGAGTGGTTTGCTGTTCCCTCCTCCAGTGGAACATGTTTTGTCAGAATTCTCCATTGTGACCTGTGCATCTTAGATGGCCCTACATAGCGTGGCTGATAGCTTCATTGGGTTATGCCAGCCCCTTCACCACAACAAGGCAGTGTGACAAACAACAGTTAGAACCCTGTATGGAACAACTAACTGGTTCAGGATTGAGAAAGGAGTATGACAAAGCTGTTTATTTTCACCATGCTTATTTAACTTATATTTAGAGCCCATCATGTGAATTGCCAGGCTGGATGATTACAAGCAGGAATGAAGGTTGCCGGGAGGAATATCAACAACCTCTGCCATTAGAGTGGTATCATACAGCAATGATACCACTCTAATGGCAGAAAGAGAAGAGGAATTAAAGAGCCTCTTGATTGAAGGTGAAGGAGGAGTGTGGAAAAGCTGACTTAAAACTAGCATTAAAAGACCTAGGATCATGGCATCCAGCTTCATCACTTCCTGGCAAGTAGAAGGGGAAAAAGTGGAAGGAGTGACATATTTTCTCTTCATGGACTCTAAAATCACTTCAGATGGTGACTGCAGCCATGAAATTAGAATATGACTGCTTCTTGGCAGGAAAGATATGGCAAACTTAGACAGTGTGTTGAAAACCAAAGACATCACTTTGCCCACAAATGTCCATATAGTCAAGACTATGGTCTTTCCCATAGTCATGTACAGATGTGAGAGCTGGACCATAAAGAAGGCAGAACACCGAGGAATTGAAGCTTTTGAACTATGGTGCTGGAGAAGACTCTTGAGAGTCCCTTGGAAAGCAAGGATGTCAAACCAATCAATCCTAAAGTACATCAACCCTGAATACTCTTTGGAAAGACTGATGCTGAAGCTGAAGCTCTAACACTTTGTCCACCTGATGCAAAGAACTGACTCATCGGAAAAGACCCTGAGGCTTGGAATCATTGAGGGCAAGGCAGAAGAAGAGGGTGACAGAGGATGAGAAGGTTGGATGGCATCACTGATTCATGGACTTGGGCAAACTCTGGGAGATGGTGAGGGACAGGGAAGCCTGGCATGTTGCAGTCCATGGAGTCGTGAAGAGTCAGATATGACTTGGCAAATGAACAACAAAAAATGTACACATAGGGAATATAGCCAATAATATTGTAACAACTTTGTATGGTGACAAATGGTAACTAGTTTCTTTGTGGTAATCGTTTCATAATGTATAAAAATATCAAATCACTACATTGTGTACTGAAGCTAATATAGTATGTTATATCTCAACTTAAAAATCTTTATTACAAGTCTTATTAATACTTTGCATCTAGAATGGTTTTCAGTTGCATTCATGAAAGAACATTGAGTGCTACTGCAATTCACTTGTAAGAAGCATCTTTATTACAAATTTTGATTAACATTGCTATATGCATTAGAGAATGGGTGTCACTCCCACTTCGTAAAGAACACAGTGTTGAACAATTGTTGCTAGTACAGTTGACCCTTGAGTAACAAATGTTTACACTATGTTTCACATACACATGGATTCTTTTCAGTAGTAAATACTGTACTATCACAGAAGCCATGATTGGTCAGTTTGAGGATACAGCACTATGGATACAGAGGAAACTTGGTTTCATAGGAACCATGTATATGGAGGGACTACTATAAGTCATTTGTGTATTTTTGATTGTGTGGAAGGTTGGTATCCCTAACCTCCATGTTATCCAAGAGTCAACTGTAGTTTGTAAGAATTATCTTATCATTAACATGTCTAGTTAACACATTACCACATGTATTACAGAATGTGTATTACTATAAACATCGAAAAAAATTGGTGCTGAACTCTGTGTACCTAACTTGTAAGGAATGATTTTATAAGTGTTTTTAAATAGTTCACACTTGCATCACAGATAGGGTATCACTTCCATTCGCCAAAAGAATACTGCTGAGAGTAGCTTGGAATGGATTTGTAAGAAACTTCTTTATCACAAGTCTCTTTAGATATTTTATTGCAAGCATTACAGGATGAGTACCATTCCCACTCACTGGAAAAACACAGCGTGCTGAATGTCTGGTGCAAATAACATGTAAGAAACATCTTATTTCAAGTTTTGTTAAAACTTCACTATATCATTGAAATTATTAGATCGTTCCACCATACTTTATTCTCATAGAGAGAGGGTACTACAGCTCAGACAACTTTTAAACTTCCCAGTGGTTTAGCCGGCTAAACTTTATATCTTATATCTTATAGAAGCCTCCGAGTGATAATTAAATATCTTGGGGAAGTGTTAGCTCTTAATCATAATTGCCAGGGAGTTGGGGCTGACCTCATAGAATGATATTGCTAATGTTCCTTCCTTCGTAATTTTTTGAAATAGTTTGATAAAGATAGAGGTTAACTTAAATGTTTGGTAGAATACAGAGTCTCTTTTTTGCCTTATCTCACCACACTCTATGGCATAGTGTCTAGGGAGAAAAAACAGGAACAATATGAAAAGCCTTTTCTTCCAGTTTCAAGGGAGAGGCAAATACAGTGGGTTTCTACTCCCTGGTATCAGGCTAGACTAAGTAGACTAGTTTTCTCCACTCAGCTGGGAAAGCAAATTTGTCAACTGTTCTCTTATCACCTCAAGATGACTTTCAGTTATGGCTATCAGTCATTATTGTTTTAAAATATAGCCAGTATTTTATGTTAATGAGGTATGGTAAGAAGACAGACATAGAGGCAACTGCATTTAAAGAATGTATTATTTAAAGTTCCCCAGAGAAGGGGGCAAGGCAAAGCATGCAGGACCACATGAAGAAGCACCAGGGTCAGGAAGCAGGAGGAACAAGAATAAAGTGTGAGCAAAATCTTTCCTTTCTTTTTTCTTTCCTTCCTTATTTCTTTTGCAGTAAGGAATGGAAAAGCCAAAGCAGGTGGCTTACAAGGGGCTAGTTTCAACAATTTCTGCAGACTCTTGAGGTGGTCCTTAGTTTTCTGGTAACTGGCACTGGAGTGATTTAGTTTTTAAATTTTTAAATTTCAATTGGGGGATAATTACTTTACACCACTCTGTGGGTTTCTGCCATATATCAACACGAATCAGCCATAGGTATAAGTATGTCCCCTCCCTCTTGAACCTACCTCCTACCTCCCACACCATCCCACCCCTCAAGGTTGTCACAGAGCACCAGATTTGAGTTCCCTGCATCATACAGGAAATTTCCACTGGCTATCTGATTTTATGTACTAATGTAAATGTCTCAATTCTACTCTCTCAATTCGTCGACCCTCTCTTTCCTCCCCTGTGTCCACGAGTCTGCTCTCTATCTCTGCATCTTCACTGCTGCCCTTCATGTAGGTTCATTATCTTTATGGATACCATGAGTGTGTGTGTGTTAGTTGCTCAGTCATGTCTGATTCTTTGCGATGCCATGGACTGTAGCCTGCCAGCCTCTTCTGTTCATGGAATTCTCCAGGCAAGAATACTAGAGTGGATTGCTATTCCCTTCTTCAGGGGATCTTCCTGATACAGGGATCAACCCAGATCTGCAGTGAAGGCAAATTCTTTACCATCTGAGCCACCAGGGAAGCCTCTTCAATTCCATATATATGCATTAATATACGATATTTGTCTGTTTCTCACTTACTTCACTCTGTATAATAGGTTCTAGGTTCATCCACCTCATTATAAGTGAGTCAGATACATTTCTTTTTATGGCTGAGTAATATTTCATTGTGTATATGTACACCTGACTCGCCTCTTGAGAAACCTATATGCAGGTCAGGGAGCACCAGTTAGAACTGGACATGGATTAACAGACTGGTTCCAAATAGGAAAAGGAGGACGTCAAGGCTGTATATTGTCACCCTGCTTATTTAACTTATATGCAGAGTACATCATGAGAAATGCTGGGCTAGAAGAAGCACAAGCTGGAATCAAGATTTCTAGGAGAAATATCAATAACCTCAGATACACAGATGANTGTAAAATGCAAAAATAACAGCATGTAACCAATAGACTTATCTGTAAATAAAACTGAGTTTTCAAAAAAAAAAAAGGAACCTGAATCAGACCCAGCTACTGATCTTGGAGAGACCCTTGGGGAGGCAGGAAGCCACTAGATCTCACACTGTGCACATAGACACCGGAGGCAGCTATTTTGTGAAACTCAGTTCTACCACAAAAACAGTGGTGCTAGCAAGAGCCATTTTGGAATCCTCCCTCAAGCTTATTAGTGCTGATATCTGGCACTACCTGTCAGTACCAATACTGGGACTCCTTAGGCCAAGTAACTAGCTGTGAGGGGACATAGCAACAGGCTTGTTGCCTTAAGAATCCCTGAGCCCATAACTGTGTCAGGACTCGGCCCTGCCTACCAGCAGGCCCTGGACCTAGGCTCAATCACTAGCAGATAAGCATCAAGCCCCAGGAATACCTGGACTCCAGCCCTTCACACCAGTGGGCTAAAACACCAACTCCAGACCTTCCAGGGCCATGCAATCAGAGACCTTAGGACCTGATGCAAAAAGAAAACCAAGATGTCCACTCTTACCACTTTTATTCAACATAGCATTGAAGGTCATAGCCATAACAATTAGGCAAGAAAAATAAATAAATAAAAGGAATCCAAATTGGAAAGGAAGAAGTAAAACTGTTGCTCTTTGTAGATTACATTATATTATAGATAGAAAATCCTAAAGATGCTACCAGAAAACTAGAGCTCACTGGTGAATCTGGTCAAATTGCAGGAAACAAATTAATATACACAAACCTGTTGTATTTCTATACACTAAGAGTAAACTACTGAAAGGAGAAATGAAGAAAACAATAAAAGTAGGAGAAATGAAGAAAAGAATAAATCTAATAAATGAGGTTAAAGGCCTCTACTCAGGAAACTGTAAGACACTGATAAGAAAAATTTAATATTATGATACACACAGGCAGAAAGTTAAATTATATTCATTAATTGGAAGAATTAATATTGTGAAAATGACCAGACTACCCAGGGAAATCTACAGATTCAATGCAATCTCTATCAAAACACAAATGGCATTTTTCACAGAACTAGAACAAATAATTCTGAAAGTTGTAAGGAAACACAAAAAGACCACAAATAGCAAAACAATTTTTATACAGAAAAATAAATCTAAATGTACCAACCACCTTGATTTCAAACTATACTACAAAGCTACAGTATCAAAATAGTATGGTACTCACACAAAAACAGACACACAGATCAATGGATCAGAATAACAAGCCCAAAAATAAACCCACACATATGTGGTCAATTAATTCATGAGAAAGGAGGCAGGCATATACAGTGGGGGAAAGGAAGTCTCTTCAATAAATGGTGTTAGATCTGTCCTTAGACAAGGGAAACAAAAGCAAAAATAAGCAAATGGGACTACATCAAACTTAAAAGCTTTTGCACAGTGAAGGAAACTAAGAAAGATGTACTAAATAAGAGAATATATTTACAAACAATATATCCAATAACAGATTAATATGCAAAACATACAAAGAATCCATACAACTCAATATCAAAAAAGCAAACACCTCAACTAAAAACTGGGCAGAAGGGACTTCCTTGATGATCCAGTGGCTAAGATTCTGTGCTCCCAATACAGGGGTCCTGGGTTCAATCCCTGACCAGGATACTAGATCCCACATGCCACAACTAAAGAGCCCGCATGATACAAGGAAAATTGAAGATCCCATGTGCCACAACTAAGACTCAGCACAACCAAATAAATAACCAAATATTTTTTAAAAGGGCAGAGGATCTGAATAGACGTTTTTCCAAAGAAGACATACAGATGGCCAACGGGCACATGAAAAGATACTCAGCATCACTAGTCATCAGGGACAGCCAAATCAAAACCACAATGGGTTACCAACTCATACTTGGCTATTATCAAAAAAACACCAAGGACTTCCCTGGTGGCTCACTGGTTAAGAATCTCCCTTCCAATGCAGGGGACACAGGTTTGGCCCCTGGTTGGGGAACTGGGATCCCACATGCTGAGGGCCAACTAAGCGCACGTGTCACAACTAGAAAGCCCATGCATCACAGCTCTGCGACTACTGAGCTCTGGAGCCCGTGTGCCACAATCAGAGAGAAGCCCACATGCCACAATGAGGATCCCACAGCCACAACTAAGGCCCAATGCAGGCACATCAATAAATATTTCTTAAATTCACATTATCATGGGATTTGCCTTTCAAAACAAAACAAATAATAACTGTCAGGAAAGATGTGAAGAAAGGGAACACATACGCACTGTTGGTGGAAATACAAATTGGCACAGCCACTATAGAATGCAATTTGGAGATTCCTCCAAAAATTAAAAATAGAATTACCACATGATTAGCGATTTCACTCCTGGGTATTTCTTAGATGAAAACAAAAACACTAATTAGTATCCCATGTTCTCCACAGCACTATTTACAATATCCAAGATACGGAAACAGTCTAAGTGTTTATCAGTAGGTGAATGGGTAAAGATGTGGAGTGTATATACTCAGCCATAATAAAAAATAATGAAATCTTGCCATTTGCAACCAAATGGATGTACCTTAAGGGTATTATGCAAAGTGAAATAAGTCAGACCAAGTAAGGCAAATTCTGTACGATTTCATTTATATGTGGAATTTTGAAAACAAAACAAATTAACAAATAGAAAAACAACTACAGAATTATAGATGCAGAGAACAAATCAGTGTTTAACAGAGGAGGAGGAAAGAAAGTTGAGAGGAAGAGGAAAGAAATTAGTGAGGGAGATTAGGAGGTTCAAACTTTCAGTTGCAAAATTACTGGGTTGTGGGTATGAAATGAACAATGTGGGGAATATAATCAATAAACATGTAACATATGTGTATAGTGACACCATTATCTAGCCTTATTATAGTGATTATTTGAAAATATTAATATATAGAAATATCAAATTACTATATTGTGTAACAGGAACTAACATAGTCTTATAGATAAATTATACTTCAAAAACAAACTATAGAAAAATAGATCAGATTTGTGGTTACCAGAGGCAGAGGATAGAGGAAGGGGGAATTGGATGGAGGCAGTAAAAAGGTACAAACTTCCAGTTTTAAGATAAGTACTCCTTCTAAAGGAGATCAGCCCTGGGTGTTCTTTGGAAGGAAAAGCTGTAACTCCAGTACTTTGGCCACCTGATGCAAAGAGTTGACTCATTGGAAAAGACTCTGGTACTGGGAGGGATTGGGGGCAGGAGAAGGGGCCGACAGAGGATGAGATGGCTGGATGGCCTCACTGACTCAATGGACATGAATTTGAGTGAACTCNTTGAAAATATTAATATATAGAAATATCAAATTACTATATTGTGTAACAGGAACTAACATAGTCTTATAGATAAATTATACTTCAAAAACAAACTATAGAAAAATAGATCAGATTTGTGGTTACCAGAGGCAGAGGATAGAGGAAGGGGGAATTGGATGGAGGCAGTAAAAAGGTACAAACTTCCAGTTTTAAGATAAGTACTCCTTCTAAAGGAGATCAGCCCTGGGTGTTCTTTGGAAGGAAAAGCTGTAACTCCAGTACTTTGGCCACCTGATGCAAAGAGTTGACTCATTGGAAAAGACTCTGGTACTGGGAGGGATTGGGGGCAGGAGAAGGGGCCGACAGAGGATGAGATGGCTGGATGGCCTCACTGACTCAATGGACATGAATTTGAGTGAACTCCGGGAGTTGGTGATGGACAGGAAGGCCTGGCGTGCTGTGATTCATGGGGTCACAGAGTCGGACATGACTGAGTGAACTGAGCTGAACTGAACTGAAGTACTAGGGATGTAATGGACAACAAGGTAAATGTAATTAATGCTGCTATATATTCTATATGGAAGTTGTTTAGAGAGTAAATCCTGGAGTTGTCATCACAAGGAAAAATTTTTTCTACTTCTTTAATTTTGTATCTGTGTGAAATAATAAATGTACTAAACTTGTAATAATCATTTCATAATATACGTAATTCAAATCATTACGCTGTACACTGTAAACTTATACAATGCTGCATATCCATTATATCTTAATAAAGCTGGAAGGAAACAGTGAAGAGAGCCTAAGGGACTAGGACATGCATAACAGAAGTCTAGAAAGAAAACAGAGAAACAAAGGGACAGAGAGCTTATTTGAGAAAATAACAGAAGACTTTCCAAACCTGAGGGGTAAAACGGGCATACAAATTCAAGAAGCTCAACAGTATATAACAAGGATAGATCCAAAAAGTTTCACACAAAGACACATTTTATTCAATGTCATAAATTATACACAAAAAGCAAAAAGCGAGCTCCATAAGGTTACCTGAAAATTTCTTATGAAAAATTTTGCAAGCCAGGAAGCTTCCCTAGTGGTCCATTGGTTAAAAATCTACCTGCCAACTCGGAGGACACAAGTTCAATCACTGGTCCAGGAAGATCCCACATGTTTCAGGACAACAAAGCCCTTGTGCCACAACTACTGAAGTCCACAAGCCTAGAGCTGTGCTCTGTAACAAGAGAAGCCACCACGATGAGAAGCCCACTCAATCAATGAAGATTAGCCCCTGCTCACTGAAAATAGAGAAAGCTTGTATGCAGCAATGAAGACCCAGTGCAGCCAAAAATAAATAAATTTTCTTAAAAGTTTTAAAAATTCATTATTATTTTTATTATTTATTTATTTATTCTACTTTACAATATTGTATTGGTTTTGCCAAACATCAACATGAATCCACCATGGGTGTACACATGTTCCCAAACAAAAGCAAAGCAAAAAAATCTTGCAAGCCAGAAGAAAGTAGGATGATATATTCAAAGAGCAGTAAGGAGGGCGAAAATCTACCAAGCAAAGATATTGTGTCTAGCAAATTTTCCTTGGAAATTAAAGAATTTAAACTCTTCAGGGAAGCAAAATCTGTGGGAGTTTATCATCACTGGATCTGACCTGTTTAAAAAAAAAAAAAAAGGCTAAACTGAGGTGTTCAATTAAAATGAAAGGATACTAGAAAGCAATAAAATAGAATACAAAAACACTAGGTTCTTGGTAAATGTAAACACATGGACATATAGTAACCTATATTATTGTAACTTGGTGCATAGAGTTTGAATAATAAAAATATTTTTAGCTTTTAAATTACCTGTTTATTTATTTCTAAATGTGCTGGGACTTTGTTGCTGCGTGTGGACTTTGTCTAGTTGTGGAGAGCAGGCTTCTCATTTCAGTGGCTGCTCTTATTGCAGACCATGGGCTCTAGATGCCAGGCTCAGTGACTGTGGTGCACAGCATTAGTTGCCTCATGGCACTGGGATATTCCCAGACCAGGAATTGAACCCAGGTCCTCTACATTGCCAGGTGGATTCTTAACCACAGGACCACCAGGGAAGTCCTAAAAAAAATTTTTTTAAACCATATGAGGTAGACATTTTATTGATATTTGTGATTCAAATTATATTGTTATCAATTTAAAACAGAACGTTATAACTTGAAGATGTTTTTATATAAATGCAATGATAACGACAAAGAAAATGTCTATAGAATATATACAAAAGGAAATGAGGTAATCAAAGCACATTGCTACAAAAAATCAATAAAACACAAAGGAACATAGTTAAATGAATGAAGAGATAAAGAAAGCTAGAACACAAATGGGAATAAAAAGTTCTTTCATATCAGTAATCAATTTAAAAGTGGATGAATGGTGATTGATAATAGCATCGTGGTGGCATAAGATATACTCCCCCATTTTTAACAACTAATCAGATGTTGATCCATGAGCAAAAGTGCCTCAGAAGGAACTGTGGGACACAGCATCATATATCAAGGGGTCCTGGAGGACTGGCATTCACCTGTATATCTGAAAGTACACAAAAGAACCTTGGTAAGAACTGTACATCAAGCAGAGTCAGTAAACCTGCCCATCTCTTTCTCACCATGATTGGAGAAAAAACATGGGGAGTACTACTTGGGCAGAGACCCATGGGCGAGAGAATTTTTAGAAGTCCAGCATACCCAAGGACAGCGTCTAACACCCATCAGAGAGAGGGGATGAAAGTTTGGAAACAAAGGAGAGGAAGGGAGTCTAGCAGGGCTGCTCCCCACTCCCCTGTCCGGAGCAACACTGCAAGGGACTAAGCTGTTTGGTGTGGGCAAATTCTTCCCACAGGAGAGTTTGAAAGCAGTGAATGAGTTCCCAACTATCCTGGTTATGTGGGCTGTGTCTGGAGAAACCCATATTTACCAGCAGAGCCCTGAGTATTGAAAAGAGACCTCTATGACAAGTGGGATAAGGGAGAAAGAGAGAAGCAGATAAGGATTCCCAAGAATAAAGGGCATGGACTCTACTGACTGCTTTAAGACTTTAGCAGGAAGTCAGCCCCATAAGCCTCTTGGAGTATCCCAACTGAGCATCTCCCTGTATGGTCTGAAGGTACACAAAACACCCCACACTAAACCCCAAATTGCAACTGCTCTGTGTCCAGATCCCCTGTAAGAAAGAGCCCCCAGGTGCAGAAGCTAGAGCAGGTCCAGTAATCATAATGCTCCCAGAAAAATCATAGTGCTCCCAGAAAAATCATAGTGCTCCCAGGTCTGTGGGGAAAAAGAAAACCACAAACTGGAGCTATAGCACAACTTTTTGAAAAACAAAAAAAGATTTCCAGCAGCTAGCATCATGATTTGTAAGAATAAGAGAAGATATTAAAGTCTAATAAATCTGCCACAAGAGGGAGCAAGAAGAACGAGAAGGACTGTGAAGTGTTAGTTGCTCAGTTGTGTCAGACTTTGTGACAATATGGACTGTAGCCTGCTAGGCTCCTCTGCCCATGGAATTTTCCAGGCAAGAATACTGGAGTGGGTTGCCATGCCTTTCTCCAGGGGAATCTTCCCAACCCAGGGATCAAACCCAGGTCTCTTGCATTGCAGGCAGATTCTTTACCATCTGAGCCACCAGGGAAGCCCAGAGAAGGGCTATCTATGCGTAATCTAGGAAACCTCAGAAAGAGCTACACCAACCAATCTACCTAAAGACAAGCAATAAAGATTTAAGGAAGCATCTGTACTTCAAATGTGAAAGCAGCAATGCAAAACTACAAAAAAAAGAAAAGAAAAAGAAAAATCAAGAAAATATGTCATCACCAAAAGATATCAAAAACTACACAATCAAGCTCCAAACAACAGAATATTGCAAGCTGGCTAATGAAGAGTTCAAAATAGCTGTTTTCAAGATACTCAATAAGCCTCCAGAAAACTCAGAAAGACAGTTCAGTAATATCGGGAAGCACTTTACTAAATAGATAGAAACCATAAAAAATAAATCAGAAATTCTGTAGCTGAATAATTATTGAATGAGATAAAGGATGAAGAGAGAACATCTGCAGTAGAGTAGAGCAGATGGAAGAAAAGAGCAAGGACTTAGATGATAACACTTTTGAAGTAACAGGAAAAAAAAGAAAAAAGAATTAAAAAGAGTGAAGAAACCCTGTGTGACCAATGGGAATGCATCAAAAGACAAATATTAGAATAATCTATATTCCATAAGAGTAAAAGATTATAGAAATTTTATTTAAAGGAATAATAGGGAGTTCTCTGGTGGTCGAGTGATTAGGAATCCGGGTTTTCGCTGCCGTGGTCTGCCAGTCCCTGGTAGGTGAACTGAGATCCTGCAAGCTGTGCGGCAGAGCCAAAAGTGTGTTTGTTTGTTTGTTTGTTTCTTTTTTTTCTTAATAAAGTAAAATATGAGGGAATAATAGCTGAGAAATTCCCAAATCTGGACAAAGATGTGGACATCCAACTAATGGAGCTAATATGTCATCCTATTATTTTCAATGCCAAAGACCATCTTCAAGACACATTATAATAAAAATAAATGAAAAATCAAAAATAAATGAATATTAAAGGCAGCAGGGAAGAGGGGCAAGTAATCTACAAAGGAACCTCTATTAGGCTACCAGTGAATTTTTCAGCAGAAACTCTATGGGCCAGTACAGGGTGGAATACTTTATTCAAACCATTGAAAGAACAGAAAAAGCTAGCCAAGAATACTCTGTATGGCAATGTTATTGTTCCGATAGGAAGGAGAAATAATTTCCCAGACAAAGACAAATGGATGGAATTCATCACAACCAGACTTGCTTTGCAAGGAATGGTAAAAAGAGTTTCTCAAACTGAAATGAAGAAATTTAAATCAGCAACATAAAAACATATGAAAGTACACATCCCACTGTTAAAGATGAAAACCATGTGGTCATATTTAAAACAATCTAAGGCTGTATATTGTCACTCTGCTTATTTAACTTCTCTGCAGAGTACATCATGAGAAACGCTGGACTGGAAGAAACACAAGCAGGAATCAAGATTGCCGGGAGAAATATCAATAACCTCAGATATGACACCACCCTGATGGCAGAAAGTGAAGAGGAACAAAAAAACCTNTGCTGCAATTCATGGGGTCGCAAAGAGTCGGACACGACTGAGCGACTGAACTGAACTGAACTGAATTCTATAATAGAGTGGTATATTAACATATCTGTGGCATAAAAGTAAAGAGCACAAAATAACTAGAGTGAATTAGCAATCTAATTCTATGGTTGGGTGGTATATTAACATATCTATGGGTTAAAAGTCAAGAGCATTAAAATAACTAGAGCGAGCAGTGACTCAGCATCAGTATCATGATGGTGTGAGTCCTTCTTCTTTCTCTCCTCTTTGATTAGTGTTGTTGTTATTGCTCAGTCGCTAAGTCATGTCTGACTCTCTGCAACCGCATGTTCTTAGCAGGACCTGCGCCTGTGTCCTTCACTATCTCCTGGAGTTTGCTGAAATTCATGTTCATTGAGTCAGGGCTACTATCTAACCATCTCATCCTCTGCCACCCTATTCTCCTTTTGCTTTCAGTTTTTCCCAGCATCAGCGTCTTTTCCAAAGAGTTGGCTCGTTGCATCAGGTGGTCAAAATATTGGGGTTCAGCATCAGCCTTTCCAATGAATATTCGGGGTTGGTTTTCTTTATGATGATGTAGTCTGCAATAATTTAAGTAAGGAGGGTGACAATATACAACCTTGCTGCACTCCTTTCCCAATTTTGAATCAGTAAGTTGTTCTATGTTCACTTCTAACTGTTGCTTCTTGACCTGGAAACAGGTGTCTCAAGAGACAGCTAAGATAGTCTGGTATTCCCATCACTTAAAGACTTTTCCATGGTTTGTTGTGATCCACACGGTCAAAGGCTTTAATGTAGTCAATGAAGCAGAAGTAGATGTTTTTCTGGAACTCCCTTGCTTTCTCCATGATCCAATGAATGTTGGCAACTGGATTTCTGGCTCTTCTGCCTCTTCAAAACGCAGCTTGCACAACTGGAAGATCTTGGTTTACATACTGCGGAAGCCTAGCTTGAAGGATTTTGTGCATAGCCCTACTAGCATGTGAAATGAGCACAACTGTACAGTAGTTTGAATATTCTTGGATTAATATCAGTACATTATGGCTGGATCCCTAATGCACTCCCATGAATGGCAATTAAGAAAGTACAAACCTTTGCAGAGAGACAGCAAACAAATCCAGACAGTCAGCCCAGCTCTGTGGAACTGAAAGAAGAATCAAAAACAGCAGCAATTCAGGAAACCATTCTAAAGAAAACAAACGGGAGGCTGTCAGCACCCAGCTTGGTTTTAGGCACACAGTAACAGGAATTCCACCCCCATCCCCATCATCAGAGAACATCAGAAGAATGGAACAAGTGCATCTACAGCAAAAAGGTCTGAGAAACTCTCAGGAGTCCATGCTTAACTGACTGGGGGAAGTTTTCTCTCTCTCAAAGGAAACAGTAAGATTGGAAGAGGTGATTGCTTCTTAAAATGTGAGGACAGCAACACAATACTTTAAGGAACATGGAATACCAAGGAAACATGACACTACCAAGGGAACACAAAAATTTCCAGCTATTGATCCCAAAGAAGTATAGAAATATAAAAAAGATCAAAAAAGAAAGATCTTGGTTTCTGAAAGATAAAAAATTATCAAACATTTTGCTATATAACTAAAGGGAAAAGGGAGAACACTCAAATAAATAAAACCAGACTCAAAGTGTAGGCATAACAACTAATACCATAAAATACCATGAAACACATATAACTGAAAGAGATTACTATAAATGACTGTATGCCAAAAACTTGGGTACCCTAGAAAATAGATAAAATCCTACACATTACCTACAAAGATTGAATAAGTAAGAAATACAAAATCTGAACAGACTAATAACAAGTAAGAAGACTGAATCAGCAATCAAAAACCTCCCGACACAAAGAAGTCCAAGACCAGATGCTTTAGCTGGTGAAATCTACCAAACAATATCAATCTCTCTCAAAGTCTTCCAAAAATTGAAATGGAGGAAACATTCCCAAATTCATTTTACAAGGCCAGTATTACCCTGATATCATGGTTAGATAAGGACAAAATAAGAAAAGAAATCTATAAACCAATATCCCTGATGAGTGCAGACTTAAACATTCTAAATGACATATTAGAAAACCAAATTCACCAACAAGTTAAAAGGATCATATAACATGATCAAGTGGGACTTATCCCTGAGATACAAAGATGGCTCAAGACATGTAAATCAATGTGTGATATCATATTAATGAAATGAAACATAAAAGTGGTATGGCCATCTAAATAAATGTAGAAAAAGCAATTGACAAAATATATCTCTTCACGATACAAACCATCAACAAATTGGATATAGAAGGAACACACATCAACAAAATAAAGACCATATAGACAAACCTACAGCAAATATCAGAATCAAAAAGTGAAAGGTTTTAAGGGTTGTAAGCTTTTTCTCTAAGATCAGGAATAAGACAAGGATGTCCACTATTACTGCTCTTACTCAACATAGTATTGTAAGTCCCTGGTAGCTCAGATGGTAAATAATCTGCCTGCAATGCAGGAGGCCCCAGTTCGATTCCTGGGCCAGGAAGATCCACTGGCGAAGGGATAGGCTGCTCACTCCAGTATTCTTGGGCTTCCCTGGAGGCTCAGCTGGTAAAGAATCCACCTACAATGCAGAAGACCTGGGTTTGATCCCTGGGTTGGGAAGATCCCCTGGAGAAGGGACAGCCTACACACTCCAGTATTCTGGTCTGGAGAATTCCATGGACTCTACAGTCCATGGGGTTGCAAAGAGTCAGACAGGACTGAATGACTTTCACTTTCACTGTAAGTCCTAACTAGAGGAATCAAACACAATAAACAATTAAAAGGCATCTAAATAAGAAAAAAGCAAAATACTCATTATTTGCAGATAAGATCTAATTTGCAGAAAATACTAAAGATTTAACCATAAAACTATTAGAAATAGTCAACAATTTTAGTAGAATTGGTGGATATGAAATCAGCATACAGAAATCAATTAGATTAATAAACACTAAAAATGAAATATCAGACAAAGAAATAGACTTTCACAATATCAAAAACAAAAACAAAAAAATACTTAGCAATAAATTTAACCAAGGTAGTGAAAGATTTGTACAATGAAAACTACATGAGTTTGATGAAAAAATATTGAAGAAGACATAAACAAATGGAAAGTAGTCCCATGTTTATGGTTCAGAAGAATTAACATTGCTAAAATATCCATATTACCCAAAGCCAAAAATATTCAATACAGTCTCTAACACGTTTCCAATGACATTTTTCACAGAAATAGACAAAAACTATCCTAAAATTTGTATGAAATAGTAAGAAACTTGGAATAGCCAATATGATCCTGGAAAAGAACAAAACTGGAGATACCACACTTTGATTTTAAGACTTAAACATAAATTTTGATACTATAAAACTGTGAGAAGAAAACATAGAGGAGTAACTCTTCAATATAGGTCTTGGCGATAATTTTTTTTTTTTTTTGGAAATGACATCAAAAGTACATGTAACGAAAGCAAAAATTAGTAGGTGAATGACTTCAAACTTAAAAGTTTCTGGAAAGCAAAAGAAACAATAAAGTGGAACGGAATAAAATATTTGCAAAAGATATATCAGAAAGGGTGAACACCCAAAATATATAAAGAATTCATACAACTCAATAACAAAAACAGAACAGTCTGATTTAAAAATTGGCAGAGGAGCTGAATTGACATTCTCCAAAATTAGGAGACACACAAATGGCCAACAGGTGTATGAAAAGATTCTCAATATCAGTAATCACCAGGGAAACAAGTACAAATCAACCCCACAATGAAATATCACCTCACACCAGTTAGAATCACTATCATTAACAAGACAAGAGGAACAGTCCTGGCAGTCCAGTAGCTAAGACTCCACACTCCCAATTCAGGGGGCTGGATTTGATCCCTGGTTAAGGGCTTCCCTGGTGGCTCAGAGGTTAAAGCGTCTGCCTCCAATGCGAGAGACCCATGTTCGATCCATTGGTCAGGAAGATTCCCCTGGAGAAGGAAATGGTAATCCACTCCAGTATTTTTGCCTGGAGAATCCCATGGACAGAGAAGCCTGGTAGCCTACAGTCCACGGGGTCATAAAGAGTCGGACACGACTGAGCAACTTCACTTCACTTTAAGGAACTGGAAGGCTTCCCTGGCGGCTCAGAGGTTAAAGCGTCTGCTGCAATGAGGGAGACCTGGGTTCGATCCCTTGGTTGGGAAAATTCTCCTGGAGAAGGAAATAGCAACCCACTCCAGTATTCTTGCCTGGAGAATCCCATGGATGGAGGAGCTTGGCGGGCTACAGTCCATGGGGTGGCAGAGTCAGACACAACTGAGCAACTTCACTTTCACTTTAAGGAACTAGATAACTCATGTTGCAGCTAGGAGTTTGCATGCCACAATAGAGACTGAAGATCCTCATGCTGCAACTAAGCACAGTCAAGTAAATAAATAAGTAAATATTTCTTAAAAAGACANGTGGCAGAGTCAGACACAACTGAGCAACTTCACTTTCACTTTAAGGAACTAGATAACTCATGTTGCAGCTAGGAGTTTGCATGCCACAATAGAGACTGAAGATCCTCATGCTGCAACTAAGCACAGTCAAGTAAATAAATAAGTAAATATTTCTTAAAAAGACAACAGATACCAAGCATTGATGAGGCTGTGTAGAAAAGAAGACCCTGGTGCACTGTTTGTGGGAATGTAAGTTGGTACAGTCACTATGGAAAACAGTATGAAGAATCCCTAAAAATATTAAAAATATAATTACCAGCAATTCCATTTCTGAGTATATATGCAAAGGAAATGAAAACTCGATATCAAAGAGATATCTGTACCCTCTTGGATATTATGGCACTGTTCCAATAAAACAGTGTTCCAACGAAAGGGTTTAACTGTTTCAATGAAACAGTCCAAGTGTTCATCAGTGGTTGAATGGATATTGAAGAAGTGGTACATTTATTACAATATAATGTTATTTAGTCATGAGAAAAAAGGAAGTTGAGGGCATTGTGCTAAGTGAAGTAAATTAGACAGAGAAAAATAAATATTGTATTATGTCATTTATATGTGGATTCTAAAAAATCTGAATTTGTAGAAACATAACCTCAGAGGCTGGTGTTATGGGGAGTTGGGGAGATGTTTTTTAAGGAAACAAACAAACAACCAGGACATACATAAGTTCTGGGAATCTTATGCACAGCACAATATTTTTAGCCAACAATACTGTATTATACATTGCAAAGTTGCCTAGAGACTTGATCTTAAATGTTCTCACCACAAAAAAAGAATTGATAATTATGTTACATGATACGATAATTATGTTACATGTTACCTAACTCTATAGTGATAATCACCATATTGTCACCCATTCAGTCAGTCAGTCAGTTCAGTCACTCAGTATGTCTGACTTTTTGAGACCCCATGAATTGCAGCACGCCAGGCCTCCCTGTCCATCAACAACTCCCGGAGTTCACCCAAACCCTTGTCCATCGAGTCGGTAATGCCATCCAGCCATCTCATCCTCTGTCATTCCCTTCTCCTCCTGCCCCCAATCCCTCCCAGCATCAGAGTCTTTTCCAATGAGTCAACTCTTTGCATGAGGTGGCCAAAGTATGGGAGTTTCAGCTTTAGCATCATTCCTTCCAAAGAACACCCAGGACTNTTCCTCTATTTCTTTGCATTGATCACTGAGGAAAGCTTTCTTATCTCTCCTTGCTATTCTTTGGAACTCATGAATATATCAAATCAACAAGCTGTATACCTTAAATTTATACAATGATATGTGTCAATTGTCTCTCAATAAAAAAACTAAAGAATTAAAAAATATAATGATAACTTTATATAAATGGCTTGCCCTCGAATGAGTGATTTAAGAGAACAAAGAGTGGTAATATCTTTTATGATTAGGTATAAGTTACACATCATCATTTCCACTGATAACCATATGAGGAAATTACATGGCAGTGGGAATATCAGAAGATGAAATCATAAGGACCATCTGAGAGGTTGGACTCCACAACTCCACATAACAAAAGAATTTTGCACTATTACATTAGGACAATCTACTGGATATTCATGTCTTGAAAAACCTGTTTTATAATTAAGTCCACAACGAAACTGTGTTTTACATATAAACACTATGTAGTTTTTGAGCCGGCAAATATACACTAAATTTTCTAGGAATGTAATTTCTGTGTAAATATAAGGAAAGAGTATAACCATTTTGTTTATAATTGTACTAAATTTTTTTTAATCACTTTCCATAACCAACAGTAATGGCACATGATACTTCAGCCAAACAGAACACCTGGCAATACTGGTATACACTTGTCTTCCAATTCATGGTAATTCTCTATATAATGGCAACTAGTTAACCACTTCACTGCATCAACCAGTGCTGAATATTTACATATCAAAATACATATATTTAATTATAAAAGCTTTTTTCTCCCTTTTACAATAAGATTATTATGTTGTTTTAAATTATGTGTATGGGAGGTATGAATTTCATCTCAGGGTAGCAACAACAGTAATACAGTATATTTTAAGAAAAGGTGTGGAAGTCAAATAATATTACGGATCATTGCTTTAGTTCAGGGTCTATTTTGCTAAATTTTTATTTTATATTTGGGTATAGTTGATCTACAATGTTTTGATAATTTCAGATATGCAGCAAAGTGATTCAGCTAATGATATACACGTGTGTATTCTTTTTCAGACTCTTTCCATATAGGTTATTATGGAATATTGAGTAGAGTTCCCTGTGCTACACAGTAGGTACTTGTTAATTAAATACTTTACACATAGTAGTATATGTATATTAATCCCAAACTCCTAATTTATCCCTTCCCTCATCTTTCCCTTTGGGTAACCCTAAGTTTGTTTTTTATGTCGGTGAGGTTGTTTCTGTTTTGTAAATAAGCGCGTTTGTATCATTTGTCTTTTTTGGATGTCATATATAAGTGAAAGGACATTCCTCTTCGTGTGACTTACTTCATCCGCTATGGTGATCTCTAGGTCCATGCATGTTGCTGCAAATGGCATTGTTTCATTCCGTTTATGGCTGAGTACTATTCCATTGTACATGCGAATCACATCTTATTTACCCATTCATCTGCTGATGGATACTTACATTTTTTCCATTTCTTGGCAGTTGTAAATAGTGCTGCAAGGAACATTGGGGTGTATGTATCTTTTTGAATTATGGTTTTCTCCAGATACATGCCCAGGAGTGGGATGCAATAGCTCTATTTTTAGTGTTTTACAAAACCCTGTTACTGTTCTCCCATAGTGGCTACACCCATTTACATTCCCACCAGCAGTATAGGAGGGTTCTCTTTTCTCCACATCCTCTCCAGCATGTATGGTCGGTAGATGTTTTGATGATAGCCATTCTGTAGTAGTAGTAGTAGTTTTAATTTGCATTTTTCTCATAATGGTGTTTGAGCATCTTTTCTTGTGCTTTCTGGCCATCTGTATGTCTTCTTTAGAGAAATGTCTACTTAGATCTTCCACCAATCAGCCAAGTTTTGATTGGGTTGTGTGGTTTTTTTATCTTAAACTGCATGAGTTGTTTGTATATTTTGAAGATTAATCCCTTGTCGGTTGCTTTATTTGCAAATATTTCTTCCCATTTCATAGGCTTTCTTTTCATTTTATTGATTGTTTCCTTTGCTGTGCTAAAACTTTTACATTTAATTAAATCCCATTTGTTTATTTTTGTGTTTACTTTTATTATTCTCAGAGATGGATCCAAAAACATATTGCTCTGGTTTCTGTCAAAGAGTATTTTGCCTATGTTTTCCTCTAAGAGTTTTTATAGTATCTGGTCTTATATTTAGGTTTTTAATCCATTTTGAGTTTATTTTTGTGAATAGTGTTAGAGGATGCTTTAATTTCACCTTGTGCATGTAACTGTCCAGTTTTCCCAGCACCACTTATTAAAGAAGCTGTCATTTCTCCATTGTATAATATTGGCTCCTTTGGTGTGTCTTAATTGATCATAGGTGTGAGTTTATTTCTGGGCTGTCTATCCTGTTCCATTTTGTAAACTGCGACATCTTCCAAATACATTCATGAGCTCTCACAGTTCTCTGGTAGCATCTTTAGGATTTTCTAGGTATAGCATTATGTCATCTGAAAACAGTGACCGTTACTTCTTCCTTTCCAAGTTGGATTTCTTTTCTTTTTCTTCTCTGATTTCTGTGGCTAGGACTTCTAAAACTATCTTGAATGAAAGTGGTGAGTGACCATCATTGTCTTTTTCTTGACTTCTCGAGGAAATACTTTCAGCTTTTTATCTTTGAGTATGATCTTAACTGTGGGTTTGTCATATATGGCCTTTAATTATGTTGAGGTATAGTCCCTCTGTGCCCACTTTCTGGAGAGTTTTTAGTACAAATGGTAGTAAATTTTGTCAAAAGCTTTTTATGCATCTGTTGAGATGATCAATTTCTTAGTGTGATGTATCACATTGATTAACTTGTAGATATTGAAAAATCCTGTATCCCTGAGATAAATCCCACTAGATCACGGTACATGATCTGTTTAATGTATTGTTGCATTTGGTTTGCTAGCACTTTTTTGAGGATTTTTGCATCTATATTCATCAGTGATATTGGTCTATAACTTTCTTTTTTGTGATATCTTTGTCTGACTTTGGTATCAGGACAATGGTGGCCTCATAGAATGAGTATGGGAGTGTTCCTTCCTCTATTTTCTTTTGAATAGCTTCAGAGGATAGATGTTAACTCTTATTTAAATGTTTGATAGACTTCACCTGTGAAACCATTTTGTCCTGGGCTTTTGCTTGTTTGCAGTTTAAAATCAGAGTACTAGCAATTCTTCTGTCCATATTTTCTTTACTTGTAATTTGTCTGTTCATATTTTCTGTTTTTTATTGGTTCAGTCTGAGAGATAGTGCCTTTCTAAAAATTTGTCCATTTCTTCTAGGTTGTCCATTTTATGGGACAGAGTTACATCTAGTAGTCTCTTATGATCCTTTGTATTTCTGTTGTAACTGTTTCATTTTCATGTCTAGTTTTCTTGATTTGAGCTCTCCCTCTTTTTCTTGGTGAGTCTGGCTAAAAGATTATCAATTTTGCTCATCTTTTCAAAGAACCAGTTTTTAGTTTCATTTATCTTTTCTATTGTTTTGTATATATCTATTTCATTTATTTCTGCTCTGATATTTACTTCTAGTAACTTCAAGTTTTTGTTTTTCTTCCTCTAGTTCCTTTAGGTGTAAAGTTAGCTTGCTTTTTTGAGATTTTTTTAAAAATTTCCTGAGATAAGACTGTATTGTTACAAACTTCCCTCTTCAAGCTGCTTTTGCCATGTCCCACAGGTTTTGAAGTGTCATGTTTTCATTTGTCTCTAGGTATTTTTAACTTCCTCTTTGATTTCCTCAGTGATCCATTGGTTGTTTAGTAGAATACTGTTTACCTCTCATGTGTGTGTTTTTTACAGCTTTTCCCCAACGTCATAGCATTGTGTTCAGAGAAGATGACTGATGTGATTCCAATTTTCTTAAATTTACTGAGGTTCCTTCTTCAACTGTCACTTTGTGGCCCACCATATGATCTATCCTGTAAAATGTTTCATGTGCACTTGAGAAGAATGTGTATTTTGCTGTTTTTAGATGGAATGCTGTAAATATATCAATGAAGTCCATCTGGTCTAATGAGTCATTGAAGGCCTGTGTTTCCTTAATGATATTGTCTGGATCACCTATCCATTAATGTAAACAGAGTGTTGAAATCCCCCACTATTATTGTGTTACTGTCAGTTTCTCCTTTTATGGCTGTTAGCATTTGTCTTGTATATTTTAGGTGCTCCTATGGTGAGTACATACATTCACAATTGTTATATCTTCTTCTTGGGTTGATCACTTGATCAATTATGTAGTATCTTTCTTTCTTGTAACAGTCTTTATTTTATAGTCTTTTTTTTTGATATGACTTGATACTCCAGCTTTCTTTTGATTTCCATTTGCATGGAGTACCTTCTTCCATCACCTCACTTTTAGTTCATACGCATCTCTTGATTTGAACTGATTCTCTTATAGACAACATATATATAGATCTTGTTTTTTAATCCACTCAGCCAGTCTATGTCTTTTGGTTGGGACATTTACATTTAAGGTAATTCAATGTGTATGTTCTTATTGCCATTTCATTAATTGTTTTGGATTCTTTTTGTTGGTGTTTTCCCCACTTCCTCTTTTGTTGTCTTTTCTTTTGATCTGATGGTTTTCTTCTTGGATTCCTTCTTCTTTTGTGTATGTGTATCCATTGTAGATTTTTGGTTTGCAGTTACTATGAGGTTTTGATACAGTGGTATGGTATATATATACAGTGGTATGGTGTGTATATTGTGTTTTATACACACACACACACACACAATGTATATGGTGTTTTAAATTGCTGATGTCTTAATTTCAAATGCATTTCCAATATCCTTCATTTGTATTCTCCTCATGGTTGCTGGTTTTGATATCATATTTTTGTGTGGATGATTTCCTACCTTTACTGTACATTTGTTCCATTTATTATTTTCTTGTTTCTAGTTGTGGTCTTTTCTTTTCTACTTAGAGAATTTCCAAAAACTGGTTTAGTGAATTCTCTTAGCTTTTGCTTGTCTATAAAGCTTTTGATTTATCCATCAAATCTGAACGAGTGCTTTACTGGGTGATTATTCTTGGCTGGGGTTGTTTTTTCTTTCACAGCATTAAATGTATCATGCCACTCCTTCAGGCCTGCAGAATTTCTGCTGAAAAATCAGTTGATAATGTTATGAGGATTCTCTTGTATTTTATTAGTTGCTTTTCTTTTGTTGCATTTAATATTTTCTCTTTGTCTTTAATTTTTGTCATTTGATTACTAGCATTCTCAGCATATTCCCTCTTGGGTTTATCTTGTATTGGACTTTGTTCTTCCTGGACCTGGATGACTGTTTCCTTTCCCATATTAGGGAAGTTTTCAGCTATTATCTCTTCAAATATTTTCTTAGGCTTTTGTGTCTCTCTCTTCTCCTTCTGTGACCCCTAAAAAGCAAATATGGGTGCATATGTCCCAGAGGTCTCAAACTGTCCTCACTTCATTCTTTATTCTTTATTATTTTTTCTGTGACTGTGATTTCCACCATTCTCTTTCAGCTCACTTATCCATTCTTCTGTCTCACTTATTCTTCTATTGGTTCTGTCTATTGCATTTTTCAATTAAGTTGTTGTATTCTTTATCTCTGGTTGTTTAGTCTTTATATCTTCTAACTCTTTGTTAAACATTTCTTGTATCTTCTTGGTCTGTGCCTCCATTCTTTTTTCAAGATCTTGGGTCATCTTTACTATTATTACTCTCAATTCTTTTTGAAGTAGACTGCCTGTCTCCACCTCACTAAGTTAATCTTCTGTGGTTTTATTTTGTTCATTATTCTGGAACATATTCCTCCACTATCTCATTTTGTCTAATTTTCTGTGTTTGTGGTCTCTATTCTATAGGCTGCAGGGTTGTAGTTCCTCTTGCATCTGGTGTCTGCTTTCTGGTGGGGGAGGCTGATCTAGAGGCTTGTGCTGGCTTCTTCATAGGAGGGGCAGTGCCTGGTCACTGGTGGATGGACCTGGGTTTTGTCCCTGTGGTAGGCAGGACTGTGTCAGGGTGTGTGTTTAGAGGCAACTGGGAGCTCAGGAAGACTTTAGGCAGCCTATCTGCTAATGAGTGGGGTTCTAATCCTGCCCTGTTGGTTGTTTGGACTGAGGTGTCCCAGCACTGGGACCTACAGGCTGTTGGGTGCAGCCAGGTCTTCATATCAAAATGGCAGCTTCCAGAGGAGCTCACACCAATGAGTACTTCCTGCGACCAGTGTTCTTGTCCTCAAGTGAGCCACAATTGACCCCTTGCTTCCCTAAAATACCCTTCAAGACCAGGAGGTAAGCCTGGCCCAGGCTCCTATAAAGCCGCTGCTATTTCTCTGAATACCAGTGCACATGAGATCTCACGTCCAGCTTCATTGCCTTTCGAAGCCAAGTACTCTGGGGACTCCACCTCCCAACAGGAGACCCTCAGGCTGGAAAGCCTGACAAGGGGCTCAGAGCTCTCACTCCTATGGGAGAATCCCTGGGATATAATTATTTTCTAGTTTGTGGATTGGCCACCCAGTGGGTATGGGGTTTGATTATATCATGGATGCACCCTTCCTACCATTTTATTATGGCTTCTTCTTTGTCTTTGAAAGTATAATATCTTGGTAGGTTCCAATCTTTCTTTGCGAATAAATGTTCAGCTGTTAGTTGTGATTTTGGTGTTTTCATGAGAAGTGAGCCACTATTCCACTATTCCACTGGTCATGTATGGATGTGAGAGTTGGACTGTGAAGAAAGCTGAGTGCCGAAGAATTGATGCTTTTGAACTGTGGTGTTGGAGAAGACTCTTGAAAGCCCCTTGGATTGCAAGGAGATCCAACCAGTCCATTCTGAAGGCGATCAGCCCTGGGATTTCTTTGGAGGGAATGATGCTGAAGCTGAAACTCCAGTACTTTGGCCACCTCATGCGAAGAGTTGACTCATTGGAAAAGACTCTGATGCTGGGAGGGATTGGGGGCAGGAGGAGAAGGTGACGGCAGAGGATGAGATGGCTGGATGGCATCACTGACTCGATAGGGGTGAGTCTGAGTGAACTCCGGGAATTGGTGATGGACAAGGAGGCTTGGTGTGCTGCGATTCATGGGGTCACAAAGAGTCTGACACGACTGAGTGACTGAATTGAACTGAATAATAAAAAATAATGTCCATTATTAGAGAAATGCAAATCAAAACTACAATGAGATATCACTCACACCTGTCACAATGGCCCTCATCAAAAAGTCGACAAACAATAAATGCTGGAGAGGGTGTGGAGAAAGAGGGATGCTCTTGCACTGTTGGTGGGAATGTAAATTGATTCAGCCACTATGGAAGATTGCATGGAGATTCCTTAAAAAAACAGGAATAAAACCACCATATGACCCAGCAATCCCACTCCGAGGCATATACCCTGCTACTGCTGCTGCTGCTGCTAAGTCTCTTCAGTTGTGTCCGACTCTGTGCAACCCCATAGACGGCAGCCCACCAGGCTCCACCGTCCATTGGATTCTCCAGGCAAGAGCACTGGAGTGGGGTGCCATTGCCTTCTCCAGGCATATACCCTGAAGAAAGTAAAATTGAAAGAGACACATGCATCCCATTGTTCATTGCAGCACNGATTCTCTTGTATTTTATTAGTTGCTTTTCTTTTGTTGCATTTAATATTTTCTCTTTGTCTTTAATTTTTGTCATTTGATTACTAGCATTCTCAGCATATTCCCTCTTGGGTTTATCTTGTATTGGACTTTGTTCTTCCTGGACCTGGATGACTGTTTCCTTTCCCATATTAGGGAAGTTTTCAGCTATTATCTCTTCAAATATTTTCTTAGGCTTTTGTGTCTCTCTCTTCTCCTTCTGTGACCCCTAAAAAGCAAATATGGGTGCATATGTCCCAGAGGTCTCAAACTGTCCTCACTTCATTCTTTATTCTTTATTATTTTTTCTGTGACTGTGATTTCCACCATTCTCTTTCAGCTCACTTATCCATTCTTCTGTCTCACTTATTCTTCTATTGGTTCTGTCTATTGCATTTTTCAATTAAGTTGTTGTATTCTTTATCTCTGGTTGTTTAGTCTTTATATCTTCTAACTCTTTGTTAAACATTTCTTGTATCTTCTTGGTCTGTGCCTCCATTCTTTTTTCAAGATCTTGGGTCATCTTTACTATTATTACTCTCAATTCTTTTTGAAGTAGACTGCCTGTCTCCACCTCACTAAGTTAATCTTCTGTGGTTTTATTTTGTTCATTATTCTGGAACATATTCCTCCACTATCTCATTTTGTCTAATTTTCTGTGTTTGTGGTCTCTATTCTATAGGCTGCAGGGTTGTAGTTCCTCTTGCATCTGGTGTCTGCTTTCTGGTGGGGGAGGCTGATCTAGAGGCTTGTGCTGGCTTCTTCATAGGAGGGGCAGTGCCTGGTCACTGGTGGATGGACCTGGGTTTTGTCCCTGTGGTAGGCAGGACTGTGTCAGGGTGTGTGTTTAGAGGCAACTGGGAGCTCAGGAAGACTTTAGGCAGCCTATCTGCTAATGAGTGGGGTTCTAATCCTGCCCTGTTGGTTGTTTGGACTGAGGTGTCCCAGCACTGGGACCTACAGGCTGTTGGGTGCAGCCAGGTCTTCATATCAAAATGGCAGCTTCCAGAGGAGCTCACACCAATGAGTACTTCCTGCGACCAGTGTTCTTGTCCTCAAGTGAGCCACAATTGACCCCTTGCTTCCCTAAAATACCCTTCAAGACCAGGAGGTAAGCCTGGCCCAGGCTCCTATAAAGCCGCTGCTATTTCTCTGAATACCAGTGCACATGAGATCTCACGTCCAGCTTCATTGCCTTTCGAAGCCAAGTACTCTGGGGACTCCACCTCCCAACAGGAGACCCTCAGGCTGGAAAGCCTGACAAGGGGCTCAGAGCTCTCACTCCTATGGGAGAATCCCTGGGATATAATTATTTTCTAGTTTGTGGATTGGCCACCCAGTGGGTATGGGGTTTGATTATATCATGGATGCACCCTTCCTACCATTTTATTATGGCTTCTTCTTTGTCTTTGAAAGTATAATATCTTGGTAGGTTCCAATCTTTCTTTGCGAATAAATGTTCAGCTGTTAGTTGTGATTTTGGTGTTTTCATGAGAAGTGAGCCACTATTCCACTATTCCACTGGTCATGTATGGATGTGAGAGTTGGACTGTGAAGAAAGCTGAGTGCCGAAGAATTGATGCTTTTGAACTGTGGTGTTGGAGAAGACTCTTGAAAGCCCCTTGGATTGCAAGGAGATCCAACCAGTCCATTCTGAAGGCGATCAGCCCTGGGATTTCTTTGGAGGGAATGATGCTGAAGCTGAAACTCCAGTACTTTGGCCACCTCATGCGAAGAGTTGACTCATTGGAAAAGACTCTGATGCTGGGAGGGATTGGGGGCAGGAGGAGAAGGTGACGGCAGAGGATGAGATGGCTGGATGGCATCACTGACTCGATAGGGGTGAGTCTGAGTGAACTCCGGGAATTGGTGATGGACAAGGAGGCTTGGTGTGCTGCGATTCATGGGGTCACAAAGAGTCTGACACGACTGAGTGACTGAATTGAACTGAATAATAAAAAATAATGTCCATTATTAGAGAAATGCAAATCAAAACTACAATGAGATATCACTCACACCTGTCACAATGGCCCTCATCAAAAAGTCGACAAACAATAAATGCTGGAGAGGGTGTGGAGAAAGAGGGATGCTCTTGCACTGTTGGTGGGAATGTAAATTGATTCAGCCACTATGGAAGATTGCATGGAGATTCCTTAAAAAAACAGGAATAAAACCACCATATGACCCAGCAATCCCACTCCGAGGCATATACCCTGCTACTGCTGCTGCTGCTGCTAAGTCTCTTCAGTTGTGTCCGACTCTGTGCAACCCCATAGACGGCAGCCCACCAGGCTCCACCGTCCATTGGATTCTCCAGGCAAGAGCACTGGAGTGGGGTGCCATTGCCTTCTCCAGGCATATACCCTGAAGAAAGTAAAATTGAAAGAGACACATGCATCCCATTGTTCATTGCAGCACTATTTACAATAGCTAGAACATGTAAGCAACCCAGATGCCCACTGATAGATGAATGGATAAAGAATTTGGTACACAATGGAATATTACTCAGCCACAAAAAGGAATGCATTTGAGTCAGTTTTAATGAAGTGAATGAACCTAGAACCTATTATACAGAGTGAAGTGAGTCAGAAAGAGAAAGATAAATATTGTATTCTAATGCACATATACAGAATCTAGAAATATGGTACTGAAGAATTTATTTACAGGGCAGCAGTGGAGAAACAGACATAGAGAATAGACTTATGGGCATGGGGAGAAGGGAGAAGAGGGTGAGATGTATGGAAAGAGTAACATGGAAAGTTACATTACCATATGTAAAACAGATAGTCAATGGGAATTTGCTGCATGGCTCAGGAAACTGAAACAGGGACTTTGTATGGAGAGAGAGATGGGAGGGAGGTTCAAAAGGGAGGGGATATATGTATACATATGGCTGGTTCATGTTGAAATTTGACAGAAAACAACAAAATTCTGTAAAGCAATGATAAAAAATTAAAAAAATTTTAATGTAGAATTTCTAATTATATCATTCTGTTAGGCAGAGGAGGGAAAAAGGGGTCCAAAATGGCAGTCAGAGGAAGTGGGGACTGGAAGAATCACACAGAGGGCAAACAAAGGTTAAAAAAAAAAGAAGCCCATGAAAAAGGAAAACCGTGGACCAGAGTGAAGACATGCAGCAGGAAAACACTCCCAACACATCCCCTTCCCTGGTTGGTCTCAGACATATGCCCTATTTTCATTCCCTTCTCTGATTGGCCTTGGGTTCATGCTTCATTTGCATAAGGCACAACCAATCAGGCTCTGGAGACCACTCAGAGGAGGGAACAAAAGTTTAAAAAATGGAAGCCAAAATGAGATGACACCACTCCAATGGGGGTTGCTCTGCTCTCACGTCTCAAGAATGTACTTCTTACTGCTTGCTCAATAAACTTTGCCTGCCTGAGCTGTCCTGGTTGGTTGTTTCAGTTCTTTCCTATAAGGAGATAAGAACTGAGGGGGAAAAGAACTGACCCAACCTTTTGGTGCCGTGACTAACATCTAAGACCTCTTTCAGTTAAGGTAAGGCTCCTTGCCCATATGACTAGAAGGATCTTGAGTCCCTCTAAGGCTTCCTCTGAGATTTCTTATTTCTTATCTTCTCAAATCCTCTGTGAATGGGCAAGCAGATATGGAAGAAACTGAGGAACTCTGACCAGGGTTACCCCCTGGCATCCTCCAAAGTCTCTACTGCCCACTGTGCTCTAGTAGTTGCTGCCCAAGTGGACGAGGATCCCTCTTTCCTTTATCTCTCTTGTGCTGAGGAACAGGCCAATTATAATTGTCCAGGCATGGATCAGGCACATACAAGCCTTTAGGGGCCTGCTGCTTGAAGACTCCTGTGACAGGTTAGGAGAGGGCCATCGAATGGACCAGACAATTAATATCCACCCCCCAGCAAGACAACTTCCATGCAATCCAGGCACATATTGGTTCAAGCAAAATACTGATCCCACTTCTTGGCTGCTGCCTCCCCAGTAGGACTATGAGGTGGACCTGGCAAATCTTTCCTATTGCTTTCTCCTCCCATCCTCCTGCTCCCTCTTCTATCTGCGCTACTCTCTGAAAAGTTTTGGGAGGATCGTCAACTTCCTATTTCCAGAGGATATACTCCTTTAGTAAGTCCTGCCCAGGCCCTCAATGCTACTTCTTCAGCCTTCTCGTGGGAAAATTGGTTGGCTGGCTCTGGAAAGCATGGAAATTCCCTACCTCAGGAGGGAAGTATTCTACAGTTCCTTTTATGTCCAAAGATTCAGGCTTTCATCTCTTGTAGTTCCTATGACATGTACAATGCAACAACTCTCAGTGGACCCATCAGAACGAGCAGAAGGCACACAGTGTCTTTTAGAAGTCCACCTATCGGTGCATCTGTTTGAGGGCAGTTGGCTTTACTGGGATGTTTGCTGCTTTAGGAATTAGCCCTCATGGCCATTTGAACCCAAACCCTTACTGCCCTTCTCCTAAAGTTACAAACATATCCCCTTGGTTGAGTCTCCACTCCACTTTATCAAACATAGTCTGCTGCCCTTCATTATTCTTTGTAAGTTTGGCAGTCCCTGGTCCCTAAGCCATCTCATGCTTTACCTCTTACAATCACAACCTTGCACTTTCTGTGGGCAGAATTGCTCTACCTGACCAGCCCTTGAGGTACTCTGAGTACCCCTCACAGGATCAGACAACCCACTCCTTTATCATTACTTCTGTTATTACCTAGAATGGGCCCATAGTAGAAAAATGTTCGCTATTGGGAATACCCTGAGCTATTACTTTGGGGGATTGGAGGAAGAAATAAAAAAATTCACATCTCCGCAGGGCAGTACAGGGATTAGACCTGCAGTTATTTCACCAGCCTCTGAGTCTCAGGGCACACTTCTCTACATCATTCTATTTATTCCCACTCAGGGTAGACAACTGACAAGGAATCCAGCACCTATCTCCACTCAGGCTTACCAGACATCCTATCTGCTAGAGTTCCCTGGGGATGCCCAACTCCAGTAAAGGGGATCCCAAGGAGCACCACAATCTGTCTTGGGATCTGTATCTTGACATGGGGATGCTAGTCTCTTAGGTTACAACCCTGTTCTGTGGCAGAACGGGGATCCTTTCCCATTAGGCATGGCATGGAACCATCAGGAGGCATAGGGATGCCTGGAGGCCTAGGGATGCCAAGGAATTGCTGCCTCTTGAGAAATCTGTATACAGGTCAAGAAGCAACAGTTAGAACTGGATATGGAAAAACAGGCTGGTTCCAAATTGGGAATGTAGCACGTCAAGACCGTATATTGTCACCCTGCTTATTTAACTCATGCAAAGTACACCATGCGAAATGCCAGGCTGGATAAAGCACAAGCTGGAATCAGGATTGCTGGGAGAAATATCAATAACCTCAGATACACAGATGATACCAGTCTATGGCAGAAAGTGAAGAGGAACTAAAGAGCCTTTTGATGAAAGTGAAAAGGAGAGTGAAAAAGCTGGCCTAAAGCTCAACATTCAGAAAACTAAGATCATGGCATCCAGTCTCATCACTTCATGGCAAATAGATCAGGAAACAATGGAAACACTGACAGACTTTATTTTCTTAGACTCCAAAATCACTGCAGATGGTTACTGCAACCATTAAATTAAAAGACGTTTGTTCCTTGGAAGAAAAGCTATGACCCACCAAGACAGCATATTAAAAAGGAGAGACATTACTTTGCTGACAAAGGTCCATCTAGTCAAAGTTATGGTTTTTCCAGTAGTCATGTATGGATGTGAGAGTTGGGCTGTAAAGAAAGCTGAGCACTGAAGAATTGATGCTTTTGAACTGTGGTGTTGGAGAAGACTCTTGAGAGTCCCTTGGACTGCAAGGAAATACAACTAGTCCATCCTAAAGGAAATTAGTCCTGAATATTCACTGGAAAGGCTGATGCTGAAGCTGAAACTCCAATACTTTGGCCACCTGATGCGAAGAACTGACTCACTGGAAAAGACCTTGATGCTGGGAAAGATTGAAAGCAGGAGGAGAAGAGGACGACAGAGGATGAGATGGTTGGATGGCATCACTTGAGCAAGCTCTGGCAGTTGGTGATGGACAGGGAAGCCTGGCATGCTACAGTCCATGTGGTTGCAAAGAATCAGACATGACTGAATGAACGAACTGAACTGAACTGAACTGAAGAGACATGAAGGAACTTTGCCTTAAGTATGGGATTGATGTATACCCTAAATGTGAGCCTGCTAGACAAATGGTGTTGGGCATAGACAACCAAGAAAAAGAAGTCCCTAATGAGGCTCACCTCCCATGGTTTCTTGAGCTGCTCCTCCCCTGTACCTCAGAGCACCCCCTCCACAAAAGCCAGCTGGAATATGTCCCTTAGTTGAAATCAGAGGGGAATTCAGACTGACTCCTGTCCATAAGCCCTTCTCCCTCTTAGACAAATCAAATAAGATCTAGGAAGCTATATAGACAACCCAAGCAAATATATAGATACATTTCAACACATTACTTTGGCCTTTGACTTGACATAGAAAAGTGTCATGGTAACATTTAATCAGACTTTATCTGACCCTGAGTACACCAAGGTTTTAAAGTGAAGTGAAGTGAAGTCGCTCAGTCGTGTCTGACTTTTTGCGACCCCATGGACTATAGCCTACCACGCTCCTCCATCCATGGGATTTTCCGGGCAAGAGTACTGGAGTGGGTTGCCATTTCCTTCAGCCCAAAAATATGCTATGGGATTTCACATGTCAAGCAATAAATATCCAGTAGGGGAAACTGCAGTACCCTCCTCAGATCCCAGTTAGAACTGTATCAACCTTGATCACATTGGGAAAGAGACCATTTTGTGATCTGTGTAAAGGCAGGACTAAAAGCAGCAGACGGAGAAGGCAATGGCACCTCACTCCAGTGTTCTTGCCTGGAGAATGCCAGGGATGGGGGAGCCTGGTGGGCTGCCATCTATGGGGTCACACAGAGTCGGACACGACTGAAGCGACTTAGCAGCAGCAGCAGCAGCAGCAAAAGCAGCAGAAAATAATCAGCTACACCTGAGTCTTAGCAGTAACGCCCAATGAAAACCCCATGGCCTTTTTGGAAAGGCTAAAAGAGGCTCTCCATATGTTCACCAATGAGGGACAGATGACTTTAAAGATCAAATTTCTGTCCCGAAGTGCATCAGATATAAGAATAAAGTTACAGAAGTTATAGCAGCAGGACTTTGTGGCCACTGTAGATGAGATGGTCCAGACAGCCACTAATGCCTTTTATAATCAGGAGCAGGAAAGGGAGGCCAATGTCCAGGAAAAGGAAAGAAGGAAGGAGATGCTCTATGGCAAACTGAAACCCCAAGTCCTTAAAGGACAAGGCACAAGATAAATGCCCGATCTGTAGACAGGTGGGGCATTAGGCTAGAGAATGTCCGAGTCGTGACAAGCATCCTAAAATGGCCTGCCAGAAATGCTGTCAGTGGGACACTGGGACCCAAGGAAGCCAAAAGCCCTGAGATCAAGCACTGAGCCCTCCCCTGTGATGATCCAGCAGGACTGAAGCAGCCCACTCCAACCAGCCCCCATGTCTCAGGTAACCATCACAGGGTTGGAGCCAAGGATGCAACTGGATGTGGCAATTGGTCCAAGAATTTTCTGATTAACACCAGGGTTGCCTACTCTATCCTGACCTCTTATTCCAGAGCCTTCTCCCCCAAATCCTGTACCATGTTATGTGTCACAAGAAAAACAGTTACTAAAAGATTCACACAGGCACTTCACTGTTGCTGGGGTGGACAGATATTCTCCCACCAGTTTCTGGTAGTTCCTGAGTGACCCACCCCATTGTTGGTTAGGGACATACTTTACAATATGGAGACTACTCTCATCATGGGTAGCATCTTGATCCTAAAGGCTTTACAATTTCTGCTGGTAGAGGGGAAACTATCATGATCCCTCTGACAGGGAAACCTAGGAACCTTGGGAAAATGAATCTGACCCCTGGGTTTGGGACCATGGGGCCCAGGTGAGGGCACCAAACCAAGCCTGTCGTTACAACCTTCCAAGACCCCATTTGGTTCCCAAATTGAAAACAATATCTCATCAAAAAAGGAAGCCAGTGAGAAGTTACAACCCCTGACAAATAAGTTCCTTGCCTGCAGTCTAATAATCCCCACAAATTTTCCATGCAATACCCTGATTCTTCCTGTAAAGGAAAAGGACAGGATATGGTGTATGGTACACGACCTAAGGGTCATACACGAGGCCATGGTCCCAACTGCACCCAATAGTCCCCAAGTCACATGTTATCCTGGGCCAGATCCCACCTAATGCCAGGTGGTTTATTGTCCTAGATCTTAGATGCAATCTTTTGCATACCACTGGCCAGAGAACCCCAGTTTCTTTCTGCTTTTGAATGGGATGCCCCAGGAGAAAAGCATCAACAGCTAACTTGGATGGTATGATAGCCAGGGTTCAGAGACAGTTCCCATCTGTTTGAACAGGCCTTAAGTCAAGACCTCCTAGATCTGGACTTGGGACCAGGAGGAAAAATAGTACAGTATGTAGATGATTTATTACTTTTCTCAGAAAATAAAAAATGGGGCCCAATGACACGGTACAGACTCTAAAGTTTCTGGCCAAATAAGATCTTCCATGCCAAGGTACAATTAATCCATTCAGAAGTATTTTACTTGGGAGTACAAATTGCCTGTGGATCAAGAAGGCTCTCATCTGATTGAGTACAGGGACTACTTCAACTATACAATCCCACGACCCAGAAACAACAGTCCCCAGAAACAACTTTTGGGGGCTGACAAGGTACTGAAGAATCTGGATACCCAATTACAGCCTTATAGCACAGCCCCTCTATGAGAGCCTAAAAGGGCAAGATGACACTGTCCCATTGACAAGGGGACCACTACAGGAAAAGGCAATGTCTACCTTAAACAGGTGTTAATTAGGGGTCCTGCACTGAGATTTCAACTGTATATTTATGAGAGGGAAGGTATGGCCTTGGGAGTCCTAACTCAGAGTTTGGAGTCTGAACCCCAGCCAGTGGGATACTTGACCAACATGGCTGCCATTGCCTTCTTACCAGAAGATACCCTCAAGCTCCCCTTGGGAGGGAATTTAACCACATTCATCAATCATTGGGTGAATCAATTCCTCAGTGGGAAAGGTCATGTGTGGCTATCTGACCAGAGGATCTTCAGATACCAGGTAATGCTAAAGGAAAACCCATAGTTCCCTGTGGGACAGTCAATCCTGATACTCTCTTAGCCCTACAGGAAGAGTCTCTCCCCTTCACTCTTACCTAGAGACCACCGACCATTGGGCAAAGCCCAAAGAGGGAGTATCAGAAGACCCTATGACCAATCCTGAGGAAATTTGGGAACAGCTGATGGGAGCATCTTTGTCTTAGATGGAAAAAGGAGAGAAAGGTATGCCATAGTCTTCATTCACGAGAAGGAAGAGGCTAAACTTTTACCACCAGGAACTTCAGCCCAATTGGCTGAGCTCACAGCTCTGACCCAAGCATTAGAGCTGGGGAAAGGGAAAAGATTAGCCATTTACACTGACTCCAAGTATGCCTTTCTGGTGCTACATGCACATGCAGCCATTTGGAAAGAAAGGGGTCACCTAACCAACCGAGGGTCCTCAATCAAGTATGGTGACCAAATCCATAGCCTCTTGGAAGCAGTCCGTCTGCTTGCTGAGGTTTTGGTCTCCCACTGCAGGGGACACCAAAAGGGAAGCATGGAGGTGGCACAAGGAAACCAAGCTGCCAATCAGAGAGCTAAGAGAGCGGCACTACAGAGTAATGACCTAATCGGACTTGCCATCCTAAGGTACCTCAGGGTACCTTACCAGAAACCCCTTCATATACCAAGAGTGGAACCCTCAAGGCTAAGAGTGAGGGCTTTCAACAAGATCATATGGGGTAGTTCCAAAAGGAGGGACGCTTCTTTCTGCCCAGGTACCTCCAACGGAAACTGGCTAACTCCTTACATGCCACCACTCACCTAGGGGACAAAGCCCTCCAAAGATTACTGGAAAGATCTTTCAGGGGAATAGGCCTCCAAATGACTATAAGGCAGGTGGTCTCCTTATGTCCCACTCGCCAACTAAATAACCCCCAAGGAGCTCAAAAGCCCCAGTTGGCCCAAGCAGTCCAGTGGTGAGGAGCATTTCCAGGCAAAGAGTGGCAGACAGACTTTACCCAGATGCCAGTCTCTCAAGGATATAAGTACCTATTGGTCATGATAGAGACCTTCACAGGGCAGATTGAAGGCTTTCCCACCTGGACTGAAAGAGCTGAGGAGGTGATGAAAAAGGTGCTCTATGAAATTATTCCAAGATTTGGTCTATTGAAGTTGCTGCAAAGTGACAGTGGAACATCATTTACTTCTAAAGTCACCCAAGGAGTTTCCAAAGCATTGGGCATTACTTATTACCTTCACTGTGCATGAAGGCCTAAGTCTTCAGGAAAAGTAGAAAGAACCAACCAATTCTTAAAATTGACAATAAAAAAGATAACCTAGATGACCTCCCTCAGATGGAAGGAGGCTTTGCCAATAGCCCTCCTTCACACTTGCATTGCTCCTAAAGAATAAGTCAGTCTTAGCCCTTATGAGATGCTATATGGGAAGTCTTTTATTTTAATGACCTCTTTTTAGATCCAGAGACTCAGGCCCTTTGATCTTACACTATGGCCATTCGACAATTCCAGCAAGAAATGTGCTTATGAGGTGCCAACTAGGACACAAAAGGCTCTAAGGAACCACCACTATATGTCTGAGGGACCCAAGTCCTAATCAAGATTTGGAAAAATGGGTCCCTAAAGGCTCAACCCCAGCCCTTATGGAAGGGCCCCTACCCTACAATACTTTGTACGCACACAGCAGTCAAGGTACAAGGGCATGACTCCTGCATTCACCTCTCAGGGTCAAACCATGGAAGGAAAAAGGAGAAGACACCCAATATACCTGCAAGTCCCTGGGAGATCTCTGATATCTATTCAAGGCTATAGATAAGTGCCATTCTGATGACCACCTAGAAAATTAAGCTTCCTTGGATAAGCATACTGCTATATCTATATTTTGTCTTGGTTTGCCTGTCCCAAGGAAACTCTTGCCTCACTTGTTATACTCAGATCCCATATATTCTGTACCCTAGACACCACACCTCTTTCTCATCCGTCTCATCAGCTTAGGCACCTTGCACATACAACCTTTAAGCCCAGCCATCACCAAGGTTGCCAAGTCCCTCAACCAGTCTGTTGGGTGTGCCCTCATCTAGTGAAGAATGTTGACAATAAAACATGGTGACTACTTGAATACCCCTTGGTGGCCATGTTGTACCTTATGCTAATCTAACACAGGTCAGTGGGAGCTGGCTAAGTTCCACTCACTCAAAAGGAAATGATGTTCCAAAGGTCAGAAAGTTGAAACAATGTCTGGTGTTGCCCCTGTATGCTTTGTAAGTTGCCCCTGCAAAATGGAAAACTACTCATGAAGGTGTTGTGTGATTTCTTTATTGGAGAAGTTAACTTCTCCACCTACTGTAACTGGACTATGAAGATATGGAACTCTTCCCAGCTCTGGGACACCAAATTCAAAACCCTTAAAACAAGGACCTGAACCCTCAAAGGGCTCATCTCAGATGGTTGAAGAAGAATCAGTTGGCACCAAAATCAGACCATCAACCCCTGGGACTTGGAATGAGCATCCCTTATCAAGGGAAATATAAAAAATTTTATGATTATAAGGCCGACAACAACACTAATAGCTTCCCTAACAATGACAATGGAACCTGGTTTTCAGATGCCCATATATAGCTATATAGGCCTGTCTAAGCTGAGATTGGGGGAGGATCTGGGGATATATGTGGAGCAAATCCCTGTAACCCTAACCAAGACTGTGGAGCTGCACACACAGTAAGACACTGCTACTCTAAATAGTCCATGCACCACCCTGGAAATATTATTTCACTCATTTTCCAAAACACCATTTGTCAAAAGACAACAACACAGCCTGCATGCCAAAAACTTCCTCCACAGTGACAGACTACACCAAATGGGGGGGTACCATCAACCAGCTGCTGCTGCTGCTGCTAAGTCGCTTCAGTCATATCTGACTCTGTGCGACCCCAGAGATGGCAGCCCACCAGGCTCCCCCATCCCTGGGATTCTCCAGGCAAGAACACTGGAGTGGGTTGCCATTTCCTTCTCCAATGCATGAAAGTGAAAAGTCAAAGTGAAGTCACTCAGTCGTGTCCGACTCCCAGAGACCGCATGGACTGCAGCCTACCAGGCTCCTCTGTCCATGGGATTTGCCAGGCAAGTGTACTGGAGTGGGGTGCCATGGCCTTCTCCTACCATCAACCAGCACAGGCCCCCATACAATGTATGGGAAACAAATTCACCCCCCCAGGGCTAAACTGAACATCTCAGGTCAGCCCACATCAAAGGCAAATCTCTATGGTGGGAATGGCAGTCTCTGTACCTCATCCTCCTGGCCCAATGATATGGGGTTTGCACAGTAGTCCTGACTGTTATGAGGGTTTGGTTTCTTACAGCTGAACAACTTGGAGCAACCTCGAGGCAATCTCCAACTTGAGTTCACTCTTAGACTGGGCAATAGCAACAGCCATGTATTGGCACAAGCATTCCTTCCCTTCTTACCAATTACCATCTGATATAGGGGGATATGTTCATGATAATCCCATCTTGGAAAGACTGGGACTAGGACACTCGATAGCTAGAGGGGTTTTTTGGTTTGTGAGAATCCCCCTCCTTGAGAGCTCAAGAATAAATATCTCACTGATGATGCAACAGAGATACAGCATCAGTTCTAGAGAATCAATAAAAATCCATTGACACACTGGCAGGGGTGGTATTCCAAAATAGGCAGGCTATAGGTCTTTTAACTGCCGAACAAGGAAGAACCTGTGCCATCCTGAATGAGACTTGCTGTTTTGGGTAAATACCTCAAACCAAGTTGAAGAAAGTCTTTCCGTTCTCCAAAAGAACATACAGATTATCTAAGATCTCAAATATCAAGCAGAGGCCCTCCAGATTGGCTCCAGTTCCTCCTCAGGCTTCTCTTGGAGAGAAGGAATTTGGAGTTGGCTGCTGCTCCTGCTGACCCCTGTTGTCACCATATTAATACTATTATGATTGCTCCATGCCTTATCAACTGTTTAACCTACCTTATTTCTGTCCAGGTCAACAAGCTACAGAATGCAGTGTTAGTTCAGTGAGGACATGTAGAACCTCACCCAACCACAGAAGGAATCTACCACTCTCCCCTTGATGGACATTATCACCATGACCCTGGTTTTGAAGTCTAAGTAGTAGCAAGAAAAGGAGACCCCAAACCCTTCATCACCTCTTCTCAGCAGGAAGTAGCTGCTCATTGTCCCTAATTCCTAAAGAACGGGTCTCCCATCTCCTGAGAGGGGTATTTTAGGCAGTTAGAGTAGGGAAAAAGGGGTCCAGAGTAGCAGTCATAGGAAGTAGCAGCTAGAAGAACCACACAGAGAGTGAACAAAGCGGGGGTGGGGGGTGGGGAGGGGGGGGGAAGTTGACTAAAAAGGAAAACCATGGACCAGACTGAAGACTTCAGTGGGAAAACGTGCTCAACACACCCTCTTTTCTGATTGGTCTTGGGCTCATATTTCCTTTGCATAGTGTGCAACCAATCAGGCTCTGGGGACCACTTAGAGGAAGGAATAAAAGATTAGAAAAGGGAAGCCAAAAGGAGAGGGACCATTCCCATGGAGGGTTAGTCAGCTCTCACGTCTTGAGAGTGTACTGCTTACTGCTTGCTTAAGTAAGATTCCTGGAAGATGTCATATATTAAGGAAGCTGATAAGCAAATTGTGTTCCCCTTCCTCCAACTTTGTACGTTGAAGCCTTAACTTCTAGTACCTCAGAATGTCAACATATTTGGAAATAAGACCCATAAAGAGCTCATTAAATTAAAGTGAGGCCATTAGAATTCAAGATGACCGGTGGCCTCATAAGAAGGGGGAACTTGAACACGTAGATACCAGGCATGCATATAAATAGAGGAACAATCACGTGAACAGGAAGCAAGAGGGTGACCATCTATAAGCCAAGGAGAGAGGCCTCAGAGAAAACCAACTCTGCCAACAGCACCTTGATCTTGGGCTGACTTTCAGTCTCCAGAACTGGATAAAATAAACTTTTGTTGTTTAAGCGACCCACTCTATGGTACTTTGTTACAGCAGTCATAGAAAACTGGCACAGACTAATTCTGAAAAGTGGGGTGCTGCTGTAACAAATACCTAAAAATGTGGAAGTGACTTTGGAACTGAGTAATAGGTAGGGGCAAGAGTTTTAACTATATGTTAAAAAAAAAAAAAAAAAAAAACCTAGATTTTTTTTACCTTGAAGTAAAAAAGGCTAGATTACCTTGAAGGGAGTATTAGCAGATGAAATATGGACATTACAGGTCACTCTGATGAAGTCTCAGGCAGAAATGAGGAAAATGCTACTGGACAGTGGAGAAAACATGATCTTTGTTATTGAGAGAGTCAATTCCTAGGCAGGTTGATAAGAAGACCAGGGTCCCCGAGGAGAGAGATGTCTGGGGTTCTTGAGGAGGAGATAGAGGTCTGGAATTCTCAAGGAGGAGGAAAGGACAAACTTTTATTTTTTTCCTACTACCTTCCTTAGTCTTAGGCACATAAAACATTTTTTTCTTTAAGTCTGGAACTGATGATTACATAACAAACAA
Source organism: Neotragus moschatus (assembly GCA_006410615.1). NCBI lineage: Eukaryota > Metazoa > Chordata > Mammalia > Artiodactyla > Bovidae > Neotragus > Neotragus moschatus. The sequence continues at coordinate 134,378 of SJYA01002695.1, forward strand.
CTCAGTTTACACTCTGTACTAAGGACTGCAAGTAGATCCAACCAGTCCATTCTAAGGGAGATCAGTCCTGGGTGTTCTTTAGAAGAAATGATGCTAAACCTGAAACTCCAGTACTTTGGCCACCTCATACAAAGAGTTGACTGATTGGAAAAGACTCTGATGCTGGGAGGGATTGGGGGCAGAACGAGAAGGGGATGACAGAGGATGAGATGGCTGGATGGCCTCACCGACTCGATGGGTGTGAGTCTGAGCAAACTCTGGGAGTTGGTGATGGACAGGGAGGCCTGGCGTGCTGCGATTCATGGGGTCGCAAAGAGTCGGACACGACTGAGTGACTGAACTGAACTGAACTGACTGAAGAATTATATAACAACAATGTATCCTGCTTGAGGACAGTTTCTCCTTCCTAAAACACTGGCTAATCCTGTTATCCTAAAATGTAAATTGTGGGAATGAGTCTGGTAAAATTTTCACAAACTTGAGACATTCTTTTCATTCATTGTAATAATTAGTTTAAAAGTATATAACTCCCTTGCTAACACTAGCGAGGGGGACACTCTCCACCCGCTTCTGATGTCTGTCAGAAGCTTTGTCCGTCCCTTTCTTACTTTAATAAAACTCTGATACACAAAAGCTCTTGAGTGATCAAGCCTGGTCCCTGGTCCCGAAGCTAAATCTTTTTCGGAGATCACAAATCTGACACTGTTCACCATAAGCTAGCATTATAAAGTGACAAAGAACTTGATTGAATTGTGTTCTAGTGTGTTACAGTAGAAATCATAAGTGACAATATATAGCTAAGGAGATTTCTAAAGAATCACAATCACAATCTTAAAAATCAGAAGGTGATCATAGCTCCCTTAAGGATAAATCTATTACACAGGGAAGTGAACTGTCCTTGGTGTTCACATGTTGCAGGTGCAGAGTAAAATGAGAGTGGAGAGAGATAAATTGAAGAATCAATTGATAGCCAAAGAGGATCTATAACTTGAAGATTTTAAATTCTGTCTGTCCATATTGCGGAAGTTGAGACAGCATTGTCAACCACCAACTGGCACTTGCCATGGGTATTTGCCATCTATAGCTACAAGGATTAAATAATGTGCTGCTGTAGCTGCTGGCCTTCAATACCTCCTGAAAGGAGGTCAGAGTGGAGAGTAGTAATGAGGCACTCTTAGGGAAAAATTGGCAAGATAGGCCTTCAGATAGCTAGATATTTTCAGGAGCTGATTTTATGAGCCCAATTCTTGTATCTCTTCACATCCAGAAAAGCACTAAAATCCTTCATGGTGATGGCTATTCCTCATGTCTAGCAAAAAGCTTGACAAGACTAGCAGAAACCTGGAAAAATATGTAGTTGGTTGCATGTCTTACCCCTTCACCAAAATCACATATATATTGACCTTGCCCCCATGCCTCTCTGAAACAGTTTCTCAGAGCTGTCTGAGGTGTTGTCCCTTGGGCTGTAGTCCTCACTTTTCCTCAAATAAAGCTTATAAAACTCACAACTCTCACACTGTGTACATTTTTTTAAGTCAAGAGCTATATGGTGTCCAAGAAGAAGGGACCCAGAGTGGACTTCTCTCCTTCGTCTGAACATTATGAGGAACAGGAGCTTTGGTGTCAGCCGAGGCTCCTTGGGCCTCTTTGCCTCCTTGGAGAGTCCAGATGAATTTTGTGTCTTCCCTGGTTTGGTGGATCTCCCATACTGGTTGATGATCCCAAGTTTTATTTGGTGGTGGAGCAGGTACCTAACCCCCTTCCAGCTGAAAAAGATGGGGTGTTGAAAGATACCAGGCCATACTCACCTAGTGGAAAGATACTGGGTAGGGCTCAGTTGAAAGATAACAGGGGAATACCTACCCAGGTGAAAGACACTGTGGGGTGTGGCTGAGATATACCAAGGCTGCTTAGTTGTGGGAGACTGAGGGGTTAGGTAAGAGGCTGACCTGATGTTTTTATAAGGGGCACCAGAAAGCCAGCCTCTAACTAACACCTCAGCCAGGGTCATGTAGGTACAAAACTTTTACTTGCAAGTACCTACTTAATTAGGGAAAACGTACTAAAGAAGATCTGAACATAAAATGGCCAAATTGGGGTCCTTTTGATATTCCAAAGTTGATATTTTTGTGCTTACAATTAGAAAAAGCTGACCATAAGATCAACAGAATGAATGGAATGGAATGCATACTTTGATATTTAGAAGCTTCTCTTGAAACTATCAGAGCAAAAAATACTGCTAGCACTCTGTTATTGACTCTGTCTCTCCCTCTACTTCTCCCATATATCATCTTTTATCTGAATTACCTCACCAGGTGCTTCCTCTTTTTTCTCTTTCAACTCTTCCTCCTCATGCTGCTCCACTTTTCCCAGCAAAGGAAGAAAAAAAAAAAAATCAGAAGGTAATTACAGTTCCCTTAAGGAGAAACTTATTACACAAAGAAGTGAGCTGTCTTTTCTGTTTACATATATATCCAGGACCGGAGCAGAATTTAAAGCCTTGGCTAAAGAGTTTTCCAATCCAAGTCAGGATCCGTTGGAATTCACTAAGAAATTCAGGTTAACCATCTGGTCCTATGAGTCTGGGTTTTCAGATCTATATCAGTCAATACAGCTGTTAGCTTCTAAAAGCAAAGCAAGGGAATGACTAAAGAAAGCAGGGTGGAAACGCCCCTTAATGAACTTTGAATCACATAGTCCAGAGGCTCACACTAAATGCAAGGAATTAGCTTAAAAATTACTCTAACTTGTTCCAGAGCTTTTTCCTAAAACTGTACAACTGGTCAGAGATTCAACAGTGCAAGCAAAGACCAAATGGATCAATTCTGGCCTTTAAGAAAGGTTTGGGGAAAAAAAAAAACAAACTTTTAAACAACATTATGGCTTGAGACCTGAGTGATTCTCTAACCACCAAACAATCCTTTGCTTAACTCCCTTTTTAGAATCATTAGATGAGGATTTGGCTACTGTAGTCAAAAGACAACCTAGGTTGGTCTGAGTTGTACACAAACACCCTTGTTCCACTGGCTGACCAATTTTTCAAAACCATTAGAAGAAAGAAAAGGGGGTATCTATGAAAAGTATGAACTTTCAATAGTGCCAATTAAGTACACAATCCCAGTTTAATTTCAACCAACAGAGAAAATTAGCTTGAAAGAATAATAATAATGTCCTGAAGGAATAAGCCCTATTCGGAGAACCTGAATTTTGCTCCTTTTGCCCTGAGACCAGAGCTCCCAGGATCACTTATCTTATCTAGACCATCTCTAATTCCTAAAACTGAAGGAAAAAAACAGGAAATGAATTAATTTTTTCTTTACTGTTATTATAAACTAGTGATTTTTATATCGTGATATCTGACTCATGACTAAGTTTAGAAAATGAAGCTAGATTTCTTGTTGTGTCTGTCTGAATATATATGTCTCAGTATGTGCCTTGGTCTTTGGATAATATTACTGAGGTTAGGGAAAAGGCAACCCACTCCAGTATTCTTGTCTGGAGAATCTTATGAATGGAGGAGCCTCGTGAGCTACCGTCCATAGGGCCACAGAAAGTCAGACACAACTGGAGGGACTCAGCACGCACATAGAACATATAGTTGAGGGTCAGAAAATGCATTAGATCTCTCTGCCATTTCTCACAAGAGAGAGACACTCAGATCTTTCTCTTAACCTTCCTTACTTCTGATTTGCTCTAGGCAGTTCTATTAAGCATGCTTCTATTGTTTTCCTGAAGATACTGAATTAGCAGGTGAAAATTCTAGTAAACTGGCCTGGGGCTAGAGGCAAATATCCTAACAGTGACCAGCAGAAACTATCAAAAACCAAAAATGTGATCCTGAGATACTGACTATGTGGGTCTCATAGTCAGCAAAATATGAGTAACTAACATGCTAACTGTAAACAATGGACTAAGAGCTCAAAAACACAGAAGTTGGGGTCAAAAGGTGTGGAGGTAAACAGTCCAACTAAGTCCAGCCCTCACATAGGATGCAACACCGTGACTGATGTTCTCTTGATGATGGCTGTGAGTCACTCAGAGAAGGTTAAAAGGAGAATGCCATGCATTTTAAAAGGGTTTCCATCCAAAATAACTTAAAAAAAAATATTACTGAGGTTAATTTATAAATGAACTCTAATTGGCATAAAGAAAAGTGACAGCTTACAAATAAAACAATTCTAAATCTAAGAAAAATTAAGCTAAATGAATTCCAGGTTCACATGAACTGGGAAATAGTCAATATTAAATTAATTATTAAGTACTAATGGTTATTAGTGCTGGTATTAATGCTTAAGTTTATTGGTTGAATTAAGATAGACATGTCTTGAATCATCAAGATTAAGAATAATATTAAGTATAATACTTTCACCATGCCCAGATTTAATATAAGTTAAATAAAATCTTGTTGTATCAGTTTCAAATTTGCCATCAAGCAAAGCAATTTGATATCAAGAAAACCTTTAGGAAAGAGTTAAATGAGATAGCTTTAGATAAACTCTGTTAAGAATAATTATGCTTTAGGAATCTCTATTTTAGTCTCTGCAGATATTTGACACTTTAAAATTTAGAGTTGAGGTAAATATTAAGTGATGGAAGTTTATTGAATAGCTAGGTCATTCCCTGGAGAAGGCAGTGGCAACCCACTTCAGTTCTCTTGATGGGAGAATCCCATGGACGGAGGAGCCTGGTAGGCTGCGGCCCATGGGGACGCTAAGAGTCGGACATGACTGAGCATCTTCACTTTCACTTTTCACTTTCACGCATTGAAGCAGGAAACAGCAACCCACTCCAGTGTTCTTGCCTGGAGAATCCCAGGGATGGGGAAGCCTGGTGGGCTGCAGTCTATGGGGTCGCACAGAGTCAGACACGACTGAACTGACTTAGCAGCAGCAGCAGGTCATTCCCAAATAAAAAAGATAGTGAAACATTATATTACCAAACATTAGCTTCTTCTTACAGAGAAACTAAACATTTTGGACTATTAATGAATATGTTTGGTGCCATCCAGAGACGTTCTCTATAAGAAAGCAAATGTTTTTAGAATTATCACTGGTATTTATGCTCACCAAACTACAGAATGCTAATATAAAGAACAGTTCACGGTTGCTTAAGGATCGTAGGATGTGTATTTTCAGTAAAGAAGGCATGATGAATGGGATTTAATTTTACTAAGGGAAAAGGAAGTAGGTATGATTTATAGGTGGCTGTTTCTGGAAGAGCAAGTTAAATGATGGATACAGAAAGTGAGGAAGGTTTCTGGAAAGTGGGCCTTGAGAAAAGAGTTTTGTGCACGGTACAAGTTTTCTTAAGATGATGAACATCTTTTGATAATAGATTTTAAGTTTCTTTACATCTTGTGATCTGTTCTGTATTTGCCTTTGAAATATTTTATTGTTACTTGGTTAAGTGAATAACGCTTTCACAGTGACTATGATCCTATAGGCTTGGCTCAGATGGTAAAGTGTCTGCCTGCAATGTGGGAGACCCAGGTTCGATTCCTGGGTTGGGAAGATCCCCTGGAGAAGGAAATGGCAATCCATTCCAGCATTCTTGCCTGGAAAATCCCATGGATGGAGGAGCCTGATAGGCTACAGTTCATGGGGTCACAAAGAGTCAGACACGACTGAGAGACTTCACTTCACTTTCACTATGATCCTATATGACTGAGTGTTCTAAGCCTTTTTGGAATTCTTTGACAAAACTTCCTAAATCAAATTCTAATGAAGTCTTTTTGTAGTTCTAGACAGCTAACTTTGGGATGCTTCAAAGGGCCCCTGAAACATGCCAGAGAGAGGTATAAGCCAGGTTCATTTGGTACATTAAGGACTTCCCTTGTGGCTCAGCTGGTAAAGAATCCACTTGCAGTGTGGGAGACCTGGGTACAATCCCTGGGTTGGAAAGATCCCCTGGAGAAGTGAAAGGCTAGCCACTCCAGTGTTCTGGCCTAGAGAATTCCATGGAATGTATAGTCCATGGGGTTGCAAAGAGTTGGACACAATGAGTGACTTCCACTCATTCACTTAGTACATTAAATTATATGGAAAGTATTTAATGTGTTTAAAGTGTTTAATGAGTAATAAACCTTTTCAGATTATACAGTATGGTAAATGTTACTAATACAGATAACCTAAAATTCTGACATATCCTGGCAAAATGTTACCAGTCATGATTCTAGTTACTTTCTTCAAGTGTTGTGTGTCACAGCAGTAACCAAGTTTCTTTGTCAACTGCATTGTAATATGATTTTAAACATGCCTCAAGTCTTCTGTCATTATAGACAGTTATGGTTTTATTCTGATGCCTTTGCAAAAATGTTTCCTCTTCAAGAAGGCTAGTATAAAGAAACTTTGGATAAATACAAGTTTATAATTTTTAGGCCATAATGCTGAACTTGGGCTTCTCAGTTGCCAAATAGGAGACATAAGAGACATGGGTTCAACCATGGGTAGGGAAGATGCACTGGAGAAGGGAATGGCTACCAACTCCAATATTCTTGTCTGGAGAATTTCATGGACAGAGGAGCCTGGGGGGCTGCAAAGGGTGACAAACAGTCAGACACAACTGAAGTGACTTAGCATGCATGCATGCTGAACTGGTTAAGAAATTAAAGAATACTAGTGAGAAACCTAATGGCTTCATAAACTGTTAACAAAAAGAGTTAGCTTCTGGTTCAAGAGTTAGTTCTACTTCTGGCAGAGTAGAAGGACTTCAGCTCCTGTCCTCTTGCAAGAACACCAAAATTACAACTAGTTGTTGAACACCCATCAGCAGGAGGATACTGGAACCCACCAAAAAATGATACCCCATATCCAAAGACAAAGAAGAAGCTGAAATTAGACAATAGGAGGGGCACAATCACTATATAATCAAATCCTGTACCTACAGACTGGAGAACAATAATACCAAACAAGTTCTCAGACTGTTGTGAAGGTTCTGAACCCTATATCAGGCTTTCCAGCCTAATAATCTGACAAAAGGACTGGGAAATCCAGGGAACCTTACCTTGAGAGCCAGCAGGAGTGATTATAGGACATCCAGAGGTCTGGAGGAAACAGACTCCAGTCTTGGAGGACACAAACAAAATTTTGCACATACCAAGACCCAGAAGAGAGAAGCAGTGATACCATAAGAGACTGAACCAAAACTACCTGCTAGTGTCAGAGGGTCTCCTGTGGAGGCATGGATCAGCAAGAGCTCATCACAGGGACAGGGGCACTGGAGGGTCCCTCTTGGTGCAAATCCTGTAGGCCCCAGGGCTGGGTCACCTCAGGCTAAACAACTACCAGGAAGGTATGCAACCCCACCCATCAGCAGATAATTGGATTAAAGTTGTGCTGAGCAAGGCCTTGCCCACCAGAGTAGGACCCAGTTTTTACCATCCCCAGCCCCTCCCATCAGGAAGTTTACATAAGCCTCTTAGCCTCCTCCATCAGAGGGCAGAGAGAAGAACCAAAAAGAAGCACAGTCTCACAGAAGCTAAAACAAAAATCATATTACAGAAAGTTAATCATGAAGAAAAAGCAGAAAGTTATGTCCCAGATAAAGGGACAAGATAAAATCCCAGAAAAACAACTAAATGAAGTGGAGACGGGCAACCTTCCAGAAAAAGAATTCAGAATAATGATAGTGAAGATAATCCAGGATCGTGGAAAAAGAAATGGAGAGGAGAAAGTGAGAAGATGCAAGAAATGTTTACCAAAGACCTACATGAAGTAAAAAACAAACAAACAGAGTTGAATAGTACACTAGAAGGAATCAATAGCAGAGAACTGAGGCAGAAGAATGGATAAATGACCTGGAGGAGAGAATGCTGGAAATCACTGCTACAGAAGAAAATATACAAAAAAGAATGAAAAGAAATGAAGACAGCCTAAGGGACCTCTGGAAAAACATTAAATGCACCAACATTCACATTATAGGCGTCCCAGAAGGAGAAGAGAGAGAAGGATCTGAGAAAATATTTGAACAGATAATAGCTGAAAATTTCCCTGAACATAGGAGAGAAAATAGTCAACCAAATTCAGGAAGCACAGAGAATCCCAGGAAGGAAAATCCAAGGAGGAACACACCAAGACACGTAGTAATCAAACTGACAAAAATTAAAGACAGAGATAAAATATATTAAAAGTAAATAAATTAATAAATAAAAAAATAAATTTCAAACTGAAGGAAAAAAAAACAAACAGGGGAACTCCCATCAGGCTATCAGCTGATTTTTCAACAGAAACTCTACAAGCCAGAAGGGAATGGCATGATATATTTAAATTGATGAAAGGGAAGAACCCACAACCAAGAATACTCTATCCAGCAAGATCCTCCTTCAGATTTGATGGAGAAATCAAAAGCTTTCCAGACAAGTAAAAGTTAGAATTCAGCACCACCAAACCGGCTTTGCAACAAATACTAAAGGCACTTCTTTAGGTAGGAAACACAACAGAAGGAAAAGATCTACACAAAATAAACCCAAAACAATTAAGAAAATGGTAATAGGATCATGTTGCTGCCACTACTAAGTTGCTTCAGTCCTGTCCGACTCTGTGCGACCCCACTGACAGCAGCCCACCAAGCTCCCCTGTCCCTGAGACTCTCCAGGCAAGAACACTGGAGTGGGTTGCCATTCCCTTCTCCAATATATGAGAGTGAAAAGTGAACATGAAGACGCTCAGTTATATCCGACTCTTAGCGACCCTATGGACTACAGCCTACCAGGCTCCTCCATCCATGGGATTTTCCAGGCAAGAGTACTGGACTGGGTTGCCATTACTCGACTGGGTTGCCATTGCCTTCTCCATACATATCGATAATCACCTTAAATGTAAATGAATTAAATGCACCAACCAAAAGACATAGACAGGCTGGATGGACAAATTCTACACTTCCGCTTCCCACATCACTCTGCTTGAGCCCCCCTCAAGNCTGGGTTGCCATTACTCGACTGGGTTGCCATTGCCTTCTCCATACATATCGATAATCACCTTAAATGTAAATGAATTAAATGCACCAACCAAAAGACATAGACAGGCTGGATGGACAAATTCTACACTTCCGCTTCCCACATCACTCTGCTTGAGCCCCCCTCAAGTTTTATGCAATTATTTTATATTGTTGTTAATCATGTTCCCATTATGGCTTGCAATTGTAATTGTCTTTTTTTTCTTTTTGGTCTGGCTATTGATCGTGAAAACTTATAAACATCTTTTACCATTGCGATTATGCAGCTATTATTTAATACCATCGTATCATGATTGGTGAACAGAAAAATAAAAGAACCGAAACTATGATCTAATAGAAAAACCTGTAATCACTTTTTAATGCATATCAGAGGCAATCAGAATTATCTTGAAATTTCTTGAAAAATACAAATCCTCAGACGTTGCTTTTTTTTTCTCCAGAGCTCCAAATATGTTTCCATTGAGCAGTTATGTTTAAAAACACTTGAACTGTATGATATCTTTTACTTTTAGCTAGCTTGTTTCACTTTTTCTATTTAATATTCAGGGCTTCCATTTCACTTGATTTGTGTTCTCCAATTTTTCCATCTCTTTTTTTTTTAGGTTCTTTCTCAAGCCTTTATCAAGTGTAACAGGAAAGCTTTTGTATACATTTATATAAATATGTATAATATATATTTTGGAAAAATGAATTTTTGCCTAATTTAAAAAATTATGACATTTTTATTCCACTTGTTTGATTTAGTAAGAAGAGAATGCTAGATTTCTAACTAAAAAATAGATATGCAACAAGCAACAAAGGTTTGCTATATAGCATAGGGAACTCTGGTTAATATAACAACCTATGATGGAAAATAATTTAAAAAATAATATATGTGTATAACTGAATCATCTTGCTGTGCTCCTGAACCATTGTAAGTTAACTATACTTCAATTATATATATATATATATTTAAAGAGTTAGTTAACAAAAGGACTGAGTGAAGTGGTAAAAATGATGATAATTTTTATGGTTGCTGTTCTGAAAAATTACTCTTTTGAATCTGTGTTACAGGTGTAAGGAAAATCTTTCCCTCAAATTAATTATGACTCATAGTAATTTGGTAAATTACACTTTTGTAAACAGAATTGAAACATGTATGCCTTTTCTCTATCTGCTCCCTCCAGAGATTGTAAACTCTTAGGTTTTCAGTAGCTTTATCAGATAAGTTAGGAAGGCTACCTCACTAACAGATACAGAAATTTCAATATATTTGGGGGATCTTGTAAATGGAGGAATTCACCTAGATCTGTTAGGAACCCATGTGATAAGCCCTTGGCATGACATTCCTAGCCCTGAAAGGTATTTTCCAAGGTTCAGTCTGACTTCTTGTAAAAGTTTCAGTAAAACAAAAAGCCTATATGATCAAGTATAGTTGTATAAATTATCAGGTCAAGTATTTCTGAGACCAGGTTTATTTTGCAACAAATTAGTCTTAAATTGGATATAGTTGGTAGAAAGGAGGGTAATTTTAGAGAGAAAAAGATTATGTATCAATGAATGTTTATCCCAGTTTTGTTAATGGAGGACTGTATTACTGAATCACTTCCCAGAAAGTTCCTTACTGTTATGCTGCATTAATGTAAAAGTTAATGGAATTATTAAAAGGACACTCTAAGTTTTGTTTCTGAAGTTTATTGCAGTAATCTTTGGATGAAGATCAGATGCCCCATAACCTGCAACCAGGGGATTATGCCTACTAGAAAAGGCATAACTTAAAGGAAAATCTCCTAAGTATTTTGTTATTTTCATTGCAATGGTGAATGGAATTGTTTCCATAATTTCTTTTTCTATTTTCTCATTATTAGTGTATAGGAATGCAAGGGATTTCTGTGTGTTGATTTTATATCCTGCAACTTTACCATATTCATTGATTAGCTCTAGTAATTTTCTGGTGGAGTCCTTAGGGTTTTCTATGTAGAGGATCATGTCATCTTCAAATAGTGANTTTAATATGCTGTCTAGGTTGGTCATAATTTTCCTTCCAAGGAGTCAGCATCTTTTAATTTCATGGCTGTAATCACCATCTGTAGTGATTTTGGAGCCCCCCAAATGAAGTCAGCCGCTGTTTCCACTGTGTCCCTATCTATTTGCTATGAAGTGATGGGACCAGATCTTAGTTTTCTGAACGTTGAGTTTTAAGCCAGCGTTTTCACTCTCCTCTTTCACTTTCATCGAGAGGCTCTTTAGTTCTTCTTCACTTTCTGCCATATGGGTGGTGCCATCTGCATATCAGAGGTTATTGATATTTCTCCCAGCAATCTTGATTCCAGCTTGTGCTTCATACATCCCAATGTTTCTCATGATGNAACGTTGAGTTTTAAGCCAGCGTTTTCACTCTCCTCTTTCACTTTCATCGAGAGGCTCTTTAGTTCTTCTTCACTTTCTGCCATATGGGTGGTGCCATCTGCATATCAGAGGTTATTGATATTTCTCCCAGCAATCTTGATTCCAGCTTGTGCTTCATACATCCCAATGTTTCTCATGATGTACTCTGCATATAAGTTAAATAAGCAAGGTGACAATATACAGCCTTGACATACTCTTTTTCCTATTTGGAACCTGTCTGTTGTTCCATGTCCAGTTTGAACTGTTGCTTCCTGACCTGCATATAGGTTTCCCAGAGGCAGGTCAGGTGGTCTGATATTCCCATCTCTTTCAGAATTTTCCACAGTTTATTGTTATCCACACAGTCAAAGGCTTTGGCATAGTAAATAAAGCAGAAATAGATGGTTTTTTTTTGAAATTTCTTGCTTTTTTGATGATCCAGTGGATATTGGCAATTTGATCTCTGGTTCCCCTGCCTTTTGTAAAACCAGCTTGAACATCTGGAATTTCATGATTCACGTATTGCTGAACCCTGGCTTGGAGAATTTTGAGTATTACTGCTGACCTCAAACTCACCTTAAAAAGACATTCAACAAGAGGAAACGACAATTATATCAGGGTGAGATGAAGATGACACCAGAAGTAGATAGCTTACCCAAGATGCTAGAGCTGATTTGTATGATCATACATAGTGTTTTTTTGACTTCTTGGATCTTTTCATAAGGATCAAGTGTTTCCTATTATGGACAGAATCCTATACTAGTTTTAAAAATCAATTCAGTTTTTGGGTTGTGGCCAATTACCCATATCTAGCACTTCTAGCCTTCTCTGGTGGATTTCTCCACTCCAAGGCTTTATTTGGATGACCCTTAAAATTTTATTTTAGAAGAAGGAAGGCTCAGTCCAGTTCGGGATACTTTTAATATTAGTAGGTGGGATCCTCTTCAGTTCAGTTCAGTCACTCAGTCGAGTCCGACTCTTTGTAATCCATGAATCGCATCACACCAGGCCTCCCTGTCCATCATCAACTCCCAGAGTTCACTCAAACTCATGTCCATTGGGTTGGTGCTGGCATCCAGCCATCTCATCCTCTGTCATCCCCTTTTCCTCCTGCCCCTAATCCCTCCCAGCTACAGAGTCTTTTCCAATGAGTAAACTCTTTGCATGAGGTGGCCAAAGTACTAGAGTTTCAGCTTTAGCATCATTCCCTCCAAAGAAATCCCAGGGCTGATTTCCTTCAGAATGGACTGGTTGGATCTCCTTGCAGTCCAAGGGACTCTCAAGAGTCTTCTCTAACACCACGATTCAAAAGCATCAATTCTTCAGTGCTCAGCTTTCTTCACAGTCCAACTCTCACATCCATACAAGGCCACTGGAAAAACCATAGCCTTGACTAGACGGACCTTAGTCAGCAAAGTAATGTCTCTGCTTTTCAATATGCTATCTGGGTTGGTCATAAATTTTCTTCCAAGGAGTAAGTGTCTTTTAATTTCATGGCTGGTCACCATCTGCAGTGATTTTGGAGCCCCCCAAAATAAAGTCTGTCACTGTTACCCCATCTATTTGCCACGAAGTGATGGGACCAGATGTCATGATCTTCGTTTTCTGAATGTTGAGCTTTAAGCCAACTTTTTCACTCTCCTCTTTCACCTTCATCAACAGGCTCTTTAGTTCTTCATCACTTTCTACCATAACAGTGGTGTCATCTGCATATCTGAGGTTATTGATATTTCTCCCAGCAATCTTGACTCCAGCTTGTGCTTCTTCCAGCCCAGTGTTTCCCATGATGTACTCTTCATAGAAGTCAAATAAGCAAGGTGACAATATACAGCCCTGACACACTCCTTTTCCTATTTAGAACCAGTCTGTTATTCCATGTCCAGTTCTAATTGTTGCTTCCTGACCTGCATACAGGTTTTTCAAGAGGCAGGTCAGGTGGTCTGGTATCCCCATCTCTTGAAGAATTTTCCACAGTTTATTGTGATCCACACAGTCAAAGGCTTTGGCATAGTCAATAAAGCAGAAATAAATGTTTTTCTGGATTGTCTTACCTGGTCAGTTAATAATACCTGCTCTGACCCTGTCCATAATATGAATTTTCCTCTAAGTTACTCAGGCTCAATCAGAGAAACAAGCAAAAATTTAGCCAGGGAATGAAACTTCCCACAATTACGGGATGGATTCATGTGGTTAACACTTGGCTGTGGTCGTTTAAGTGTTAATACCCCCCTTTATCTCAGGAGGGCTTCCTTTGTGTTTCAGCTGGTAAAGAATCTGCCTGCAATGTGGAAGACCTGGGTTTGATTCCTGGTTTGGGAAGATCCACTGGAGAAGGGAAAGGCTACATACTCCAGTATTCTGGCCTGGAGAATTCCATGGGGTGTATAGTCCACCAGGGTCACAAAGAGTCAGACACGACTCAGTGACTTTCAGTTTCACTTTATCTTGTAAACAATTAAATTATGCTAAACATAACCAGCCTAGTAACACTAGGACATTGGGGTGGGAGCCTATGGACAATGCCAATATATATTAGGTTGGTCAAATGTAATTTCAGTTTCAGATCATGAATTTTAAATCATTATAACTAGGCTCAAACACATCTATATTAATCAAAACAGGAAAGATTAAAATCAACCCATTTTTGCAATGAGAAATAAGTTTCTTTATTCTTGTAGTGTAGAAATATGTGCTTCAGGACTCGGTGAACTCTTGGAAAACATTTTCTGCCTCATACTAGTTGTGAAAGCATTTTAGCTGTAAAAAAGTTGTCAAGATGCTTGAAGAAGTGGTAGTCAGTTGCTGAGAAGTCAGGTGAATACGGCGGATGAGGCAAAACTTTGTAGCTCAATTTGTTCAACTCTTGAAGCTTTGGTTGTATTTTGTGTGCTTTGGCATTTTGAAAAGAATTGGGCCCTTTCTGCTGACTAATGCGTGTTGCAGGTATTGCAGTTTTTGGTACATCTCACTGATTTGCTGAGCATACTTCTCAGATGAATGGTTTCACCATGATTCAGAAAGCTATAGTGGATCAGAGCAGAATCAGACCACCAAACACTGAGCATGACATTTTTGTGGTGCAAGTTTGGCTCTGGAAAGTTCTTTGGAACTCTTCTTGGTCCAGCCACTGACCTGGTTGTCTCTGGTTGTCGCAGAAAATCCACTTTTCATTGCATGGCACAATCCAATCAAGAAATAGTTCATTGTTGCATACAATAAGACAAGACAACACCTCAAAACAATAATTTATTTTCTGATTTTATCAGATAATATGCTGATGCATATTAGCATATTAGCATTAGTTTTTGAATGCTGAGTTTTAAGCCAGCTTTTTCACTCTTTTCTTTCACCTTATTAAAGAGACTCTTTAATAGCTCTTCATGTTCTGCCATTAGAGTGGTATCATCTGCATATCTGAGGTTACTGATATTTCTCCTGGCAATCTTGATTCTAGCTTGTGATTCATCCAGTCAAGCATTTCACATCATGTACTCTGCATATAAGTTAAGTAAGCAGGGTGACAATATACAGCCTTGACTGTACTCCTTTCCCAATTTTGAACCAGTCTGTTTCTACATGTCTGGTTCTAACCATTGCTTCTTTACCTGCATACAGGTTTCTCAGGAGAGAGGTAGGGTGNTTGCTTCCTGACCTGCATACAGATTTCTCAAGAGGCAGGTCAGGTGCTCTGGTATTCCCCTGTCTCTTATACACATCTAGATGTGTATAAGAGACAGTCAGAGTCTTTTCCAATGGCCACCTCAACTCTTCACATGAGGTGGCCAAAGTACTAGAGTTTCAGCTTTAGCATCATTCCCTCCAAAGAAATCCCAGGGCTGATTTCCTTCAGAATGGACTGGTTGGATCTCCTTGCAGTCCAAGGGACTCTCAAGAGTCTTCTCTAACACCACGATTCAAAAGCATCAATTCTTCAGTGCTCAGCTTTCTTCACAGTCCAACTCTCACATCCATACAAGGCCACTGGAAAAACCATAGCCTTGACTAGACGGACCTTAGTCAGCAAAGTAATGTCTCTGCTTTTCAATATGCTATCTGGGTTGGTCATAAATTTTCTTCCAAGGAGTAAGTGTCTTTTAATTTCATGGCTGGTCACCATCTGCAGTGATTTTGGAGCCCCCCAAAATAAAGTCTGTCACTGTTACCCCATCTATTTGCCACGAAGTGATGGGACCAGATGTCATGATCTTCGTTTTCTGAATGTTGAGCTTTAAGCCAACTTTTTCACTCTCCTCTTTCACCTTCATCAACAGGCTCTTTAGTTCTTCATCACTTTCTACCATAACAGTGGTGTCATCTGCATATCTGAGGTTATTGATATTTCTCCCAGCAATCTTGACTCCAGCTTGTGCTTCTTCCAGCCCAGTGTTTCCCATGATGTACTCTTCATAGAAGTCAAATAAGCAAGGTGACAATATACAGCCCTGACACACTCCTTTTCCTATTTAGAACCAGTCTGTTATTCCATGTCCAGTTCTAATTGTTGCTTCCTGACCTGCATACAGGTTTTTCAAGAGGCAGGTCAGGTGGTCTGGTATCCCCATCTCTTGAAGAATTTTCCACAGTTTATTGTGATCCACACAGTCAAAGGCTTTGGCATAGTCAATAAAGCAGAAATAAATGTTTTTCTGGATTGTCTTACCTGGTCAGTTAATAATACCTGCTCTGACCCTGTCCATAATATGAATTTTCCTCTAAGTTACTCAGGCTCAATCAGAGAAACAAGCAAAAATTTAGCCAGGGAATGAAACTTCCCACAATTACGGGATGGATTCATGTGGTTAACACTTGGCTGTGGTCGTTTAAGTGTTAATACCCCCCTTTATCTCAGGAGGGCTTCCTTTGTGTTTCAGCTGGTAAAGAATCTGCCTGCAATGTGGAAGACCTGGGTTTGATTCCTGGTTTGGGAAGATCCACTGGAGAAGGGAAAGGCTACATACTCCAGTATTCTGGCCTGGAGAATTCCATGGGGTGTATAGTCCACCAGGGTCACAAAGAGTCAGACACGACTCAGTGACTTTCAGTTTCACTTTATCTTGTAAACAATTAAATTATGCTAAACATAACCAGCCTAGTAACACTAGGACATTGGGGTGGGAGCCTATGGACAATGCCAATATATATTAGGTTGGTCAAATGTAATTTCAGTTTCAGATCATGAATTTTAAATCATTATAACTAGGCTCAAACACATCTATATTAATCAAAACAGGAAAGATTAAAATCAACCCATTTTTGCAATGAGAAATAAGTTTCTTTATTCTTGTAGTGTAGAAATATGTGCTTCAGGACTCGGTGAACTCTTGGAAAACATTTTCTGCCTCATACTAGTTGTGAAAGCATTTTAGCTGTAAAAAAGTTGTCAAGATGCTTGAAGAAGTGGTAGTCAGTTGCTGAGAAGTCAGGTGAATACGGCGGATGAGGCAAAACTTTGTAGCTCAATTTGTTCAACTCTTGAAGCTTTGGTTGTATTTTGTGTGCTTTGGCATTTTGAAAAGAATTGGGCCCTTTCTGCTGACTAATGCGTGTTGCAGGTATTGCAGTTTTTGGTACATCTCACTGATTTGCTGAGCATACTTCTCAGATGAATGGTTTCACCATGATTCAGAAAGCTATAGTGGATCAGAGCAGAATCAGACCACCAAACACTGAGCATGACATTTTTGTGGTGCAAGTTTGGCTCTGGAAAGTTCTTTGGAACTCTTCTTGGTCCAGCCACTGACCTGGTTGTCTCTGGTTGTCGCAGAAAATCCACTTTTCATTGCATGGCACAATCCAATCAAGAAATAGTTCATTGTTGCATACAATAAGACAAGACAACACCTCAAAACAATAATTTATTTTCTGATTTTATCAGATAATATGCTGATGCATATTAGCATATTAGCATTAGTTTTTGAATGCTGAGTTTTAAGCCAGCTTTTTCACTCTTTTCTTTCACCTTATTAAAGAGACTCTTTAATAGCTCTTCATGTTCTGCCATTAGAGTGGTATCATCTGCATATCTGAGGTTACTGATATTTCTCCTGGCAATCTTGATTCTAGCTTGTGATTCATCCAGTCAAGCATTTCACATCATGTACTCTGCATATAAGTTAAGTAAGCAGGGTGACAATATACAGCCTTGACTGTACTCCTTTCCCAATTTTGAACCAGTCTGTTTCTACATGTCTGGTTCTAACCATTGCTTCTTTACCTGCATACAGGTTTCTCAGGAGAGAGGTAGGGTGTTCTGGTATTCCCATGTCTTTGAGAATTTTCTGCAGTTTGTTGTGATCCACACAATCAAGGCTTTAGTGCAGTCAATGAAGCAGATGTAGGTTTTTTTCTGGAATCCCCTTACTTTCTTTGTAATCCAACGAATGTTGGCAATTTGATCTTCTGTCACTTCTCCCTCTGCCTTATCTTTTCCAGGATCAGGGTCTTTTCCAATGAGTTGATCCTTCACATCAGGTGGAGAAAGTATTGGATCTTCAGCTTCAGTACCAGTCCTTCCAGTGACAGGGTTGATTTCCTTTAAGACTGACTGGTTTGATCTCCTTGTTGTCAAAGGGACTCTCAGGAGTCTTCTCCAGCACCACAGTTCAAAAGCATCAATTTTTCAGTGCTCAATCTTCTTTATGGTCGCTGTCTAGGTTTGTCATAGCTTTTCTTCCAAGCAGAAAGTGTCTTTTAATTTCCTGGCTGCAGTCACCATCTGCAGTGATTTTGGAGTCCAAGAAAATAAAGTCTGTCACTTGCTTCCACTTTTTCCCCATCTATCTGCCATGAAGTGATGGGACTAAATGCCAGAATATTAAAGAGCAGAGATCAATCTGCCAACAAAGGTCCATATATGGTTTTTCCAGTAGTCATGTATGGATGTGAGAAATGGACCATGAAAAAAGGCTGAGTGCAAAAGAATTGATGGTTTTGAACTGTGTTGCAGTAGAAGACTCTTGAGTGTCCTTAACTGCAAAAGAGATCAAACCAGTCAATCCTAAATGAAATTAACCCTGAATATTCATTGGAAGGATTGATGCTGAAGCTGAAGCTCCAATACTTTAGCCACCTGATGGGAAAAGTCTACTCATTGAAAAGACCCTGATGCTGGGAAAGATTGAAGGCAAAAGGAGAAGGGGGGCGACAGAGGATGAGATGGTTGGATGGCATCACCAACACAATGGACATGAGTTTGAGCAAACTCTTTGAGATAGTGAAGGACAGAAAAGCCTGGCATGCTGCAGTCCATGGGGGTCACAATGAGATGGACACAACTTAGCAATAGAACAACAACAACAAATAGGCACTTGCCATCTCCCTCTACAAGAATTAGGTCATGTGCTGCTGCAGCTGTTGACCTTCAACAACACTTGAAGGGAGTTCAGGGTGGAGAGCAGAAATGAGGCACTCTGTCTTTGGGGAGAAAACTGGAAAGATGGATCTTCAGATAGGTATTTTCAGGAGTTGATTTTATGAGCCCAATTATTGCATCTCCTTATATGTAGAAAAGCACTTAAATCCTTCATGGCGGCAACTGTTCCTCATGACTAGCAGAAAGCTTCATGAGACTAGTAGAAATTTTCTGGAAAACTATTTGGTTGATTGTGTTCCCCCTTCAAGAAGATGACCTATTTACTGACCTTGCCCCTTGTCTCTTTGGAACAGTTTCTCAGAGCTCTCTGAGTTACTGTCCTTTGGGCTGTAGTCCTCATTTTGCTCCAAACACAACTTAACTTGAAACTCTCATGTTGTGCATTTTTAAAATCAACAGGATATTTTAGAGAGAATCCCAAGAGTGGTTAGACAATTATTCTATACACAGATTACATATATATAAAATCGATAACCAACTAGTTACCTACTGTGCAGCACAGGAAACTATACTCAATATCTATAATATTTTTCATATTCTCTTTCCTTATAGGTTAGAGAATCTGAAAAATTATATATATATATATATGAAGATACATATACATATGAATGTATATATGAATCTCTCTGCTGTACATGTGAAACTAACACAATATTGTAAATCTACTGTACTTCAATTAAAAAATGTTAAAAAATAAAGAGATTTCAGTGTGACCTATGGATATAGTCTGCTGTCTCAGCAGAAGCTGGGAATATAAATGGGGTTGTGTATTACCCAGCAGTCACACTGCTGGGCATACACACTGAGGAAACCAGAATTGAAAGAGACACGTGTACCCCAGTGTTCATCGTAGCACTGTTTACAATAGCCAGGACATGGAAGCAACCTAGATGTCCATTGGCAGACGAATGGATAAGAAAGCTGTGGTACATATACACAATGGAATCTTACTCAGCCATTAAAAAGAATACATTTGAATCAGTTCTAATGAAGTGGATGAAACTGGAGCCTATTATACAGAATGAAGTAAGTCAGAAAGAAAAACACCAATACAGTATATTAACACATATATATGGAATTTAGAAAGATGGTAACGATGACTCTATATGCGAGACAGCAAAAGAGACGGAGATGTATAGAACAGATTGTTGGACTCTGTGGGACAAGGCAAGGGTGGGATGATTTTTGAGAGAATAGCATTGAAACATGTATATTATCATATGTGAAACAGATCTCCAGTCCAGGTTCGATGCATGAGACGGTGCTGAGGGCTGGTGCACTGGGATGACCCTGAGGGATGGGGTGGGGAGGGGGGTTCAGGATGGGGACACATGTACACCCATGGCTGATTCATGTCAATGTATGGCAAAAACCATTACAATATTGTAAAGTAATTAGCCTCCAATTAAAGTAAATACACACACACACACACACACACACACACACACACACACAAATGATTTACCAACAGGAAATGCACCAAAATGTTAACAAGATTATGTCTGGACAGTAGGTTCAGTGGTGACTTTATTTTTCTTTTCTATATTTTTCCATTTTCTATCATGTTTGTATTAAAAACTCAAAATTTTATTTTTAAATAAAGTAAGTAATACACACAAACACACAATAGGGTTGTAACAGCAGGAATACCAATGTCTTGAACTAAAGGGGACAGAAATAAGATAAAATGAGGGAAGACTATTACAGATTCTTCAGGATGGGACAAAAGATCTATTTGGCTTTGAACATGCATTATCCTTCAAGAAAAGAGGGAAATGACCTTCAGGTGGGACTGTCTCCTCAGCTTCAGAGAGCAGGGCCACTTACTAGGTTTAAGTGGGCCAAGCTGCCACCATCCAGGGCTGAGGAGGCAAACTCTCCTCTGCTGCACCCTGTCAGTGGGCCCAGATGCCAGAGATGCAACCCCAGTGAGCCCAGAAAACATAACACTGAGGCAAAGAGAATTATTCTCAAGACTTAAAATCTAAGAATTTTTCCTACTTGATTTGAATTTGTTTGGAACCCATCCCTGCTTCCTCTCTCTCCCATATATTTTGAAATGGCAATGTCTATACTATGCCTGTCCCACTGTTATCTTGGAAGTAAATAATTTGTCAGGTTTCATAAGTTCACAGCTGAAGAGGAATTTTCCCTCGGGATGAGTGACACCTCAAGTCTCATGCACACATGAAGCAGATGGAATTTAGATGAGATTTGGGACTTAAGAGTTCATGCTGGAATGGGTAAGACTTTTGGGCTCTTGGGGTGGAGGTGAATGTATTTTGTGTGTGTCAACTGAAAAAAAAACACAAAAAAAACCACAACCTAAAAGTTGAAAATGATGTTTTTTGTGGACTTACTGAGGACTTAAGCCTGGGAGACAGCCTCTCAGATACCTCTGAAGGACTGTTCCAAAGAGATAAGGAAAGAGGGAGGTACGAGGATATATAGGAGTTTTTGCAAATAATAATAAAAAATAAAAAACAAAAAACCCCCAAACCAAAAATTAGGTAGTGTGAACATCAAAAGATTACTAATAATGAAAAACCAGATACCTCACATTAAGAAATTTAGCACTTTTCTCTGCATGGGAAGATGCAAGAGTCTGGGCTCACTGAAATAACTCCTTTGCTATGTACTTTAACTATCTATAGCCAGTGTCCTGCTTTCCTCTATCCTGAATCTTTTCAGGGTGTGCAGTCTGAGGGTGCACAGTGGTTGAGGGCCTGATGCCCACATCATCCTTTGTTTAGTGCTTTGGCAGGCAATATTCTTTGTCCACATGTTTGAGAAGGACATGAATTCGGGAAGGACAGTGGTGGACTACTGTGGGCTGAATTGTGTCCTCTCCAACTCATATGTTGAAATCCTAATCATCAGTACCTCTGAGTGTGATTCTGTTTGGAGACAGGGCCTTCAAAAAAGTGAGAGAGGTAAAATAAGGCCATTGTTGTGGACCTGAATCCAATCTGGTGGTGCCCTTACAAGAGGAAATTTGCACAGGGCTACCAGGGCCCTGTACACAGAAGGATCAGCACGTGAAGATGCAACAAGAGGGTGGCTACCTGCCAGACATGGAGAGAAGTCTCAAAGGAAATCAGCCTGGTTGACACATTGATTTTGAACTTCTTCTCTTTGGAACTATGAGTAAAATAAATTTCTGTTGCTTAAGTCATCCAGTCTGGTACTTTGTTATGGAAGCCTAAACAAACACCTAGTGCAAGGGAAACTGAAAAGTTAAATCCTCAGTATTTTAAACTCTGGGGGTCTATTTTTATGGAAGAAGAGGAGAATTGGTATTGTGGGTTAACTCAGAGACTAGCATAACCCCTGCTCATGGAAGACCTTTTCTTTTCTAAAGGGTCCCACGTAATGCTTCAGACTGAAACACTGAACTAAAACCTCAGTAGTTAAGGGCTCAGTTCTGTTGCACCTACCCTGTAAGTGATTAGGTAACCCAGAGACAGAAGTCTGCAATTCTTTCAATTGTTCATCTAGTAACGCCTGGGGCTGCTGAACCACGAGGTGTGGTAATACCTTTTACTATTCAGTACTCCTAGGTCTCTGCACTTTACATCCTACTGGTGCAAGAGACTATCTCTCTCTTTAGACACCAGGCAGAGTTTTCTCGCCTCCCTCCTCACCTCCCCCACGAACTGGCTCTCCAGCTCATGATCTGGTACAACTTACAAGCTCAATAAATACTTGCTGAATAACTGTACAAATGAGATGCAATCTGAGCCACGATGTGGGGAAAAAAAAAATTTACGGTAAGTACGTGGTACTGGAAGCTTCCCCTGTGGCTCAGTTGGTAAAGAATCTGTCTGCAATGCAGGAGACTCGGGTTCGATCCCTGCGTTGGAAAGATCCCCTGGAGAAGGGAAAGGCTACCCACTCCAGTATTCTGGCCTGGAGAATTAAATGTACTGTACAGTCCATGGGGTTGCAAAGAGTTGGACACGACTGAACTTTCGTTCTTTCTTTTCACGTGGTACTGAGAGGTGGAAAGTNTCCCTGCGTTGGAAAGATCCCCTGGAGAAGGGAAAGGCTACCCACTCCAGTATTCTGGCCTGGAGAATTAAATGTACTGTACAGTCCATGGGGTTGCAAAGAGTTGGACACGACTGAACTTTCGTTCTTTCTTTTCACGTGGTACTGAGAGGTGGAAAGTCAGTTTCAGTTTCAGCAGAGGCGAAGGACATTGCAAACTTACCAGCAGGACGGTGGGCTTCAACGTGGTCCAAATATAGAGGGTGTGCAAGCAGGGACAGCGCAGGAGGACGTGGGCATGAAAGCACCACATTTAAGTGAGAGATGAGGCATAGGGAGCCTTCCATTCTCGGTCTGCCTCCTCATCCTTTGGCCATCCTTGCAGTCACACGTGGGGAGGGTGTACCATCCCACGGTGAGCGCAGGGATGAGAGGGACGAAGAACCTGCAAGCACACAATAGGTTCATGTGCCTCCCTGGAACAAGCCTCACACGGCGGAGACTGCTTCTTTTATAAACCTTACCAGGTCTATTCAGGGGTGACACGACGGTGTCTTCGGAGGGAGCAAACGACTGGCAGCTTCCCTCCACTCGCCCTGCCGCGCGACTCGTCTCCTGGCTCCTGGCGCGTGCACTCTGGAGGGGAGGACCCTTGACACTCCTTAGCCAAGCCGGGGGCGCGCGAGCCCGGGCGCGCGAGCCGGGGGCGGAGCGCGGCGAGGGAGGAGCGGCTCATCCCGGGTCCCCGCTCGCCCGCTCGTGCCTCTGGGTCCCCAGGCTGGGATCCCGCCCGCCAGCCCGCTGGCCGCCTTGCAGGGGACGTGCTACTGACCTGCGCCTGTGACCAGGAGGACGTGAAGCCATGGACCGCCTGGCCTGGAAAGTGGCGGCCCTGCTGCTCGGGCTGCTGGTGGAGGTAGGGCCGGGCCGGGCGGGGTAAGCGGGAGCAGCACCGAGCGTCCTCAGGAGCCCTGGGGGCCGAGGGGAGAGAGCCAAAGGCTCAAAGACCCGCAAGAGCCCCGGTGCGGAAGGCTCTGGGCCCTGGAGACAGGGTCGCCCGAGCCCTCCCCGCTCTTCTGATGGCCCTCAGTGCCCCCGCCCCGCATTTATCGATTCTCGCGAGTAGAGAGGACTCAGGAGCGCGCAGTGCGCTGGTTCACCCCCCGCGGCCTCGGCGCTGGTCTGGGTGAGGGTCTCGGGTGCGGTGCAGGCAGAGATTCCAGGCGCCCAGTGGCTTGGGGCTGGGGGCTGGGGCTGGGGCGCCGCCGGGTCCAGGTGCGACCGCACGGACGCGTGGTTGTGGGAAACGTCACGGAAGCACGAGTGAAATGGCGGGACAGCGCAGAAGTCCTCGCTTGTGAAAATGGAGCGCAGAGTCTTCAGATGCGAGAGAAAACCTCCGAAGAGATGGGGTGGTGGGTGTGGCCTTTTGGCGCCGAGACCCGGGACTTGTTGAAGCGACTACGGAGGAAGCGCCGGTAACCTCAACCTCGTGGATACCTCGACTGCCCACGGCTGGAAAGGGTCACCCCTTTCTTGATAAAACGGATTCTTTAAAATGTGAGCTGGGGAGGAGGGGGGTAGGTGCTGGGTGCAGTGCGGATTAAGGCTTGTTCCATTCCTTGCTTGGCTTCATTATTTTAAAGGAATTTTTATTAATGAAGTCTAAGTTAAATGGATGATGAGTGTCTTACGTTTTCTATTTTAGGTAGTACATCTCTGGAAATGACTCCTTGGTTTTCTTCGTTTGTAAAGACATACAAGTTGCAAAATGTTGGGAGGGAGAGCCTTAGCTCTCCTGCAAGAAAGGTTGACGGAAAAGTTTCTTGGCCAGGTGCCACCATAGCAAGACTTACTGTTTTTGTTCCTATGTCCTCCTGGCTTAATGGTTGAAATTTTCGTAGAGTGCCCTCCACTCCCTCCACTTGCGCTGTCTTCGGTTATTTGAATTTTATGACCTTAGGAATAACATCCTTTCCGTGATCACCAGACAGATAGTGGAGAAGTGAATCTAGCACCACTGTTCTCATAAAAAGGCATGCGTCTGTAGTTACACGTGCAATCCCCCCCAACTTAAAAATCAGCACTTGGTGAAATAATTTACACTAAAATTTAAATAACTGAAGTGATGCTTTCACAAAATCGAATTTCTAGATGGTTGGTAATTTTTGTTTTCATGGAATAATGCAGTGGAGCCCATTTTTACATGATTGTCCCAAGCAGCTATTTTGTTTGTGGTAGAGGGGTGTCTCTCTGAGGTATTAATGAAATTTCTTTCTAATTTATCACATGGAATCTTAACGCATGAGTTACGTATCTGAGATGTTTTAATCTTTAGTGTGTTGCTCTGAATTTCATTTAATATTGGTTATCAGGACATTTTTGATGCTTTAGAAGTCCTGAATCACATGCTTAAATGTGCAGTTTCTGTTGCTGAGTAAGTGGAAGCCAAGAGCTGTTTTCAGTTTGCCAGTATAAGACAGTTAAGGGAGACGTTGGGAAGCCTGACAGCCAGCTGAAACCTGGGATTCTCCTCTTTGTTTCTTTGTTCTGCTTGCACGGGTTTCATTGTGGTTGTAGTGTAGTTGACCATAAACCACCTGGCAGCCTTTTTGCCCTCTGGGATCCTCTTCCTAGCCAGAGTCACTCTGGGTTGCTTGGGGCGAGGGTGGGGGAAGTGTGTTTGGGAGGAGTCCTTGAGCAGGGAGAGTATCTAAAAGCTGTTTAAGAAGGGATTTCCTCCAGCTGCTTCACATCCTTAAATAGAAATTCACTTACCTGTTAGAGAGCTAGACTGAATGTTTTTTAATTAGCAAACACAGAGTGCCTACCCTGTATCAGGGATTGTTCTAAGCATCTGGCAAATATTAACTCATTAATCTTCTTATCAATTACTTTAATTCCCTTTTTTGTTTCAAATTGGAGATGGTAAAGAGCTTGTCCATAGTCTCACTGCTGTGATGTGTGAGGGCTTGAGATGTCAGCACTAGCAGTGGCCCAACCACCCGGTGCTGTGTTGCTGCCTCTCCCACTGCTGGACACAGAGACATGGAGAGAATTTGTACAGGTCTGTCCTTAGGCCAGTGGTGGACTTGGAGAGGTATTGTCTCGTGAAATGGGTAAGCCAACGAAATTCTCATTAGGAACTCAGTTACATTTCCTTAGGGGACCATATAATTTAGCATCCAAGCTATGACACTGGAGAGTGAAGGTGGGGACTGTTAGCAGTCCTGTCTGCACAGTTAGGCAGCTGCAGGACTGTCCTGGAAGCCCCAGTATGTGCTCACCCGAAAGCCCAGGCACGGCTGTTAGTAGAAATAGGCTGCTGCTACTGCTGCTAAGTCACTTCAGTTGTGTCCGACTCGCTGGGGGTGGCATTATTCCTTCCCCGAGGAGGCTTCAGGGAGCTCATTACTGAAGTGACCTTTTCTTTCCGTCGACTTGGACTTGCCTGTGAACTGCATGGGAAGCCAGTGAGGACCCTTGTTACATCTTTTCTCCTCCCCACTCTATGCCAGCCTTGCAGATCCCAGGCACATAGGCCATGGGGGAGGCCACAGAATAGGGGACTCCCATGGCACCCCATTCCAGTACTCTTGCCTGGCAAATCCCATGGGCAGAGGAGCCTGGTAGGCTGCAGTCCATGGGGTCGCTAGGAGTCGGACACAACTGAAGCGACTTAGCAGCAGCAGCAGCAGCAGCAAAGCTCTTTGAGAGTCATGAAATTCTAAAGTTCTATGTTTTTCTTCTGTTNACTCTTGCCTGGCAAATCCCATGGGCAGAGGAGCCTGGTAGGCTGCAGTCCATGGGGTCGCTAGGAGTCGGACACAACTGAAGCGACTTAGCAGCAGCAGCAGCAGCAGCAAAGCTCTTTGAGAGTCATGAAATTCTAAAGTTCTATGTTTTTCTTCTGTTCTTTGGTTTCTGGAAGGCCCTGCTAACAATGCCTGCAGGAAGAGTGATGGTGTGAGCTGTCTCCTAGTAACTCTGGTGAATTAATTCCCGGTGGCCTTCACTGGGCTGCAGCAACACCTTAGAAACTGAAAAAGAAAAGCAGTTTCAAAGCTAATTATGCCTTAGTAGAACCTGGGGAGTCATTAGGTGCTGAGCATATGCGCATATGGGCTTTTGTTAGACTGTGTGGTTTTCTGGATATCACTGCAATCTCTTTCTAGAGGTCAGGTTGTTGACACTTTGTTGTATACTGAGTAGTATTTGTTCTGGGTTCTGTCCTTGCTGAAATGAGCCCAGAAACGTGTAGTATATTATTCAGTATAAAATTACCCCTGTGCCCAGGCTGGCGACTTGGTAAGCATCCATTCGAAAGGGAAAAAACTCTGGACTGTGTTATTGTATTCAGGAGACTGGTATCAGTATCTTTCTGATCCTCCCCTGGACGAAAAGCTGGAAACCTTCAAGTAGTCCGCCATGTGTTTCAAAGTTATTCTGGCCAAAGAACATTCCTTCTTGGGCTAGAAAAAGGAGTGGTCTTCTCTTAGAGACAGTTGGAAAGGGAACATTGTCTCTTGAAACCGGGGAATTTAACAGGATTACTGAGTATTTTTCCAAGTCCATTGTATTTTGACACCCAGGAGTCTTGAAATTAGAACCAACTCATGTTTAAGAGTGTTTTTTGTCTCATGCCATCTGTTTTTTGTACCCTGGAATTGCAATGAATGTGGCAGCCCCTGGATGCCAATTTTCTGAAATAAACCAGTGCAGCTGTCCCTGAGCAACATGCAGTTAGAATGAAAGAGAAGACTCTAGGGAGTTTGTTATCTCTGGAAGCTCCCTGGAGGCTAGGTGATGAAGGTGAGAGGTGGCAGTGGTAAATGAACCTGGTGGGAAGGACTCTACTCGGAACTGCGGGAACTGGTTCCTGGTGTATGAAGAGGACCTGGGGCTCTGGGCACAGACTCTGGGGCCCTAATTAACCTTGCATTCTTTGACTTGTGCAAACCTGTGAAGACCAGCTGGAGGGCAGTGACTCTAGAAGTATATAGCTTAAGCTAGTGGCCACTGGATTATTTAGCCATGGGCTGGCAAGTCATTGTCTTAGAACCTAAATTTATCCTCTCAATGAGGCCTCTCAGATGTCACCCTCTTGATGAGGCCTACCTTGACCACTCTATGTAAAATTCCAACCTAAATCTCTTCCCAGCACACTGGCTCTAACCTAAACAATTCCCTCCTTTCTCTGTATTTATTCACTTCAAAATGTGATGGAATATACTTCCCACAATCTACGCATTATAAAGGCAAAGGTTTTGATTCACTTGTGTTAACTGAAATATGCCAAACTCGTGGAACAGTGCCGGCATACAGTAGGGATTCCATAAATATTTGAACAAGTGAAAAGAACCATGGGTAATGATCCTGGAGGAGGGAACTGAATATGACTTCAGTAGGGAGAAGGGAAGAATGTATTGGCTATGACTCTGAAGGGTCTTTGTGTGCTAATCACACAAAGAGCTAATCATTATGTGAACACCTGTAGAGATGGAAACTCACTATCTCTAAAGCAACGTATCAATATTTTGGATAATTTTAGTTGTTAAAGTTTTCTGTTATATTGAGTAGAAATGTCTGCATTGTTTCTGCCTGGTCCTAGTTCTGAATCCTTGTGCTTTTCAGAGGAAATATAATCACAGCGACAGCCCTTCAACTGAACACAGCTGTGTTAGTCTCCATGTGTTCTTCTCTAGGTTTCATTTCCTTCTGTCATTTCTCACGAGACATGGTTTTGAATCATCTCCTCATCCTCACAGCTACCCTTTGAAAACTGCCAGACTGGATGGACAGTGCTTAGGAAATTATCACTGAAAAACTGGTCCTAGAAAAAGACCTTGGAGTACAAAGTGAAGTTTGGCCTTGGAGTACAAAATGACAAAGGGCAAAGGCTAACAGAATTTTGCCAAGGGAACACCCTGGTCATAGCAAACACCCTCTTCCAACAACACAAGAGATGACTCTACACATAGACATCACTAGATTGTCAACACTGAAATCAGATTGATTATATTCTTTTCAGCCAAAGATGAAGAAGCCCTAGACAGTCAGCAAAAACAAGACCAGGAGCTGCCTGTGGCTCAGACCATGAACTCCTTATTGCAAAATTCAGGCTTAAATTGAAGAAAGTAGGGAAAATGACTATAGCATTCAGATATGACCTAAATCAAATCCCTTATGATTATACAGTAGAAGTGACAAATAGATTCAAGGGATTAGATCTGATAGACAGAGTGCCTGAAGAACTATGGATGGAGGTTTGTAACGTTGTATGGGAGGCAGTAATCAAAACTACCCCCAAGAGGAAGAAACGCAGAAAGGCAAAATGGTTGTCTGAGGAGGACTTACAAATAGCTGAGAACAGAAGAAAAGTGAAAGGGAAACGCAAAGGAGAAAAGCAAAGATATATACATCTGAATGCAAAGTTCCAAAGAATAGCAAGAGAGATAAGAATGCCTTCCTCAGTGATCAATGCAAAGAAATAGAGAAAAACGATAGAATGGGAAAGACTAGAGATTTCTTCAAGACAATTAGAGATACCAAGGGAACATTTCATGAGAAGATAGGCACAATAAAGAATAGGGACAGTATGGACCCAAAAGACACAGAAGATATTAAGAAGAGGTGGCAAGAATACACAGAAGAACTATACAAAAAAGCTCTCAATGACCCAGATAACCACGATGGTGTGATCACTTACCTAGAGCCAGACATTCTGGAGTGTGAAGTCAAGTGGGTCTTAGGAAACATCACTACGAACAAAGCTAGTAGAAGTGACAGAATTCTAGTTGAGCTATTTCAGATCCAAAAAGATGATGCTGTGAAAATGCTGCATTCAATATGCTGGCAAATTTGGAAAACATCAGTGGCCACAGGACTGGAATAGGTCAGTTTTCATTCCAATCCCAAAAAAAGGCAATGCTAAAGAATGTTCAAACTACTGCACAATTGCATTCTTCTCACATGCTAGCAAAGTAATGCTGAAAATTCTCCAAGCTAGCCTTCAACAGTATGTGAACCAAGAAATTCCAGATGTTCAAGCTGGATATAGAAAAGACAGAGGAACAAGAGATAAAATTGCCAACATCCGTTGGATCATCAAAAAAGCAAGAGAGTTCCAGAAAAAAATGTCTGCTTCTGCTTTATTGACTATGCTAAAGGCTTTGACTGTGTGGATCACAGCAAACTGTGGAAAATTCTTCAAGAGATGGGAATATCAGACCAGCTAATATGCCTCCTGAGAAATCTGTATGCAGGTCAAGAAGCAGTTGTTAGAACCAGACATGGAACAATGGAATGATTCTAAACTGGGAAAGGAGTATGTCAAGACTGTATATTGTCACCTTGCTTATTTAACGTCTATACAGAGTACATTATGTCCAGTGCTGGGCTGGATGTGCAAGATTGCCGTGAGAAATATCAATAACCTCGGATATGCAGATGACACCAACCTTATGGCAGAAAGTGAAGAGGAACTAAAGAGCTTCTTGATGAAAGTGCAAGAGGAGAGTGAAAAAGCTGCATTAAAGCTCAACATTCAAAAAATGAAGATCATTGCATTCGATCCCATCACTTCATGGCAGATAGATGGGGAAACAGTGGAAACAGTGAGAGACTATTTTCCTGGGCTCCCAAATCACTGCAGATGGTGACTGCAGCCCTGAAATTAAAAGGTGCTTGCTCCTTGGAAGAAAAGCTGTGACCAACCTAGACAGCATATTAAAAAGCAGAGACATTACTTTGCTGACAAAAGTCCATCTAGTCAAAGCTACAGTTTTTCCAGTAGTCATGTATAGATGTGAGAATTGGACCATAAAGAAAGTGGAGTGCTGAAGAATTGATGCTTTTGATCTGTGGTGTTGGAGAAATTCTTGAGAGTCCTTTGGACTGCAAGGAGATCCAGCCAGTGAATTTAAAGGAAATCAGACCTGAATATTCACTGGAATATTCATNGTAGTCATGTATAGATGTGAGAATTGGACCATAAAGAAAGTGGAGTGCTGAAGAATTGATGCTTTTGATCTGTGGTGTTGGAGAAATTCTTGAGAGTCCTTTGGACTGCAAGGAGATCCAGCCAGTGAATTTAAAGGAAATCAGACCTGAATATTCACTGGAATATTCATTGGAAGGACTGATGCTGAAGCTAGAGCTCCAATACTTTGGCCACCAGATGTGAAGAAGTGACTCTTTGGAAAAGACCCTGATGCTTGGAAAGATTGAGGGCAGGAGGAAAACAGGATGACAGAGGATGAGATGGTTGAATGGCATCACCGACTCAGTGGATGCGAGTTTGAGCAAGCTCTGGGACTTGGTGATGGAAGTTGATGGACAGGGAAGCTGCAGCTCCATGGGGTCTCAAAGAGACAGACACTGAAGTGAGTGACTAAACTGAAATGAGAAAAAGACCACTCAAGAGTGAATAAAACAAGGTTCAAAGTTTCAAACTGGGAAAAAGTTTGATTTAGCTTACTTTGGAAAAAGCTAAAGCCCAGATTATAAAATAAGTAATTTTATTCCAAGTACTCATTTTTAGAATTGAATCAGTGGGTGAGGGGAGGAATTATTTTTCTGGTAAAAGTCTGTGATGTATAATAGCATAGTCCTCACTTGACTTTGGATGTTAGTGGCATGATCATATTAAGAATTTTTTCTGTTTTTCCAGAATTACTTGCTTGAGTAATAAATAATCCCACCATCTCCAGGTGGGGGCAGGAGGGCCATCTCCAGCTTCTCTTGGTCTTTTTTTTTTTATTAATATCATTCTGTTTTGAGCATCTGTGGGGTGGCACAGAGCCAGACATGACTTGAAGTTACTTAGAAGCAGCAGCAGCAGCAGCAGCAGGGTCATTATTAACAGGTACCTGCCGGACTCTTTTGTCTCTTCCATAGGCTTGGTATATCTTTGTAAGATCTGCGTCAAGATCTGCAAGGTTACTTTGCCGCCCATCTGTGTGTTACTGGTGTTGTACTTCCTTGCCTGTGATCTGGCATGGGACGTTGCTTATGGAGCTGCTCTTGTTAAGTGGGCTGGGGTGTTGGTGCACTTTTTGGAAGGAATGAGTTCAGTGTTGTGTGCATTCTGTCATGCAGCCTTTGGCTTGATTCCCATGTCTTCCCCACTAAGACTTGTTTGAACAATAAGGACACCCTGTTCTGTAGGTGTGCTCTCAACTGGCACTGTCAGAGCCCCTGTTTAGACCTTTTTGTTATGCAGATAAAATAATCCAAGAGAGTCACCTTGACTTTGCAGTGACACTTAAATCTTTTTAACATCAGCTGGTGGTAACCCACAAATCCTCCTAACAGTTGTAGAGTGTTTAGTATAATATTTAAAACCTGAATCGAGGACTGTATATTCATTCTAATTATATTTTATGTTACTTCCTCCATCTCATCTTCTTAAGCCTGTTTGAATACTGTTTTTTAAAATCAAGTGTCCTTTATGGTTTTGTGCCATATACAGATTTCATTAGCATACCATTTTCAGCTTTTCCAGTGGAGTCTTAAAAATATTGAACTGAGCTAAGTCAAAGATGGAGACTTTTATCTGGGTTGAAGTAGATGATTGAGATTTTGACTTGAAGAATACTGATGTCCTTAATTTTAAGAAGTCAGAATTTAGCTTTAAATATGCACTGCTTTGAAGTGTTTCCTTGGTGAGGAAAGAGCCAACAAGTGAAAGTCTAGAACTCCAGCAAGATATCTAAATTTGGGAGTTATTTTGTTCTCATGCCGCAGAGCAGTTGAGAGCTTTATGCAAAGCCATTGTGCTTGGTGAGTTGGCCACAGTGACCTTTGCTGCTTGGGGTTAATGAGTCAAGCAGTCAGCGAATACAGACAGGCAATGAATATGAATATACATATTTTTTCAAAAAGTGCATCTGCGTACTTCAAAGTTCTTGAAGAGCACAATATCCTCAGACCAGAACAAAGAAGTAGTATCTTATAAACCAGGTTTGAAATTGATCAGTTGTGTTCTTGAAGCACAGAAGACATGTGATAGTAGTTAGTTTCTTGTTTAGATGTAGTCCATTTGAGCTGCTATAACAATATACAGAATACTACCTACTGGGTGGTTTATAAACAACAAAAGTTCTGGAGAATGGCAAGTCAGCCAGGACACCAGCAAGGTCCATTTCTGGTGAGGACTCTCTTCCTGGTTCACAGCTGGCACCTCTTTCTGTGTCTTCACATGGTAGAAGGGGTAAGCAGTCTCTGTGGAGTCTCTTTTATACGAGCATCTATCCCATTTATGAGGGCTCTGCCCTGTGATCTGATCACATTCTGAGTGTTCCCACCTCCTAATGCCACCACCCTGGCTCTGGGATTTCAGCACGATTTTTAGGGGATATGAACATTCAGAGATGTGTTGTGGAATCTCAGCTCTTTGTCTATTGTCTGGCAGGCTTTTGAGTGAATTACTTAGGTTCTCATCAACTCAGTTGAGTCACCTATAAGAAAAGAAGTGCCCCAGCTTTCCCAGAGGGAAGCTCTGGGAAAATTCACCACTTGAAATTTAACTCTTCAAACAGGATAGACCAGCAGATTGTGAATATCATCACTTGTTTCTAAGCAAGGTTCTTTGCCCAGGTTCCCTGCCAAAATGAAGAGAGGGTTCCAAAAAATACCTTTTCTAAAAGAATGTGTACTTTTATTTATTTTTGTTTGGATGTACTGGGTCTTTGTTGCTGCATATGCTTTTCTTTAATTTTGGTCAGTGGGGACTACTCTCTGGTTGTGGTGTGCAGATTTCTCATCCAAGTGGCTTTTCTGGTTGCAGAGCACAGGCTCTAGGGCACATGAGCGTCAGTCGTTGTGGCTCCCAGGCTTTAGAGCACAGGCTCAATAGTTGTGGGGCACTGGCTTAGTTGCTCTGAGACGTGGAACCTTCCCAGATCAGGGATCAGACCCATGTCTCCTACACTGGAAGGCAGATTCTTTACTGAGCCACCAAGGAAGACCCCAAAATACCTTTTTGTTTAACAATTGTGCTTTCTTGCCTTTTTGTTGATGCTGTTCAGTCTCTCAACCGTGTCCGACTCTTTGCGACCCCGGGTACCGAAGCATGCCATCCTGTCGTTCCCATATTCTGGAGTCTGCTCCAACTCATGTCCATTGAATCGATGATGCCATCAAAACAGTGTCATCCTCCGTTGTCCCAGCTGTTCAAAAAAAGTGAAAGGAAGATTGTGATTATTGTCAGCTTTGGCTCTTCATTGTTCCCCTGGGTAAAGCAATGAAAGAGTGCAAATAAGTGTTCTTTTCCCCCTTCTATACTGTTTGGATGGAGGAGCAGAAGGCAGCATCCATACCAGTCACACCTGGACTGGGAAGTAAAGGTGAGTGAAACCTTTGGCTCTTTAGCTTGTCTTGGTCTCTTGGTGTTTTGTAATTTGTGACAGTTTTTGTGAAAGAATCAAACTATCACTTCCTGGAGAGAGTGCAGGTGGGGAATGTGGGAGTGTGTTTGTGAGGGTTTCTGAAAGTTCCTACTTGCAGTACCTTGTTTCCATGTGTGTGTGTGCGCGCGCTCAGTTGTGGCCGACTCTTTGCAGCCCCATGGACTGTAGCAAGCCAGGCTTCTCTGTCCATGGAATTTTCGAGACAAGAATACTGCAGTGGGTTGCCATTTCGTACTCCAAGGAATCTTCCTGACCCTGGGATCCAACCCATGACTCTTGTATCTCCTGCACTGGCAGGCAGATTCTTCACCACTGTGCCACCTGGGAAGCCCACCTTGTTTCCTTAGTTAGAAAAGAAGCTGGAATGAGAAGTGGGGATGGGAAGAGTGTGCGGTGTTTGAAAAGGCCCATAGCTGCCTCGTTCTTGCACTGCTGCAGGGTCTCTGCCTTCAGTTAAAGTCTCTGCAAACTCAGCTGCTCTCTACTGACATTATATATGTCAAGCAATTCAGGATTCTTTTCAGGAACCTTGGCTTCTTTTTGTTCTTTTTTACTAATTTCTTGTCACTTTCCACCTGACCATTTTTCTCTAGCTCAGAGAGTGTCAAAGGTTTTGTTTTTATACTCTCTTAAATGGGAAAGACTAGAGATCTCTTCAAGAAAATTAGAGACACCAAGGGAACATTTCATGTAAAGATGGGCTTGATAAAGGACAGAAATGGTCTGGACCTAACAGAAGCAGAAGATATTAAGAAGAGGTGGCAAGAATACACAGAAGANGGCGTGAGTCTGAGTGAACTCAGGGAGTTGGTGATGGACAGGGAGGCCTGGCGTGCTGCAGTTCATGGGGTCACAAAGAGTCGGACACGAATGAGTGACTGAACTGACTGACTGACTGAAGGAACCTTCAGAAACTATATACACCTGCACATATTTTTTAACTTGACATGCAATCTTTTATTACAGATTTTAAATGACTAATGAATTGGATTCAATGAGATGAACGGATTTGATTTCTTGTCTATTGTGAAAGTTAGCTATTTAAAATTAAACTAGAATAGCACTCATTGTATACAGTGAAATTTAAATACCAGTAGCCAGGACTTCCCTGATGATTCCGTGGTTAAGAATCTGCCTGCCAGTACAGGGAGACTGGTTTGATACCTGGTCTGGGAAGATCCCATGTGTTGCAGTGCAACGAAGCCCATGTGCCATAACTACTGAACCCTGTGTGCCTACAAAGAGGAGAAATTAAAATTTTCCATAACCTCCTGCTCTTTCTGCCTCTGTAACTCAGCTTGCTTCTTGTAGTCTGGATCACGTAGATCATGTAGTCTCAGAAACTGAGGACTTAACAATACTAGGAACTGGAGCTTATCTCACTTCCCCTTGTCCTGCTTTTTGTAATTGCCTGGCCCCTGCAAACCTGCTTAATCATGCCTGTCTGTGTAAAGGTCAGGCATCCCTTCCCCATCCTGACTCCTGTTCCCGCACATGCGAAACCCTTTAGTTTAAACCAGCCTATTAACAGCCGGTGTTGCCCACTATAATCTGTCTATAAAAACTCTGTAATCCCTTTGTTCAGGGCTCAGAGCTTGGAGTGTTAACTCCTCTGGGCCTGCTGGTGTAGTAAACCTGAGTTATCCAACTCTCCGAGTGTGGGGCTTGGTTTCTTGAGCAGTGGTGTCTGCCACAGGAGAGGCTCCCACAGTGGGAAATCCACACATCACNTGTAATCCCTTTGTTCAGGGCTCAGAGCTTGGAGTGTTAACTCCTCTGGGCCTGCTGGTGTAGTAAACCTGAGTTATCCAACTCTCCGAGTGTGGGGCTTGGTTTCTTGAGCAGTGGTGTCTGCCACAGGAGAGGCTCCCACAGTGGGAAATCCACACATCACAACTAGAAGAGTAGCCCCTGCTCACCACAACTAGAGAAAGCCTGTGCACAGCCTTAAGGACCTAGCACAACAACAACAACAAAATACCAGTAGCAATTTGATACAGATTATTGTGGAGGAAGAAAGTCACCTGCGATATCAGTAAACAAAGGATGTTGTGCTTCAAAGCCAGCAGCTACTGCTGCCTCCCAGACTGTGCACCCTAAGGGGATACAGAATAGAGAAAAAGAGGATACTGTCCCTAAATAGTTAAAATGCATAGCAAAGGAAGGATTTCAAAGAACGTAGACACTTGCATCTTCTCATACTTAGAAAAGTAGTTAATTCATTAACTTGAGATGCCAGGTTTTCTCTTTTAAAAAAAATATTTATGCAGTGTCTTTGTTGCAGCCTGCGAGATCTTTAGTAGTGGCAGGTGGGATCTAGTTCTCTGATCAGAGGTTGAACTCGGGCCCCCTGCATTGGGAGCACAGAGTCTTAACCACTGGGCCACCAGGGAAGTCCCAAGATGCTTGGTTTTCTTTAACCATAATCTTTTAATACTCTTAACTACATGTTTTGGCTCCTCCCTTACCTCTTTGGAACAGTCTTTCAGCTACCTTAGGACCTATCTCCAGGGCTTACGTCCTCATGCTGAATAAAACAGTTCTCAACTTCTAGGTTGTATCTTATAATTCCTTTAAAAATAAACAAGTTCATCTTATAACATTTGGAAATTTTATATCATATGCTTTTCTCTTTAATCTTCTGTTTCCTTTCTACTTCCCCCACAGAACTTTATTCTAGTGAAATCTATGCTTAATAGTCTGATATCCATTTTTATAGTGAAAATATATATCTTGAGTTAATTTTTGAAACATTTCCTCAGATAAATCATTAAAAGATTAAATAGTTATTATTACAGCTATTACTATCCATTTGATTGAAACAATATAAATATATTACAAACTAAATATTATTAAACAGAAAAGCATTATTAAACAGTAAACATTTACTGGCAATACATTTCTGAGTGAGGTGGATGAGGGTTTTTTTTTTTTTTTTCATTTACATCATGTATCACTGGTAGAAATGGAAGAAGTTTCACGTTGTACTTCTTCTGAGTAATGTGCCCAAACCTCATAGTAAACTATGATCAGGCTGTTTTTCAATTTAATTAACAGCGAAATATTTGAGAACACCTGAGATGTAAAGTATGCATGGATGAGGGTAATCTCCTTGAGGGACTTCAGCGAGGTTCTTTTGAGCTGTCTTCTTGACTAGCCCTCTCCTTGGCCTTGCACATCAGTCTACACTGACCCCCATTTAGCAAGAGTCTTGCTAAGTTATCCCCCTACCCTTGATAGCCAATGACTTTTCCCTGCCTTCAGCAAGAATTCTCTTAAGTCAGCTTAGCAAGAATGCCCTTCCCCTGGCTAGTGATTTTCCATCCCCTGACTCCCTCTCTCTGCTCCCTGGCTATAAACCCCCTACTTGTCCTTGATTTTGGGATTGAGCTCCATCACCCTCTCCCCTGGGCTCGTAGTCTTTAATAAAGTCTTTCATAACATTTTAACATGTGTCAGAGTAATTTCTCTTTAAGGGAGTTGATACCAGTACGTGCAGTGGCCTTAGACAGATACCTGAACAGTTTTCAGTTCTAGACCAGTACAGTCTATAAGAGTAGGAATGAGTGGGAGGTGTGCCTTGTTTTGTAGAGAGGAGAAGGGTGATTGTGAAAGGGGAACGAGTACAGCCACTTGCCCAGCATCTTCACCAGAGCGTGTGTTCTTAGGAAGGTCAGTTTCAGGAAAGAGGGCCCATAAGAAGATCTAGAGATTGCATTGTTAACAGTATGTGGAATTGAGACCACAGGTTACTTGATACGTTTACCACGTCCTTGCAGGAAAGGCACTGTGGCCACAATCCTGAAACTTGGGCTTCAGTCACCTGAGCAGGGTGTGAGGGGCCGTCACTGTGGTGGCTGGCCAGGCTGCCGTGTGGTCAGCTCTGTGGGCAGTGGCTGTTCTTCCAGACTTCATCCTGGACAGGGTCATGCTTCTCTCATAGGACTGGAGGGGTCAGCCTCTTCATTAGGGCTCTGTCTGGTCCCTTTCCAAGTGTCACCATAACCTGCTATTGATGTATTTCATGAAACTGCCAAGAGTAGAGATAGGTTTATTTAGTTTATTTTATTTCATTCCCACCCTTTCGATCAGAATTCAGTTGTGTTGGTTTAGCGCAATGGGTGAGAAAGACCTGAAATGGGGGTGAGCACATAATAAAAAGACAGACATATATAATTTGGCAAATGGGGAGTCAGGAGGCCCTCCTCCTCTCCATGGCAGGAGGACAAAATGGGACTTTCAGCCCACACTTTTATTGGCAGAAGTCACATGAGGAAGTAGCTATACTGGGGAGCTTGGTTAGCACACTGTAAAAAGGGAGTAAAGTTAAGGCTCTGATGTTAATCAGGAACATCTTGTTTTGTTTCCATGGGGATGGATGCAGGGGTAGGCAGTAAAGTGGAGCAGCGAGCACGCCCGGCCCCAAGAATGTCCCATTCGGCATGCTCACTAGGACAGTCACGAGGACGCATTTTGCTTTAGCCTCGAGTCATGGGGCAGGTTCTGGTCTCTGCTCTATCAGGCTACAACAGTGTGTCTAGTTCTGTTTTTGGTAGCTGGCTCAGAATCTCATTGAAACCACCATCTCAAAGAGGTGAGGGAACCAGAATAAAGGAACCTTTTAACTACTTAACACCTAACATCCACCTGACTTCTGGTCTGTGTGTTAACACTTTGAGCACAAATGTAATTAATACCGTTAAGTCTTCAGAAGGAAACTTAAAGTGGTGTAAAGCTTTTCGATGAAGCCAGCTCCTCTTTCAGCTTGAACATTAACCTTCCCTTTGCTTTCTCCTCTGATTTTTAGCAAGTTTGCACTATCTTTGCTGAAAAGGTCTTAGGACACTAAAACAACTCTTTCCTTGATAGTCAGCTTCACCAGTGATGCCAGAGTCTGGTGTTGGCCCTTTAGCCTACTGTGTTTTAGGCCATGGTCTGAAATCCTTACTCTGTGGGGTCATTGGCCACAAGGGGGCTGGAGTGAAAGAATGAGTGGCTATGTGGGTCGGAGGTGGGGAATTGTTCAGTGCAATGCACAGTCACACTGTCTCTGTACAGGGAAATCGTGGCTCCTGGGAGACTGAGCAGAGATGGTTGGAATTGGCATTAGGAGAGCATTTACAGGTGGCAGGGCCCATCCACTGATGAAAGCAGAAACCTCCCATGAGGTTTTACACAAAGAAACAAGTTAGCAGGTATGAAACACTCACATAATTTGTATGAGTTTACATTTATTTCTCTGGGGAAAGTTTAAACATTTGTAAAAATAATAGGATTCGCTTGTGTGCCTCTAATTACAGAGTCCTTTAATTAGGCTGTATATTGATTAGAATGCTTTCAACGCTAAGTGTTGTTGTTGTTCAGTTGCTCAGTCATGTCCGACTCTTTGTGACCCCATGGACTGCAGCACGCTTCCCTGTCTTTGACTATCTCCTGGAGCCATCCAACCATCTCATCCTCTGTTGTCCCCTTCTCCTCTTGCCTTCAATCTTTCCCAGCATCAGAGTCTTTTCTAATGAGTCAGCTTTTCACATCAGGTGGCCAAAGTATTGGAGCTTCAGCTTTAGCATCAGCCCTTCCAATGAATATTCAGGATTAATTTCCTTTAGGACTGGCTGGTTTGATCTCCTTGCTATCCAAGGGACTCTCAAGAGTCTTCTCCAACACCACAGTTCAAAAGCATCAGTTGTAAATTTGGTCTACCGGAGAAGGTAATGGCAAACCACATCAGCACATCCGCATTCTTGCCTTGATAACGCAGAGTAACAGGGTTCTGTCTTTGTGGCTGCACTGTGGGATGTAGCAATCCTTCATGTTAGGCAAATAAATCAACTTCCACACTCTCCTTGAGGACATAGATGTATTTTTTCTGTTCTGGCCCAGCAGTATGACTTGTTCCCCCACCCCCTGCCCAATAGTCTCAATGTGAAACTCAGTTTGGATCAGGATAGTATTGGATCAGCATTTTCAAGTCAAAAATCTACCCAGTGATTCAGATATAAACACGTATAGGAAACTTGCTAGCATGTGGCGTTAATAACTTTTTGAAACATCTTACATTTGAGTATTTTTTTAAACTCTGCAACGTTATTTAATTTCTGTGATTTATAAGTGATGATGGTGATGATGTAGTAATTAGTGCTTGCTGTGCTTTCACTATGTGTCAAAGACTATTTTTTAAAAAAAATTTGATACTTTCAAAAAATTTTTTTCGCCTTTACTGAGGCATACTTGACAAATTAAAATGATATATATTTAAGGAGTATAATATGATGATGTGATATGTGTATGTTTGTGAAATCATCACCACAGTCAAGTTCATTGACACTTTATTACCTCATGTTACCTTGTGTGTGTGTGGTTAGAACACTTAAGATCAACTTTCTTAGGAATATTTCAAGTACAATTTTATTAGCTTCAGTCACCATGCTGTCCATTAGATCTCCTGAACTTAGGCATCCTGTATAACTGAACTTTTATGCCCTTACCAACACCTTTTCGTTTCCCCATCCTCTCAACTCTTGCAACCACCATTCTACTCTCTGCTTTTATGAGTTTGACTTTCTTCGATTCCACATATAAGTAAGGTTATGTAGTATTTGTGTTTGTGAGTTGTCTTATTGCACTTGGCATAATGTCCTCCAGGTTCATGTAGATGTTAAATGACAAAATATTCTTTTTTAAAATGGAATAATCCGTTATACATAAATGTTATATATTTTAAATAAACTTAAATAAGTTAACTTTGTTTAACACATATATTTATTTAAATAAATATACATATATGGAAATACATAGAATGTAAACTACTATATTAAATTTTGTTTCACCTAAATATCTATTATAGATAAATATGTTACATATACTGTATGATATATTAATATTATATGCATACATATTTTTTCTTTACTCGCCCATCGGTGTACACTAGGGTTGTTTCCTTATCTTAGCTATTACAGATTTTACTGTAGTGAACATGAGCGTTCAGATATCCCTTCAAGAGAGTGATTTATTTCCTTTGGATTTGTAGCCAGATATGGGATTGTTGAATCCTATGGTGGCTCTACTCTTAATTTGTTGAGGACTCTCCGTACTGTTTTCCGTAATGGCTACACGAGTTTATATTTCCATTAAAAGTGTGCAGGTGTTCTCTTTGCTTTACATCCTCGCCAACACTTATACTCTTATGTTTTTGAAAGCAGCCATTAAAACATGTGTGAGGCGATACGTCATTGTGGTTTTGATTTACGTTTCCCTAGTAATAACTCCAGAATGAAGAGATGGAGCCAAAGCAAAAACCACATCCAGCTGTGGATGTGACTGGTGATGGAAGTAAAGTCTGATGCTGTAAAGAGCAATATTGCATAGGAACCTGGAATATTAGTGTCATGAATCAAGGTAAATTAGAAATGGTCAAGCAGGAGACAGCAAGAGTGAACACTGATATTTTAGGAATCAGTGAACTAAAATGGACTGAAATGGGCGTATTTAATTCAGATGAACATTGTATCTACTACTGCAGGCAAGAATCCCTTAGAAGAAATGGAGTAGCCATCATAGTCAACAAAGAGTCTGAAATGCAGTACTTGAGTGTCATCTCAAAGATGACAGAATGGTCTCTGTTCGTTTCCAAGGCAAACCAATCAATATCACAGTAATCCAAGCCTATGCCCCAACCAGGAATCCTGAAGAAGCTGAAGTTCAGTGGTTCTATGAATACCTACAAGACCTTCTAGAACTAGCACCCCAAAAAGATGTCCTTTTCATCACAGGGAACTGGAATGCAAAAGTAGGAAGTCAAGAGATACCTGGAGTAATAGGCAAATTTGGCCTTGGAGTACAAAATGAGGCAGGGAAAAAGCTAACAGAGTTTTGCCAAGAGAATGCACTGGTCATAGCAAATACCCTCTTCCAACAACACAAAGACGACTCTACACATGGACAGCACCAGATAGTCAATACCGAAATCAGATTGATTATATTCTTTGCAGCCAAAGATGGAGAAGCTCTATACAGTCAGCAAAAACAAGACCAGGAGCTGACTGTGGCTCAGATCATGAACTCATTATTGCAACATTCAGACTTAAATTGAAGAAAGTAGGGGAAGCCACTATGCCATTCAGATATGACCAAATTGATTCCCTTATGATTATACAGTGGAAGTAACAAATAGATTCAAGGGTTTAGATCTAAGGGACTGCCTGAAGACCTATGGATAGAGGTTTGGGACATTGTACAGGAGTCAGTGATTAAAGACCATCCCCAAGAAGAAGAAATACAAAAAGGCAAAATGGTTGTCTGAGGAGGCCTTACAAATAGCTGAGAAAAGAAGAGAAGCTAAAGCAAAGGAGAAAAGAAAAGATATACTCATCTGAATGCATAGTTCCAAAGAATAGCAAGGGGAGATAAGAAAGCCTTCCTCAGTGATCAAGGCAAAGAAATAGAGGAAAGCAATAGAATGGGAAAGACTAGAGGTCTCGTCAAGAAAATTAGAGATACCAAGGGAATATTTCATGAAAAGATGGCCGCAGTAAAGGATAGGAACATTATGGGCCCAACAGATGCAGAAGATATTAAGAGGTGGCAAGAATACACAGAAGAACTATACAAAAAAGATCTCAATGGCCCAGATAACCACGATGGTGTGATCACTCACCTGGAGCCATTCCATCCTGGAATGTGAAGTCAAGTGAGTCTTAGGAAGCATCACTATGAACAAAGCTAGTGGAGGTGATGGAATTCCACTTCAGCTATTTTAGATCCTAGAAGATGATGCTATGAAAGTGCTGCACTCAATATGCCAGCAAATTTGGAAAACTCAGTAGTGGCCACAGGACTGGAAAAGGTCAGTTTTCATTCCAATCCAAAAGAAGTGTAGTGCCAAAGGATGTTCAAACTACTGCACAGTTGCGCTCATCTCACCTGCTAGTAAAGTAATGCTCAAAGTTCTCCAAGCCAGGCTTCAACAGTATGTGAGCCGTGAACTTCCAGATGTTCATAATGGATTTAGAAAAGACAGAGGAAGCAGAGATCAAATTGCCAACATCCTCTGGATCATCAAAAAAACAAGAGAATTCCAGAAAAACATCTACTTCTGCTTTATTGATTACGCCAAAGCCTTTGACTGTGTAGATCACAACAAACTGTGGAAAATTCTTAAAGACAGGGGAATTACCTGCCTCCTGAGAAATCTGTGTGCAGGTCAAGAAGCAACAGTTAGAATGAGACATGGAACAACAGACAGGTTCCAAATTGAGAAAGGAATATATCAAGGCTGTTTATTGTCACCCTGCTTATTTAACTTATATGCAAGGTACATCAAGTGAAATGCCAGGCTGGATGAAGCACAAGCTGGAATCAAGATTGCCAGGAGAAATATCAATAACCTCAGACACACAGATGGTACCCCCTTACATCAGAAAGTGAAGAGGAACTGAAGAACCTCTTGATGAAAGTGACAA
The DNA here is from genome assembly GCA_006410615.1 of Neotragus moschatus. Classification (NCBI taxonomy): domain Eukaryota; kingdom Metazoa; phylum Chordata; class Mammalia; order Artiodactyla; family Bovidae; genus Neotragus; species Neotragus moschatus. Next base: position 177,931 of record SJYA01002695.1, read on the forward strand.
AGGAGAGTGAAAAAGCTGGCCTAAAACTCAATATTAAAAAAATGAAGATCATGACATCCAGTCCCATCACTTCATGGCAAATAGATGGGGAAACAGTGGAAATAAAGAGAGAAACAGTGGAAATAAAGAGAGACTTTTATTTTCTTGGGCTCCAAAATTTCTTGGGCTGGTGATTGCAGCCATGAAATTACAAGAGGCCTGTTCCTTGGAAGAAAAGCTGTGACCAACCTAGACTAAAAAGCAGAGATCTTACTTTGCCGACAAAGGTCCATCTAGTCAGAGCTATGGTTTTCCAGTAGTCATGTATGGATGTGTGAGTTGGGCTGTAAAGAAAACTGAGCACTGAAGAATGGATGCTTTTGAACTGTGATTTTGGAGGAGACTCTTGAGAGTCCCTTGGACTGCAAGGAGATCAAAACAGTCAATCCTAAAATAAATCAGTCCTGAATATTCATTGGAAGGACTGATGCTGAAGCTGAAGCTCCAATACTTTGGCCACCTTATGTGAAGAACTGACTCACTGGAAAAGACCATTATGCTGGGAGAGATTGAAGGTGGGAGGAGAAGGGGACGACAGAGGATGAGATGGTTGGATGGCATCACTGACTCAATGGACATGAATTTGAGCAAGTTCCTGAGTTGGTGATGGACAGGAAAGCCTGGCGTGCTGCAATCCATGGGGTCACAACAAGTCAGATGTGACTGAGTGACTGAACTGAACTGATAGTTCTGTTGAGCAGTTTTTCATGTGTCTGTTGACCATCTGTATGTCTTCTTTTGCTTAAGTCACTCAGTCATATCTGACTCTTTGTTATCCCGCACTGCATCCCAGGCTCCTCTGTCCATTATATTCTCCAGGCAAGAATACTGGAGTGGAGTATCATTCCCTTCTCCAGGGGATCTTCCTGACCCAGGGATTGAAGGTGGATATCTTGTGTTGCAGGCAGATCCTTACTGTTTGAGCTACAGGGAAGAATATATCTTCTTTGGGAAAACTTATTTTCAGGTACTTTGCCTATTTTTATTGGGTTATTTATTATTTTTTGTGTTTCATTTGTTTTGTTAATGAGTTCATTGTATATTTTAGATATTAGTTCCTTATCAGATGTATGGTTTACAAGTATTGTCTACCACTCTGTAGGTTGCCTTTTCACTTTGTTTCCTTTGCTGTGTGGAAGTTATTTAGTTAGATGTAGGCACATTTGTTTATTTCTTATTTTATTGTCTCTACTCTTGGTGTCATATTGCAAAGACTCATGTCAAAGAGCTTTTTTACATATGTTTTCTTCTATGGATTTTACAGTTTTAGCTCTTACATTTGGAGAAGGCAATGGCAACCACTCCAGCACTCTTGCCTGGAAAATCTCATGGACGGAGGAGCCTGGTGGGCCACAGTCCATGGGGTTGCTAAGAGTCTGACACGACTCAGCAACTTCACTTTCACTTTTCACTTTAATGCATTGGAGAAGGAAATGGCAACCCACTCCGGTGTTCTTGCCTGGAGAATCCCAGGGACGGGGGAGCCTGGTGGGCTGCCGTCCGTGGGGTCGCACAGAGTCGGACACGACTGAAGCGACTTAGCAGCAGCAGCAGCAGCTCTTATATTTAGGGGTTTGAACTTGTGATACTTTGTTGGAAATTTTTATGACCTGTTTTGTGAACTAATATAATCTTGCAGAATTTTCAGTCTGTACTTGAGAAGTATGTGTATTCTTCTACTGTTCATGCAAAGTTCTATGTATGTCTGTTTGGTCTATTTGGTTCTGTAGTGTTGTTCAGTTCTGTTGTCTCCTTATTGCTATTTTCTGATGATTTTTCCATTTTGAGAGTGGATATTGAACTCTCATATTTTTATTGTATTGCTGTGTATTTCTCTCTTTAGATCTGACAATATTTTCTTTATGTCTTTAGATGCTTTGATCTCGGGTAAATACATATTTATAACTATTATAGCTTCCTCTTTTATTGGCCTTTTATCACTATGTAATGACCTTCTTTGTTTCTTTTGACAGTTTTAACTTAAGGTCAATTTTGTCTAATATAAGAATAGTTGACCCTTGAACAGTGGGAGTTAGGGGTGTCAACTGCCCAAGCATTTGAAAGTTTGTATGTAACATTATAGTGAGCCCTTTGTATTCAAGATTCTGCATTCCCAAGTTCAACCAACTGAATCATGTAATACTGGAGTACATATTTATCACAAAACATCTGCATAAAAGTGGACTCTCACTGTTCAACACTGGTGCAGTGTTGTTAAGAGGGACAGCTGTACAGTCACCCCTGCTCTTTTTTGGTTACTATTTGCATAGATTATCTTTTTCCATCTTTTTGAGCCTATGTGTGCCTTTAAAGCTTGAGTTTCTTTAGCCATTATGTTGTTTTGATTGGGTAGTTTTATCTGTTTATATTTCAAGTGATTATGAACTAAATGGCCAAAGAACTTACTCTTGCCATTTGGTTCATTATCTTGTGACTTTTTTTTCAAGTTTCTTTGTCCTTTTTTGCTTTTCTTCCTTTGGAATTTGTAGTGATACACTGAATTGTGCTTCTCAGGTGGCGCAGTGGTAAAGAATCCATTTGCCATTGCAGGAAGTGCAAGGACTGTAGGTTTGATCCCAGGGTTAGGAAGATCCCCTGGAATAGGAAGTGGCAACTTGCCACTCCAGTATTCTTGCCTGGAAAGTTTCATAGATAGAGGAGCCTGGCGGGCTGCAGTCCATGGGGTTGCAAACAGTCAGACACAACTGAGCAGTTGAGCTCACACACATGCTCTGAATCATTTTAAGCTTTCGTGCATCTGCTATAAGTTTTTTCTTGGAGATTACCATGAGGTTTACATAAAATGTCTTATAGCAGTCTGTTTTACGCCAGTAACTTATCTTCATTGCTTTCAAGAACTCTATACTTTTACTACACCCCACATTTTATGCTATTGATGTCACACTTCTTTTTATATTGTATATCCACTAGCAAATTATTGTAGGTGTATTTATTTTTTAATATTTCTGTGTTACTTTTTTATACTAGAGTTGAAAATTATTTACCCATCAGCATTGCATATTATTCTGATTTTGATTATGTGTTTACCTTTACCAGTGAGTTTTATACTTTTGTATGTTTTCATGTTACGTGTTAACCTGCTTTTATTTTTATTTATTTTTTTTTTTACAAAATTGTAAAACTCTGATTATTTCCAAATCAACACAAATGAGGGTCTGGAGAAAATCTTTATGAATAAACACAGCATTCATGTGGAAGAAAAATATGAAAATAGATGAATTTTTTAAAAATATTGAAACATATTTTCATAAAAATAAGTAGTAAATAGTGTGTAACCAACTATGTAAACGCAAGGCTGCTAATGATATCGTTCTTTAAAGCAACCAGTCCAGTTCAGTCACTCAGCCATGTCCAACTCTTTGCAACCCCATGGACCACAGCACGCCAGACCTCTCTGTACATCACCAACTCCCAGAGTTTACCCAGACTCATGTCCATCGAGTTGGTGATGCCATCCAACCATCTCATCCTCTGTCATCCCCTTCTCTTCCTGCCCTCAATCTTTCCCAGCATCAGGGTCTTTTCAAATCAGTCAGGTCTTCGCATCAGATGGCCAAAGTATTGGAATTTCAGCTTCAACATCAGTCCTTCCAATGAACTCTCAGGACTGATCTCCTTTAGGGTGGACTAGTTGGACCTCCTTGAAGTCCAAGGGACTCTCAAGAGTCTTCTCCAACACTACAGTTCAAAAGTATCAATTCTTCTGCACTCAGCTTTCTTTATAGTTCAACTCTCACATCCATACATGATAACAATTTACTTAAATGGTTAACTTAATCTAAAGAAGTTTTGTGCAAAGAATCATGCTCTAACAATAAGAGTGTGTGTAGATTTGAGTTTGTTATCAAGGAGAATTGTTCATAATATGTGAATCACTGAAAAATCTAGTATAACCATTTTGCCTCATGTAATTCCATTGCAAGGAGTAGAAGACAAAATACAAATGGGAGACATGTTTGAACAATACAGCTACAGGTTATTTTTCACTCTATTGATTTTTTTTGCTTACAGTTTCCAGAATTTTCTATGAATATTGAATAGAGAAAGAAAGATTTATTTTAGCCAGGTATGCCTTTGGCACATCTCTCTTTTTGCTACATATTTTTCTGTACAATTTATTCTCTTTAGAGGTGTGTTTTCTCTCCCAAGGCACTTTACCAAGTATGCTGCTACTGCTACTAAGTCGCTTCAGTCATGTCCGACTCTGTGCGACCCTGTAGATGGCAGCCCACCAGGCTCTGCTGTCCCTGGGATTCTCCAGGCAAGAACAGCGGAGTGGGTTGCCATTCCTTCTCCAACCTGCTTTCATTTTAACTTGAAAAATTCCCTTTAGCATTTCTTGTAAGATAGGTCTAGTGGTGATGATTCCATCAGATTTTGTTTGTCTGAGAAAGTCTTTGTCTTACCTTCATTTCTGAAGGGCAGCTTCGCTGGATATAGTATTCTCCATTTGTCATTTTTTTCTTTTGTCACTTTAAATGTATAATCCCACTGTCTCCTGGATTGTAAGTTTTTTGCTGAGAAATCTTATATAGCCTTGTAGGGGTTCCTTGATGTATCATAAATCCTGTTTTTCTCTTGCTGCTTTTAAAATGTTGTCTTTGGATGTTGATAATTATATTTCTATGTAACATTCTTTGGGTTGATCTTTTGAGGATTTGGGTTGATATTTTGGGGACTTTGAGCTTCAGGCACCTGGATGGGCTTATTGCTCTTAAGATCTGGGAAAGTTTCAGCCATTATTTCTTTAAAGAGAGTTTCTGCCTCTAATTTTTTCTCCTCTGCAAAGTCCCATAGTGCGTATATTGATCTGCTTAATGGTGTCCCTTAAATCCCATGGGTTTTCTTCACTCTGTTTCATCCTCACCACCCCACCCCCCAAACTGGATAATTTTGCAGATTCTTTCTTCTACTTGGTAAAGTAGTGTTGAAGAAATCTATTGGATTTTTCATTTCATTCATTGTGTTCCTTAGCTCTAGAATGTCTGTTTGGGTCTTTTTAATGATTTCTATCTTTTTGTTGAAGTTCTCTTCTTGTTAATGTATTTTTATCTTGATTTTATTGAGTTGTCTACCTGTGTTCTCTTGTAGCTTGCTGAACTTCCTTAAGACAATCACTTTGAATTCTTTGTGAAGCAAGTCATAGATTTCCAGTTCTTTGTGTTTAGCTACTGGGGCTTTATTAGTTTCCTGTGGTGGGTCATGTTTGCCTGATTCATTTAGCCTTGTATTGGTGACTGTGCATTTGAAGAAGGAAACACCATTTCCTGTCTTCACAGGCTGGCTTTAGTAGATTAAAGCCTTCTGCTGCTCTGTCCTCAGGCTGATGGAACTGCCTCACAGATTAAATTTGAGCAGGGCTAGAGCCTGGTCTCTTGGCTGCTGCCAGGTCCTCAGTTGTGTCCACCTTTGGCAGGTATATAATTGGGGATGCAAGTGGTTTGAATCCTGTCTGTTCCCTGGGTGCTGGGACTGCCTGCAGGACTATGGTTGAATAGCCTAGTCATGGTGCCATATCTAGGTCCACAGTTGAAAGGCCTTTTACCAGAGTCATGGATAGCATGGTATCCACTGTGTCCCTGAGCATTCTCCCACCAGGTCTCTGGGTGGGCAGCACTGCCTCTGGGACCAGGGCAGAATGGGTTTAGAATGTCACAGGGCTGCTTCAGGATTTACCATCAGAATTGAGGTCAGCAGACCTGCCACTGGGGGTTCAGACCAGCGTGTCTTACACTGGTTTCCCAAGTGGGCAGTATTGTCTCTGGATCATGGCAGATTGGGCTTGGAGTCAAGTGGTAGGGCCCCTTGAGCATCTACAGCTGGGACAGAAGTCAGCAGACCTGCTATTTTCAACACTGATAGAAATTTCTTCTAATGTTTAAGTCTATAACTTAAATAGAATGCTTCTCCTAAAGTTTTTGATTGATTTTGTTGTTATATATTTATTATTGACTTGATATTTTGGGAAGTAAGCATCTGGTTTAGCTATACCTTCATTCACACACATAATGATTTTGGTGGTGGGTGCTCAGTCACATCCATTTCTTAGTGAGTCCGTGGACTGTAGCCCACCAGGCTCCTCTGTCCTTGGGATTTCCCAGGTGAGAATACTGGAGTGGGTTGCCATTTCCTCCTCAGTGGCAAAGACTAGTGTTTCTGGGTCCCTGGGCCAGCAGGAGTGACTCCAAATCACTTTACAGTGGGGCTGGGGCCTGGTCACAGGACTGCCTCAAGCCTGCAGTTGGGTCTGAAATTGGAAGTCCTGTTGAGAGAGGCATGGATGTGTGTGGCATCTCCTGGTCCCTTGGCAGCTTGGCAGTGTGCACCATGGCCAGGCTGGACCAGAGCCGAGTCTGTGGGCAAAAGGGCTGCTTTTGGTCTGTAGCCAGGGCCACTGTCAGCAAGCCTGCTTCTCCAAGCAATTCTTCTTGGGCTTGGGCTTCATCAGGGTTTTGCAACTTTATACATGGATCCCAAAGCTCCCAAGAAGCCCCTTTTGTCTGTGGAGGGATGCCAGGTTGCTCTTTGTGTGGGAGATGTGAGCTTGGCACCACCTATTCGATAGTGTTGCTGATATCCTGCTAAACACTTGACGTTTCATCTCTGCAACGCTTCTCTGAGTTTATTGCTGCATTATGTCCATTTTGCAGGTGAACCAAATGAGGCACAAGAAATTAAGAAGGTTGTCCAAGGTTTTCTAGCTGGAGCCAGGATTCCAGCCTCTTCAGACTGACTTCAGAGTTTGTGTTCTTAAATACTGTGGTCCCCCTGCTCTAAGTGTTTACATTCCTATGATAATAACGTTTTCTTCTCTCCATTTCCTGGGTGGCCTGACCTGGAAGGAGTTCTTGGTGGCTGGTTCATATGTAGGGCTTTTCCATTCTTAAAAGTCTGAGAAATTCAGTCATGCTACTTTAAGTGATGTGTCTTTATTTTAAATAGAATGTGGAAATGGGGAAGATGGGGATTTTCGTTCATGGAATCCAGAAATAGATAAACAAGCTTAAGATCTGGAAGGCGACTCAGGAACCAGTGACCCTACTGGGTTGTCTTTGTGACCTTTGAGTCACTTCTTCTGCTGGGCTGCCTCACCAACCCCCACCAAACCCCTACCTACCTCACTAGGTAGGCTGCAGTCAGGGGCCCAACCTGTTTGGCCTGGTGCCCTATGCCAGGATCAGGGCAAGTTTGAGGAGGCTTGACAGGCTCTGTGAGAGTGGAGGACTCAGAAGCAGGCTGCAGAGTTTCCAGGCGAGTGCCTTGTGCTTCATAAATGTGACTGATTTCTGCACAGGTGAGCTGGGAGGCCCTGGGCACACATACAGATTGTCATTGCCATTTAAAAATTATGCAAATCCATTGGAAAATGTCTTAGAACACATAAAACAAGCAAGTAGATTTTGGTTTATGAACTATTTGGCATTATTCACTAATTTGTATTTATTTTCTGTCTTATATTTTCATTAGTAGAACTCATTGAAGTATTTCTAGTACAAACAGTCTTTTTATTTTGGCTGTGTGGCCCATGGGATCTTAGTTCCTCTACCAGGGATTAAACATATGACCCCTGCAGTAGAAGCAGAGTGTTAACCTCTGGACCATCAGGGAAGTCCCAAGAAGTCTTTTAAGTCAGTAGGATTATAATCCATGTAAGGCCTTTGTAGGTAGAAATTACGTGAGTGAAACTTGGTTTTCTTTTTAAAACTCATCCTAAAGAAATATGTTGTCAGCCAAAGGCATGCCACTGCTGTGAAAATAATGGGCCACTGCTACTCTAATAATGAGGTGTGGGCAGGGAAATGAGGAGCCCACATCTGGAGCGCTTTTGACACTTGGACACTTAGGGAAAGAGCAGCCTAGAACAATACGCTGAACCAAGATGGCACTCCCACCCATGAGAGCTGGATCTCTCCTGCACCCACAGTTGGCTGCTCACGCTTTCAATTGTTGTGCCCTGCTTGTTTCCCCACAGGAACCTTGTAAATATCATTACTCTGCAGGATGCAAACTAAGGTTGAGAAGTTAAGTGATTTATTAAAGGTCACGTGCGAAGTAAACGAAGATGGTATGAGCTTTCTTTTCACCTTTCTTGTGTGTGTGGGAAAACTGAAACACTAAAGGTCAGTGATGGTTCCAAGTCAGCATTATCCCCTTCCACACTTTGTCTTGCACCTTCCATGTTTATGTCTTCTCCCCTTGGTTGAGTGCTTCATCCTCTTCTCATTCTCTGAACAATCATGAGGAATCTCATTGATGCCTTAATCTTCAATTACAGTGTTTAGGCTAATGTTTCCAAAATATGTTTTTCTAGCCCAGGAATTCCCTGCTAAGTGCCAGCTCCTCTTGCTCTGGTTGTCTAATAGAAATCTCTCAGGGCCTATATCTGAAATAGAGACCATCCTTTCCCAGTAAATGGCCTCACCACTCACCCAGAATGCTGCTCCAGAAGCCTGGACTACTCCCACACCACCTACGCTGCACTGTTTGCAGTCCTGTTGACTCTTACTCCTCCAAGTTTCTCGAACTCACCTCTCTCAGGCTTCCAACCTGTGTGTTTGCCTCATTCTTCCTGTGGACAGCCCTCTTTCTTCTGCCTGTGTGCTCTCTTAAGGCCCTAAGCCAAGCTGTCACTTCCTTGTTTGAAATCTATGAATGGACCTAAAAATGCCACTCAGCCTTAGCTAAGTTCAGAGTGCCCATTGGTGCCCTGTCCACTCTTTAGGTGGTGGGGCTGTCCTGTCCCAAGCTTTTCTGACTGTACACCGTTGCCCTAAGTGGGTGCTGCATCTAAGAGTGACGTAGCAGAGATCACACATGTCTAAGTATGTTTTATCTTATAAGAATTTACTGATTACAAGTTTTGGAGCCTGCCTCATCAGCAGTAAGTGAGTGAGGAGGGCCTTTGAATGGCTAGTTCTCTTTGTCTTTCTTCCTTACCAGTGATCACAGTTCTGGGTAAGGTTTCAGATTTTGGAAATCACAAAGGGTTGGAGGGAAAGATATCCAAGATGGTGAATTTTGAACAGAGTAGGCAGCGTTGCTAAGATGCAACCAGGACATGCCTGCTAGAGCCGTGTCTTTCTAAATGGCCCCTACTGTGTTGTGCACTGTCATCCTTGTTGTCGAGCAGGGCAGCCTTGGGAGCAGCCCTACTATGAGGCTCCAGGCTCTAGGAGGAAGAGTGTATGTGAGCAGTTGTGCGTATGTGCTTAGGGAGGAGGAGAGGGAGCACAGTGATACTAGTGGAATTGGGGGTGGGGGGATTCTTTTGTGGGGATGAATGGCGCAAGTAGCCATGTTGTGTGTGTGTTTGGGGGGGTAGGTGGAGCTGTTGGGGTTGAGAACCGGGAGTAGGGGCACCTGGTAGAGTTGAGGGGAACCCCGGTTTGTCTCATTGGTTTTGTTAAGGGAAATATTTAAAGCAAAACCCCAGTCTTTAGGCCTAGATCTGTAATCTGGATATTGTTTTGCAGTTGATGAATCAGCACTTACGGCCAGGCCTCGTACCCTCGTCTTAGGGTCTGTGTCATTGGTAAACAGCCTCTGGCTCCCCAGGCTCAGCTTTTATTTCCTTCACTTTGAAAGCAAGCCTCTTACAAAGATTTTCCACTGGTGGGAAAGCTGTCAGTCAATGTGTTCCTGACCGCTCCTCCCAAGTGGTGCAAAAGCAGAAATGAAAACATATCCCCATTAAATTTTGCTAGGTGGTGGAACTAGTTGCTAGGAACTAGGGGCATTAAAAAATTTTCCTTTTAACCTCTCGTTTTTGCAAAAAAAATTTCCTGAATTCAAAATTTTAAATTAGCTGGTACAACAGATGAACTTTGGTTCCTTTCCAGCAATACCTCCTGGTGGTGTAGTAACATATACTAGGAATGAGGTTATGAGATACAGTTAACTCCTGCACCTATTGTCACTCTGAATGGTTCCAAGTTTAATTCCTTGTAGGAAGGTTGACAGTTGTAATCATGTTAGTCATTTGCCCTTTTTGCTGGAGCACCAACTTGATGTCCAGAGAGAAAGCTCCACCCTGACTGACTAATATGAGGCACAGGTCTTGGTTGCATGTCTTTCCTAAAATGTCAGTACTCATCAGCACTTTGCAGCCAGTGCTGTGTATATTTGTTTCTTTGGGTTCAAGAGTACAGTCTCGGAGGTCCTGTGTCTTGTCTCCACAGTGTTTAGTATGGTCAAGTTTCTGAGTTTGGTATGGTCGACACTTGGAGGTCTCCTGAGAGAATGTCTCCATCAGCTGCCTTATCACTTTCTTCTGTGAGTAAATCCCCATCAGCCGTCTGATGTATTCAGACTCCATGACCTGAGGTCTCCCTCGGTTTTTGGAGATGATGTAATGTGGTAGGAAAAAGGCAGCTTTGGACCCAGACATTCCTGAGTTTTAAACTGACTCCAGGATTCTGTTTGGGGGCATGTCGCTTAGGACTGGACTTTATTTGTAGCACAGGGAAACTCTTGTGTATCTGGAAGGGTGTGAGCTTAGCAGTCCCGTGGAATGTGGAGATCTGCCAGGTAAGAGACATCTGATAATGCCTGATATCCTTGATATGTCATTTGTCTATCAGGGAAGCCATTCAATTTAAGGTGGGCATTAAAATATTTGCCACTGTATTCCTAGAGACAGTGTGAAGACCACAGCCTTTGAAGGCAATTTAAGCTTCTTGTGGGGAAAGGCATTTTGTGCAGAGCTTTTGAAATCAGCTAAACTCTCTCCTTGCTCATACTTAACGTTCAGTCACTCAGTTGTGTCTGACTCTTCGCTACCCCATGGACTGTAGCCCACCAGGCTCCTCTGTCCATGAGATTTCCCAGGCAAGCATACTGGAGTGGGTTGCCATTTCCTTCTCCGGGAGATCTTCCTGACCCAGGGATTGAACATGAGTCTCCTGCTTGGCAGATGGATTCTTTACTACTGACCCTTCAGGGAAGCCCAACCTCTATCCTTGCTGTTTCTAAATCCAGAAGTTGCTAGTATTTGTCCATTTCATCTGGTTCTTAAATGGCCCACCTTATCCATGCAGTGCATGTTAAAAACTAGCTGAAGGCACAGCCTTCAGCTGCAGTGAGTCCCCCCATGGCAATCCCCGCCATGTCGCTGGTCTCTGATCTGGCTCCCAGTTCTCTCCCTCTACCTCTCCACCCTTGTTTAGTTCAGCACCCACTTTGTGTAGTCGTCCTGCTTCAACTTCCGCTCGCTACTTCGCTGCGTTTCCCTTTCCCTTCCTCCTGTTCTAAAGGGAAACCAGGCCCTCCTTCTCCACTTCATGGACCTCTCCCCATTCAGGGTTTCCCCTGGGAGGAAGGTACGACACATCCTTTCATTTATTTTTGTATGTGGGTGGGAAAAATTGACCTTTGAGATATGGAAAGTACTCAGAAACTGATTTAGCACAGAACACATCTTGTACTGTTTCAGCCCTCTAGGAAATTTATGGGTAATTTGCCAATCGAACCGAAGTGCTCAGTGTTTACACAGAAGAACCTTTCCCTTCGCTTCTGGTGGTGCTGTTTCTTCCTCTGGGAACACCCTCTCTCCTTGTCTTTCTGTTCTCATTTCATAGACAGCCTCCTCAAGAAGCCTGTCACAAAACAATGTGATCTCTGACTTTCAAACTTCATAATTAAAAAGTGCTATATTTATTATGAAAATAAAACGGATGCATTCTAATCATGGAATAATTTTAAAGTAGAGAAATACATGAAAAAACAAAATCATATCTCTCATTACACCAAGACAGGAGCTATTTACATTGAATGCTATTTTCCTTCTGGCTGTTTTCTTTGCATCCTTCATACAGTGGGCATAACATACATAAAATTTTGTATTCTCCTGTCTTAAGTACTTCCATTCCATTTTACATTTCCTTTAAACATTGTAGAAGCTGTATGATATTTTATGATGTGGCTCCTAATTGGCCGATCCATTCTCCTGATGTTGGATATCTAGCTTCTTCCCCATTTTTCTGGGGAAGCATCTTTGTGCATTTTGGATTAAAAAAAAAATAGATTTCTAGAAATGCAATAACCAGATAAGAGCTTATTAACAGATTTAAAAGTATTTGCTATATCTTTCCAAACTGACTTTCAGAAAATTTGCTTTTTAAAACAAATTTATACTCCCAAATTTATACATTCAGCAGTGTATGAGACTAAGGGTCACTTATTATATGTTTGCTATTAGTACAAAAATATATTTTCCCCATGTAATGAGACTTGGAGGATTAAGACTGTAGCACATGTGTGCATTTACTGGGTGTTGCAGATGTCCTGTCTTGGAGGTGGGTTAACAACCCACCCCTTGGTCCCAGCTTTCACGCCAGGTAGATCCACCTCTCAGCTGGTGTTGGGTTGGAATGTCGATCCAGATGGCTGAGTTCTGCAGTGACAGGAAGTAGGATTCTGCCAGGAGCTTTTGGTCTAGTGCTGTGCCCTCTCCCCAGTGTGGTGTTTTCTGGTGTCCTCCTTCATTCTGCTCAGCTGTTCTGGGCCCTTGACTCCAGCCCTGTAGTCCTGAGAGGCATGGGCTCTGGGAGCATCCTGGAAAGCAGCCAGTTTTGATATGGATGACCCAAGCACTGCTTCCCTGGTCTGAGGAGTCCCTCCCTGCAGTTACCCTGATGGAAGTGGGTGAAAATGAGAATTGTCCTGATTTGAGAGCACCATTTTTTTTTCCTTCAGAAAGAATGGGAGTGGAGGCTTTTAAATATATAGGATTTTTTTTTTTTTTTTAAGGGAGGATTTCTTTTAGAACAATCCAGTACTCTTGTCCGGAAAGAAGCAAAGGGTTCTCCATATAGTTGGATGTGTGTCTGTTTAGAATGTAGTGCTTGGATTAAAGGAAGTAGTTGAAGCCTTGCATGCGGAGGCAGGTGCCCCTTCATTTTGTTTATGGAGCACAGAGCATTAGGCAGTGCAGCCCTGCTCCTCCCAGCCACCCTGGGGGAGACTGTGAAGATTGAACAGATTATTTCATAGGGTGGGAAACATGAAAAGATCTCTGAGAACATGGATCTCTGGTTCTGTCTCAATTGCAAAAATGATGTTTGAGGGTCACTGCCTTCCTTAGTTTCTGTCAGGTTGTGTCACAGATTGGAGGATTTTGGTAGAAATTAAGCCATATTACCAAGTCTATGTTCCATGATGTATGGATCCCTGACCTGGGGATCATTTGCCCTGAGGGAAGGGCAAATGGTAAAAGAACTTGAGCCCTTGCTAACCTTTTTGTCCCGTGACTGTCTTAACAAATGGGTCTTTGCTTTAAGACCCTGGGTATTTTTTTTGTTTCTTTTTCTTTTTTATAGTGAAAACGTTTATTATATTTGGAATTAACCAGCTGGATTCAGTTTGCTGCTGCTGCTAAGGCGCTTCAGTCATGTCCGACCCTATGCAACCCCATAGCCAGCAGCCCACCAGGTTCCCCCATCCCTGGGATTCTCCAGGCAAGAACACTGGAGTGAGTTGCCATTTCCTTCTCCAATGCATGAAAGTGAAAAGTGAAAGTGAAGTCGCTCAGTCGTGTCTGTCTCTTCGCGACCCCTTGGACTGCAGCCTACCAGGCTCTTCCGCCCACGGGATTTTCCAGGCAAGAGTACTGGAGGGGGTTGCCATTGCCTTTTCAGTTTAGCTGATCCTAATTTTGTTGGCAACATCCAAAGCATCATAGTCAAGAGCCACTCGAACATATATGCCTTCTCTCCATCAGGCCTGATCACAGTTTTCACTTTGGCCATGTCAGCATCACAGAGCTTCTTCACAGCCTGTTTAATTTGGTGCCTAGACATGCACAATGGATACCAGTGTTGTCTTCTGTTTTCTTCATGGCTGACTCAGTGCTGAGCAGGAATTTGATGATGGCATAGTGGTCAAGTTTGTTTCTCCTAGGGGTGCCCCTCTGAGGAGGTTTGGGCTGCCCCCTGAGCCACAATGTTTCAGGCTGCCGGAAGGTAGGTAACATCTGGATCTGTTTTTGTGTGTGTGGCTGTGGATGCCTTTCAACAGTGCTTTCTTGGCCTTCAAAGCCTTTGCTTTGGCTTTGGCTTCAGGAGGGGCGTGGGTTTCCATTGTCACCTTCGGCACCATCTTTGTGAAAAGGAACCTGGATATTTTTAATGCTTGGGAATGGCTTACGGTGAACTAGCCTTATCTCCTCGCCTATCTCCAGCTTAGCTATTTCAAATCCTAAAAGATGATCCTGTGAAAGTGCTGAAATCAATATGCCAGCAAATTTGGAAAACTCAGCAGTGGCCACAAGGCTGGAAAAGGTCAGTTTTCATTGCAATTGCAAACAAAGGCAATGCCAAGGAGTGCTCAAACTACCACACAGTTGCACTCATCTCACACGCTAGCAAAGTAATACTCACAATTGTCCAAGCTAGGCTTCAACAGTACATGAACCAAGAACTTCCAGATGTTCAAACTGGAGTTAGAAAAGGCAGAGGAGTCAGAGATCAAATTGCCAACATCTGTCGGATCATAGTGAGAGGTTGCTGCTGTGGGCCATGTGCTGCACCGGGATTTGTGACCTCCAGAGGAGAGGATTTTGATCCAGAGCCAGAGACCAGGCTTGACTAGTGGAGCTTTTTATGTAACAGAACTTTATTAAAGTATGAGAGAGAGAGATAAAACTTCTGACATAGACATCAGAAGAAAGCAGAACGAATGCCCCCTTGATAGTTTTTAGCAAGGTGTTTTATGTCTGTTAGCAAGCTTATTAATCAGATAAGATTGAGACCTCAGGGCTGAGGGAGTTTCACCAGGCCCCTCTCCCACAATATGCATTTTTGAGATAGGATGGCACGAGGTGTGTCATCCCCCGGCCATAAAGCAATTGTAATGAATACTGGTTTGTTGAGCCGTTATCAACCCAAGGTTTGAGAAAAGAAAATAGTTAGTCTTAGGGGGAACCATTTTGAAGAAAGGCAGATTCCAAAGCAAATACGTAGCTTCATTAACATAGCTTAAGAAAAACNCCACCAGGCTCCTCTGTCCATGAGATTTCCCAGGCAAGCATACTGGAGTGGGTTGCCATTTCCTTCTCCGGGAGATCTTCCTGACCCAGGGATTGAACATGAGTCTCCTGCTTGGCAGATGGATTCTTTACTACTGACCCTTCAGGGAAGCCCAACCTCTATCCTTGCTGTTTCTAAATCCAGAAGTTGCTAGTATTTGTCCATTTCATCTGGTTCTTAAATGGCCCACCTTATCCATGCAGTGCATGTTAAAAACTAGCTGAAGGCACAGCCTTCAGCTGCAGTGAGTCCCCCCATGGCAATCCCCGCCATGTCGCTGGTCTCTGATCTGGCTCCCAGTTCTCTCCCTCTACCTCTCCACCCTTGTTTAGTTCAGCACCCACTTTGTGTAGTCGTCCTGCTTCAACTTCCGCTCGCTACTTCGCTGCGTTTCCCTTTCCCTTCCTCCTGTTCTAAAGGGAAACCAGGCCCTCCTTCTCCACTTCATGGACCTCTCCCCATTCAGGGTTTCCCCTGGGAGGAAGGTACGACACATCCTTTCATTTATTTTTGTATGTGGGTGGGAAAAATTGACCTTTGAGATATGGAAAGTACTCAGAAACTGATTTAGCACAGAACACATCTTGTACTGTTTCAGCCCTCTAGGAAATTTATGGGTAATTTGCCAATCGAACCGAAGTGCTCAGTGTTTACACAGAAGAACCTTTCCCTTCGCTTCTGGTGGTGCTGTTTCTTCCTCTGGGAACACCCTCTCTCCTTGTCTTTCTGTTCTCATTTCATAGACAGCCTCCTCAAGAAGCCTGTCACAAAACAATGTGATCTCTGACTTTCAAACTTCATAATTAAAAAGTGCTATATTTATTATGAAAATAAAACGGATGCATTCTAATCATGGAATAATTTTAAAGTAGAGAAATACATGAAAAAACAAAATCATATCTCTCATTACACCAAGACAGGAGCTATTTACATTGAATGCTATTTTCCTTCTGGCTGTTTTCTTTGCATCCTTCATACAGTGGGCATAACATACATAAAATTTTGTATTCTCCTGTCTTAAGTACTTCCATTCCATTTTACATTTCCTTTAAACATTGTAGAAGCTGTATGATATTTTATGATGTGGCTCCTAATTGGCCGATCCATTCTCCTGATGTTGGATATCTAGCTTCTTCCCCATTTTTCTGGGGAAGCATCTTTGTGCATTTTGGATTAAAAAAAAAATAGATTTCTAGAAATGCAATAACCAGATAAGAGCTTATTAACAGATTTAAAAGTATTTGCTATATCTTTCCAAACTGACTTTCAGAAAATTTGCTTTTTAAAACAAATTTATACTCCCAAATTTATACATTCAGCAGTGTATGAGACTAAGGGTCACTTATTATATGTTTGCTATTAGTACAAAAATATATTTTCCCCATGTAATGAGACTTGGAGGATTAAGACTGTAGCACATGTGTGCATTTACTGGGTGTTGCAGATGTCCTGTCTTGGAGGTGGGTTAACAACCCACCCCTTGGTCCCAGCTTTCACGCCAGGTAGATCCACCTCTCAGCTGGTGTTGGGTTGGAATGTCGATCCAGATGGCTGAGTTCTGCAGTGACAGGAAGTAGGATTCTGCCAGGAGCTTTTGGTCTAGTGCTGTGCCCTCTCCCCAGTGTGGTGTTTTCTGGTGTCCTCCTTCATTCTGCTCAGCTGTTCTGGGCCCTTGACTCCAGCCCTGTAGTCCTGAGAGGCATGGGCTCTGGGAGCATCCTGGAAAGCAGCCAGTTTTGATATGGATGACCCAAGCACTGCTTCCCTGGTCTGAGGAGTCCCTCCCTGCAGTTACCCTGATGGAAGTGGGTGAAAATGAGAATTGTCCTGATTTGAGAGCACCATTTTTTTTTCCTTCAGAAAGAATGGGAGTGGAGGCTTTTAAATATATAGGATTTTTTTTTTTTTTTTAAGGGAGGATTTCTTTTAGAACAATCCAGTACTCTTGTCCGGAAAGAAGCAAAGGGTTCTCCATATAGTTGGATGTGTGTCTGTTTAGAATGTAGTGCTTGGATTAAAGGAAGTAGTTGAAGCCTTGCATGCGGAGGCAGGTGCCCCTTCATTTTGTTTATGGAGCACAGAGCATTAGGCAGTGCAGCCCTGCTCCTCCCAGCCACCCTGGGGGAGACTGTGAAGATTGAACAGATTATTTCATAGGGTGGGAAACATGAAAAGATCTCTGAGAACATGGATCTCTGGTTCTGTCTCAATTGCAAAAATGATGTTTGAGGGTCACTGCCTTCCTTAGTTTCTGTCAGGTTGTGTCACAGATTGGAGGATTTTGGTAGAAATTAAGCCATATTACCAAGTCTATGTTCCATGATGTATGGATCCCTGACCTGGGGATCATTTGCCCTGAGGGAAGGGCAAATGGTAAAAGAACTTGAGCCCTTGCTAACCTTTTTGTCCCGTGACTGTCTTAACAAATGGGTCTTTGCTTTAAGACCCTGGGTATTTTTTTTGTTTCTTTTTCTTTTTTATAGTGAAAACGTTTATTATATTTGGAATTAACCAGCTGGATTCAGTTTGCTGCTGCTGCTAAGGCGCTTCAGTCATGTCCGACCCTATGCAACCCCATAGCCAGCAGCCCACCAGGTTCCCCCATCCCTGGGATTCTCCAGGCAAGAACACTGGAGTGAGTTGCCATTTCCTTCTCCAATGCATGAAAGTGAAAAGTGAAAGTGAAGTCGCTCAGTCGTGTCTGTCTCTTCGCGACCCCTTGGACTGCAGCCTACCAGGCTCTTCCGCCCACGGGATTTTCCAGGCAAGAGTACTGGAGGGGGTTGCCATTGCCTTTTCAGTTTAGCTGATCCTAATTTTGTTGGCAACATCCAAAGCATCATAGTCAAGAGCCACTCGAACATATATGCCTTCTCTCCATCAGGCCTGATCACAGTTTTCACTTTGGCCATGTCAGCATCACAGAGCTTCTTCACAGCCTGTTTAATTTGGTGCCTAGACATGCACAATGGATACCAGTGTTGTCTTCTGTTTTCTTCATGGCTGACTCAGTGCTGAGCAGGAATTTGATGATGGCATAGTGGTCAAGTTTGTTTCTCCTAGGGGTGCCCCTCTGAGGAGGTTTGGGCTGCCCCCTGAGCCACAATGTTTCAGGCTGCCGGAAGGTAGGTAACATCTGGATCTGTTTTTGTGTGTGTGGCTGTGGATGCCTTTCAACAGTGCTTTCTTGGCCTTCAAAGCCTTTGCTTTGGCTTTGGCTTCAGGAGGGGCGTGGGTTTCCATTGTCACCTTCGGCACCATCTTTGTGAAAAGGAACCTGGATATTTTTAATGCTTGGGAATGGCTTACGGTGAACTAGCCTTATCTCCTCGCCTATCTCCAGCTTAGCTATTTCAAATCCTAAAAGATGATCCTGTGAAAGTGCTGAAATCAATATGCCAGCAAATTTGGAAAACTCAGCAGTGGCCACAAGGCTGGAAAAGGTCAGTTTTCATTGCAATTGCAAACAAAGGCAATGCCAAGGAGTGCTCAAACTACCACACAGTTGCACTCATCTCACACGCTAGCAAAGTAATACTCACAATTGTCCAAGCTAGGCTTCAACAGTACATGAACCAAGAACTTCCAGATGTTCAAACTGGAGTTAGAAAAGGCAGAGGAGTCAGAGATCAAATTGCCAACATCTGTCGGATCATAGTGAGAGGTTGCTGCTGTGGGCCATGTGCTGCACCGGGATTTGTGACCTCCAGAGGAGAGGATTTTGATCCAGAGCCAGAGACCAGGCTTGACTAGTGGAGCTTTTTATGTAACAGAACTTTATTAAAGTATGAGAGAGAGAGATAAAACTTCTGACATAGACATCAGAAGAAAGCAGAACGAATGCCCCCTTGATAGTTTTTAGCAAGGTGTTTTATGTCTGTTAGCAAGCTTATTAATCAGATAAGATTGAGACCTCAGGGCTGAGGGAGTTTCACCAGGCCCCTCTCCCACAATATGCATTTTTGAGATAGGATGGCACGAGGTGTGTCATCCCCCGGCCATAAAGCAATTGTAATGAATACTGGTTTGTTGAGCCGTTATCAACCCAAGGTTTGAGAAAAGAAAATAGTTAGTCTTAGGGGGAACCATTTTGAAGAAAGGCAGATTCCAAAGCAAATACGTAGCTTCATTAACATAGCTTAAGAAAAACATTTCTTTAAGGAAAATACGTTGGTTAGTTCAAGTCAGAACCAGGTGTCCTCAACACAGAATTAAAAGAAGACTCTTAATTTTGTGTAGAGAAGGAAAAGTCTGCCACTTCCAGTTTATTTCCTCCTGCAGCTTGGGGACCTTTGCCCTTTCTACCTGTTAGCCTCTCAATAGAAAAAGCAAGAGAATTCCAGAAAAAACATCTACTTCTGCTTTATTGACTATGCCAAAGCCTTTGACTGTGTGGATCATAACAAACTGGAAAATTCTAAAAGAGATGGGAATACCAGACCACCTGACCTGCCTCCTGAGAAATCTGTATGCAGGTCAAGAAGCAACAGTTAGAACTGGACATGGAACAATGGACTGGTTCCAAAGTGAGAAAGGAGTATGTCAAGGCTGTATACTGTCACCCTGCCTATTTAACTTATATGCAGAGTACATCATGAGAAATGCTGGGCTGGAGAGAACACAAGCTGGAATCAAGATTGCCAGGAGAAATATCAATAACCTCAGATATGCAGATGATACCACCCTATGGTGAAGATGAAGAGGAACTAAAGAGCCTCTTGGTGAAAGTGAAAGAGGAGAGTGATAAAGCTGGCTAAAGCCGAGCATTCAAAAAACAAAGATCATGGCATCTGGTCCCATCACTTTATGGCAAATAGATGGGGAAACAGTGGAAAAAGAGAGAGACTTTATTTTCTTGGGCTCCAGAATCACTGCAGATGGTGACTGCAGCCATGACATTAAAAGGCACTTGCTCCTTGGGGAAAAAAAAAAAAACAACAAAAAAAAACTGTGACAAACCTAGACAGCGTATTAAAAAGGGGAGACATTACTTTGTCAACAAAGGTCCATCTAGTCAAAGCTGTGGTTTTCCAGTACTCATGTATGGATGTGAGAGTTGGGTATAAAGAAAGTTGAGCACTGAAGAATTGATGCTATTGAACTGTGGTGCTGGAGAAGACTCTCAGAGTCCTGCAAGGAGACTGCAAGGAGAGCCAGCCAGTCCATCCTAAAAGAAATCAGTCCTGAATATTCATTGGAAGGACTGATGCTGAAGCTGAAGCTCTAATACTTGGGCCACCT
The DNA here is from genome assembly GCA_006410615.1 of Neotragus moschatus. NCBI lineage: Eukaryota > Metazoa > Chordata > Mammalia > Artiodactyla > Bovidae > Neotragus > Neotragus moschatus. Next base: position 198,255 of record SJYA01002695.1, read on the forward strand.
GATGCAAAGAACTGAGTTATTGGAAAAGGCCCTGATGCTGGGAAAGATTAAAGGTAGGAGGAGAAGGGGACAACAGAGGATGAGGTGGTAGGATGGCATCACCGACTTGATGGACATGAGTTTGAGCAAGCTCCGGGAGCTGGTGATGGACAGGGAGGCTTGGCATGCTGCAGTCCACGAGTCTCAAAGTGTTGGACACAACTGAGGAAGTGAACTGAACTGAGTCCTATCTCTTTTATTGAGCCTTTAGGTAATTTAAGGTCCATTTAGAGCACCTGGTCTCCGACTGCCTGAACTATCCTTAGTGTGCTGACAAACCTCTTAGATGTGCTTTCTTTTAGTCAGGCAGAACATACGGAATCTACTTCCAGTTCCTACAAGGCCCTGTGTCTCCAGATGGCTAGTTCCATTCTTGTCACTCCAGGCTCATAAAACAAGATGCCCGCATCTCCCTCCTAAGATTGTAACTTTGTTGATTATCGTGAGATGCTGGTTTTTCGTTATACTGTAGTACTTATTTCAGAACCCATAATATTTGCCAGCTTTTCCCTCATATTTTGTTTACTCCCAGCTTCACCTCATCCTAAGTAATGGGAAGGAAGGTGGTAATCCAGAACAGCCTCATCACATGACAGACAAGTCTGGCAGCAGGAGGAGGGAGAGGGTACCACTCAAGGCCTAGGTAATTGTTGATAGGCCTTTGGGCTTTTTCACAAAAGGCTGAAAAGTCTTGCTTTTTCTGTAAAGTTTCCTTGTCATAAAACTACTGTGGGCCAAACAAAACACATACATGGGTGCTAGTTGGAGATAACTGTTCTCAACTCAGCTTCCAATAAGAGCTTGAATGATCGGTATACTTAGTTCCAGGTGTTTAGAGGTCACTAAGGGAATTTCCCTGCTGTTTCTCAAGTTTACATGGTTTTGTAACTCCCAAGAAGCTGGCGGGATTTATCAGGATGCAGAGACTTAAGTTTACATTATTGATCCCTGCATTTAAATGTCGCAGAAGATAAGGACTTCACTATAAAGTTAGCGAAAATGTCCTGCCTTAGTTCTCCACGTGGCATCACAGTTAGACAGAACCTCAGGGGCACCTGGGCACCCCTCTCTCTTCTTGCCTTGAAGGGAAGGGGGTGACCACGGTCCATTGGAATCTATTTGTGAAATCCTTGGAGTCTCTTTTGTCTTCCTCCCTAGCATCAGAGCTGGGGCAGGATTTGACCTGGATGTTAATAGGCATTAACTGAGAGGATTGAAATGATACCCAATGCACCAATATCCAGCTCTGCTTCCTAGAGCTGTGACCTGGGGCTGCTGAATCTGGGTCAGAGGAATTAAGAATTGTCCAGCCTTCTGCCACACTGGGCACTTGGCGCAATATGGGTCAGAGCTGGCCCTCCACTTCCTTCTGTGTGCATGTGTGGATTCACTCATCTGCACCCCAAGACCTGTCCATCAGCCACATCCCATAAGTTTCCTCTCCACCTCTTGGCAGAGGCCGGAATCCTCAGGGCTCGGCTGAGGGCTGGTCACCCCACTGCAGTGCTTCCCCACCCCTGCTACCTCTGCTCCTTGTGTTTGAAAGCCAGGAGCCTTCATTCAGGTTTTGTTGTCATTGTGGTTGTTTATTTGTTTCGGCACAGTATATTTCTATGTTTTTAATCAGTCTTTAGGAAAATTTTAGATTTTTAGAAAAGTTGTGAAGCTAATATAACATTCCTGTATACTGCTTACCCATTTTCCACTGATTTAATATCTGATACTGCCTCACTAGATTTGCTGAAGAAAAATAAGCCTACATTGATAATGTTACTATTAATTAATTAACATCTGATATTACCTCACTATGTTTGCTAAAGGAAAGCAAACCTACATCGACAATGTTGGTATTAATTAAACTTATGGCTTTATGTGAATTTCACTAGTTTTCCTGCTGGGTCTTCTGTTCCAGGACTCCATGCTGAATTTAGGCTTTAGTGTTCAGTGTTGCCCCAGTTTCCTGCCTGCCTTTCCGTTTTCTTTACACGTTCTGTTTGTATAACCATTCTCAACCTGGTAAATTCCCCAGGAGAGATTATGTGCTCATTTGCAGGCTACTTTTGAAATCCAAGAGCTTTAATCCCCGCCTCATGATAGAGCTGTCAGCTTGGAAGGCGTACAGCTAACACAGACGTGGGTGGGGGCTTCTCAGCGCCTTTGAAGCGGAGCAGGACCAGGGGCTGCTCGGCCACAGCTCTGCGACCCCGCACTCTTGTCGGTGTATAACCAGCGTGGCCCATGAGCTGGGACTCCAGCTACAGTCATATCTGCTTTATTTTCCCAGTCACACCAAGGTGTCATCTGTTTATCTCTAGGTGAAGTCAGCTGTGCCCAACCAGCCAGAAAGGGGGAGCGGGAAAAGACACCCTGTTGCCCTGAGCTAAGGAGCACTGGCTCCTTAGCCAGTTGAGGCTGGAGGACATGGGAGAGGCCGTGGCCAGGCACGGGCGGGCAGGCTTCGCCACCAGAGCACCAGGTTCCTCACCCGGTCTCGGCTAGTACCTTCTTTGGAAGAAGTCATGTTCACAGCTGACTGTAAATGACCTTTGCTGTATGTAGCAGGTTTATTATTTTTTAAGAAACTAACATGCATATCAATGGGAAAGTTCAATAGTACCAGAGTTTAAAACTAATTACAGCCCCCTCATGCTTCTGCCATTGCTGTCTGAAGGACAATGAGCTTCAACTTTTTAAGCAGGTTCTTTTAATATTTGCCTCCAAAGTTAAAAATAATGTGCATATATTTCTAGGTCTAGACTCGAGACTCCTAGCAGTTTGGACATTAGTTTTCAGGCTCTTTCCCTCTGGCATCTCAGTATATTTGCTTATAGCAGTAGACATATGGTATACTAATATTTTTCATCTCTTATTGTACAGCTTTTTTGTTTTTCCTTGAGTTCAAAGCAGCCTCATGTTTTCATTGACTTAGTTTATCTAGAATGTATGGTTGTGCTCCCAAGGTCTCCACCAGCTCTGTAGAAATCCTCAACAGCATCTTTCAGACATTAGCAGCAGATGACTTTTGTGTTTTTTTTTTTTCATAGTTTTTTAATTTTTTTTTATATATACATTTTACATTTATTTTTTTTTAATTTTAATTTTAATTTTTTCATCTCAGGTGTACATNCATTTCTGTCATTTATCGAGCCCATCTTTGCATGAAATATTCCCTTGGTATGTCTAATTTTCTTGAAGAGATCTCTAGTCTAGGCTGACCCCAAACAGTGGGCACTGCAGGGAAGAACATTCCAGGTGGAGATAAAGATCTAGACTTGCCTTCAGGAGCTTGTTGTCCAGAGGCAGGTAGAAGACATGGAATGGAAAGTGGCCCTGAAGTAGCTGAGCCTGGAGGTCTGGCAGGTTGGGGCATGTGGCCAGGCCAAGGTGAGACCCTCCCTGGTTGTCTGGAGTTTAATCTGTCATGAGGAATTTTCAGGGATTTAGGGGAAATCTGTGCAGGCTCTCTCTGAGCCCCAGTGCTTTCTCTTATTCATATAATGCAGTCCTGTGTAGGAAAAGATTATATTCCAAAGAAAGGGTTTTATGACCTCCAGTGGAAAAAAAAAAACAACAGAAAGAAAGAAAGAAACTTGCAGTGAATGGGAAGCCACTGGAGATGTGCAAGCTAGGAGTTGGTTTGCTGCTCTCCATCCTCCTGGGTTGTCCTCTACAGAGCCTGNAAAGATTATATTCCAAAGAAAGGGTTTTATGACCTCCAGTGGAAAAAAAAAAACAACAGAAAGAAAGAAAGAAACTTGCAGTGAATGGGAAGCCACTGGAGATGTGCAAGCTAGGAGTTGGTTTGCTGCTCTCCATCCTCCTGGGTTGTCCTCTACAGAGCCTGGTGTAGCCCCCTGAGCCTTGTTTGGTCTTGTGAGAAAGGAGAGAGGCAGGGACAGTACCAGCTGTGCCCCAAGCCTGGCCTCCTTGGGTGGAGGAGCTCGTGAAGGCTGTGGGGAATACAGGAGTGGCCTTGGTCCTTCCCAGCCTGGGGTCCTGCTCTTCTGTCCCCACTTGCCTCCCTTGTCTTCCTTATCCTCTTTACTGCTGGCAAGCTCCTACACGCTCTCTATTCAACTCCTGACACCTGTCATGGCTTGCTGACCAGGTAGCTGGTGTGGCAGTAAGAGGAAGAGCTGGCCTGTGTGGCTAGCATGCTCTTATGAGGGTGCTGTTGTTCCCAAATAGGAGCCCCTGCAGCTGAAGGCAGTGGAGGCTCTCTGCTGGTATGCTACCATGAGGTTGTATCTGATATGGTGTCTAGATGCCAGGTAGAGGGGGAAGAAGGTCCTCACATCAGTAGAGAATCCTCCACAGTATTGTATCCTGGCATTTGTCATGTTCAGGATGCCTGTAAGAGGGCTGCACTGGAGAAATGAGGGAGAGCTTAGGTCAAAACTGGGGAAGCTGCAGAGAAAATGCGAAAGCAGAAACTTGGTTTTGGGAAATCCTGAAATTGGGTTCTGAGTGACAGAGAGAGGCAGAGATGCAGAATGAGGCTATGGGCAGCTGCCCATAACACCTTCCCAAACAGCTACGCCCAGGGGAGTAAGAATTGGTGCACTCTGCAGGCAACTGTCCCAGGACCAGGCCCTTGGTCAAAACTACAGAGCAGAAGATTGTATGAGAAATGAAGCTGAGTCCACCAGTGGAATTTGTCATCTGCTTGTATTTGCTTTTTTACCACCATATGATCTTCCTTTACTCCCTTCATTCTCCATTCCCTTAAGAAAAAAAAAGAAAACCCACACAAAGCAGTTTCCATCACAGATTTTAAAAAGCAAGACACAGTGAAAACTATTAGAAATGATAGCTGATGCAGCCATGAATTAAAATGCACTTGCTCCTTAGAAGAAAAGCTATGACAAACCTAGACAGCATATTAAAAAGCAGAGACATTACATTACTTTGCTGACAAAGGTCCGTCTAGTCAAGGTTATGGTTTTTCCAGTAGTCATGTATGGTTGTGAGAGTTGGACTATAAAGAAAGCTGAGTGTAGCATTGATGCTTTGAACTGTGGTATTGGAGAAAACTCTTGAGAGTCCCTTGGACTGCAAGGAGATCCAACCAGTCCATCCTAAAGGAAATCAGTCCTGAATATTCATTGGAAGGACTGATGCTGAAGCTGAAACTCCAATACTTTGGCTACCTGATTCAAAGAACTAACTTATTGGAGTAGACCCTGATGCTGGGAAAGATTGAAGGCAGGAGGAGAAGGGGATGACAGATGATGAGATGGTTGGATGGCATCACTGATTCTATGGACATGAATTTGAGTAAGCTCCAGGAGTTAGTGATGGACAGGGAAACCTGATGTGCTGCAGTCCATGGGGTTTCAAAGAGTCAGACATGACTGAGCGACTAAACTGAACTGAGAGCTAGGAGATACAGCTATACAAAGTTTGCTGATAGTCTTCCAGAAATGTGTTGCATGGGTGGAGAGCCATGGCTGTTTATAATACTTAAAGAATCGTTTTCCTTTTTAACTGAGTTCTGCTATCCTCCTCCCAATGGATGTTTTACTGCACCCCAGGCAACCCCAACCCACATCATCAGTTGGAGAAAAGGCAAGGAGTCACTCAGAACAGAATATTGAGAGGGTGATATCCCCATGAGGTCATTAATTGTAGCCACCGTCAGATGTGGGCAAGCAGGTCATTCAGATCACATGCCCTGGACTGTTTCAGGACATATTTCTTTTTATTGTTTAAGCTCATTTATTATGCAGCCTATGGATGCAAGGGCCAAGTGTGAGTCACACCCATGTATCCCTGCCATCCTGTCTAGGGGAGCAAAAATAGGAGCAGCAGTTAACACCAAGTACTCTGCTCATCGTAGCCACAGAGTAGAGTCCAGGACATGCAGGCACAGGGCTCAGATGCCACAGAGTAGTTAGTTCAGCAGAGTCCCCCGCTGATAGACTCAGATCCAGGAGAAACTTCATGTTTAAGTTGAGACCTGAAGGAGAAGTGCCAGGCACTGTGGGGCTGATATGGAGACACACTGGTAAGTCGAAGCTGCAGGAAAAAGCAAGACAGGACTTGAGCTACTGACCCAGGGTGAGGGGTAGGTCACAGTGCCTCTGAACATGGGGAGCCACCATATGTTCAGCCTTTAGACATGTTCTAATCAGATTTCAGCTTCTTTTCATCTCCTGTCCTCCTTACAGTTAGAATCCAGACTTAGAGACGTATATGTCATCATACCGTCCAATACACTCTTCTTGCAAAATAGAAGTTAAATAGGAAGGGATAGTACACAGGTTAAGTTGGAAATCCTTATCTATTCATTTTGGCATTTTTTTGCTCTTAAAGCTGCTAGTCTTACTAATCTAAGGCATTTATCTTAACAAAGGTTGATAAGTAGATATTTTCTCCTTTGTCTGGTGGCTAAGTTTTGGGCCTGCTGGTAAAGACTTAGAACCAGTATCTGTTTTTGAATTTGAGGGGCCTGTGTGATGTGGTTGGAAACAACAGTTCTTTCTCTCATTCTCTCTTACTTCCCTTGTGGTCCTTAAAGCTACATTTCAGACCCTTGTGCACCCCGGACCCCCACTCTGATTGCAGACGTGCTCTGCTGGGCTTTTCACATTGCAGCTCGTGTGCTCCAAACAGTGCTGCCCCAAGGGATCCCTTTCCTGGACTAGGCCTTTGGGAAAATCATCAAAAGCCTGGACTTTCTTTAGAGCTTTTTGTTGAAATTGGGCCCATAACCAAGGTTGATTATATTAGTTTATTGCCACCAAATAGCACTGATTTTCCATCTGTTACCACTGCTTTCACATCATTCTAATTAACTCTCCTAGTCATCAGTTTCTGAATGAACTATGTTTTGTGACATTTGGAAAATTTGTCACTTAAACCCTTTTGGCTGCAGCCCATGCATTCATTTCCTGTTGTTTTGTGCCATGAAGTTGCACCTCTAAGTATTTTTAGTAGCTAAGAACTCTCTTCTATTGCCTTAAAAAATTTGTACAAAGTGAGAATTGAGAGTTAAGTTTTATTTGGGGCAAACGAGGGCTGAAACCTGGGAGACAGTACTTCACATAGCTCTGAGAAACTGTTACAAAGAGGCAGGGGGAAAAGGTTAGGATATATGTGATTTTGGTGAAGGGGGAATATATAAAATCAAGCACTTATTTTCCCAGAAGTTTTCTACTAGTCTCCTGAAGCTTTGCTAATCACAAGGAACAGTCATCACCTTGAAGGGTGTTACTGGTTTTCTAGATATGGGGAGATACAAGAATTGGGCTCATAAATTCCACTCCTGAAAATATCCAACTATCTGAAGACCTGTGCTGCCAGTTTTTGCCCCTTGAGCACAGAGTTCTTCACTTCTGCTCTCCACCCCAAACTCCGTTCAAGGAGTGTTGAAGGTCAGCAGCTGCAGTAGCACATGATTTAATCCTTGTAGAGGTAGGTGTGTGTGTGTGTGTCTGTGTGTGTGTGTGTGTGTCTGTGTGTGTGTGTGTGTGTGTGTGTGTGTGTGTGTGTGTCTGTGTGTGTGTGTTTGCTCAGTTAGTCATATAGGGGTGTGTGTGTGTGTGTGTGTGTGTGTGTGTGTGTGTGTGCTCAGTTACTCAGTCATGTCTGACTCCTTATGACCCTATGGACTATATAGCCTTCCAGGCTCCTCTGCCCATGGGATTTTTCAGGCAAGCATACTGGAATGGGTTGCCATTTCCTCCTTCAGGAAATCTCAACCCAGAGATCAAACCCACATCTCCTGTGTTGGCTGCATTACCCCTGAGCCACCAAATGCCAGTTTGTAGTAGATACTTCTAAGGGCAAGGGGGGTGGTTTTGTGGTTTGCCTCCAAGATGGGTTTTAGGTCCATTTATGCTGCAGTTGTTCTTGTCAGGTCAGCCAATTTGAGCACCTTTGTTTTCATTTTGCTCTCAGAGATGCGGTAAGTGACAGCTGAGATATCTGAAGAATAATTCCTAGTAACCTATAAAAAGAGATGGAGGTAGACTCTTCCATGTGGTTTCAGTTGTCATTTTCATTTTCTTCTAGATAGTGAAATCATGCCTAAAATAAATCTCATATGACTCCCTGTGAGAGCTGTGTCAGATGTTCCAAAGAATAAGATTGTGGATTATTATGGCACAGGAAACTGAATCTTCTATTCACTGCCAGGAAAAGAATAGACGTAGAGACCGACTTACCTCCTGCAAACCCAGCTTTCTGCTTACTTTTTATGTTACCTTGTCCAAGTTAGTCTACCTCTATGAGACTTAGTTCACTCATTTGTGCGTATATGAGCTCCTGATTCCCAGGGTTGTTATGCTGTTGAATGAGATTTCATATGAAGAGCCCCTGGAGGATGATAGATTCTCCACCAATGGAAGCTGCTATATTTACCTTACAATTGAGCTGGAGTGAAAAGGTGCTCATCCTTAGGGAAATGCCAATTAAAACCACAGTGGGGTACCAGAACATTAGACGATTAGTGTGGAGAAACTGGAGCCTCATACAATGCTGGTTCGAATGTAATGTAGTGCAGTAGTTTGGAAAACAGGTTCCTCACAAAATTAAAAGTAGAGTTGCCATATGACCCAGCAGTTCCACTCCTAGGTACCTTCCCAATAAATGAAGACATATGTTCACACAAAGACCTCCATGTAAGTGTTTGTAGCAGCCTTATTCATAGTAGCCCAAATTAGAAAAACAACCCAAATGAATGGATAAACAAAATATGGTATGTCCGTTCAGTAGAATACTATTTAGCACTAAAAAGGAGTGAACTGCTGATAAATGCAACATTGATATATCCAGATATAAAGGACTGTAAGTCATATGATTTTTATTTACTTTAACCTTGTAGAGAGGAGAAGGCAGTGGCACCCCACTCCAGTACTCTTGCCTGGAAAATGCTATGGACGGAGGAGCCTGGTAGGCTGCAGTCCATGGGGTCGCTAAGAGTTGGATATGACTGAGTGACTTCACTTTCACTTTTCACTTTCATGCATTGGAGAAGGAAATTGCAACCCACTCCAGTGTTCTTGCCTGGAGAATCCCAGGGGTGGGGGTGCCTGGTGGGCTGCCGTCTATGTGGTCGCACAGAGTCAGACACGACTGAAGCGACTTAGCACCAGCAGCAACCTTGTAGAGAAGGCAAGGCTATCATGACATAGAATTGGTCACTGTTGCCTGGGCTGCAGTGGGACTCTGTGCTTTCACTGCTGAGCACCCAGGTTCAATCCCTGGTTGGGAAACTATCACACAAGAAGTACAGCACAGCTACAAAAAGAAAAAAAAAGAAGAAGAAAGAAAAGAAAAGAAAATGGATGATATCTACAATTATAACTTTCTGATTTGTAATGAGAAATATATATTCAGTAAAGATGTCTGTTGTTAGGTTAATGGAGTGACGTTTGGAAAGCCCCTAGGCAACCTAAGGATAGGGGCTGCTTCCAGGGAAACCAGCCATGTGATCAGAAGACTGGAACTTTCACTCCACCCCCAGATTTCCAAGGAAAGGGACAAGAGTGGGAAATTGAGTCCATTTGCCAACAGCCAGTGATTTAATCCACTCCAAGATGGCAGAGTAAAAGGGCATGTGCTTATCTTTTCCTGTGAGAACACTAAACTTGCAACTAACTGCAGAACAATGATCGATAGCAAAATGTTGGAACCCACCAAAAAACGTACCCCACATCCAAGGACAAAGGAGCATCCTCACCACAATGGTAGGAGGAGCCCAACTGTGTTTAAAATCAAACCTCATAAGTGCCAGAGGTGCTTGGAGGGCACAAACAAAACCTTGCATGCTCTAGGACCCAGGAGACAGAAGCAGTAAGCCCACAAGGGACAGAGCCATACTTGCCTGTGAGTGTTTTGAAATCTCTGGTGAAGTCATGGATTGACAGTGGCTTGCTGTGTGACCAGGACCACTGACAACATCAGTGCTGGGAGACAGTGTGCTGGCATAAATTTTTTTGAAGGAGGTTGCCATTACCCCTACTATAGTTTGGGCTCAGGCCAAACTACAGAAAAGGAGCACAGCCCCACCCATCAGCAGAAAATTGGATGGAAGATTTACTGAGCATGGCCCTGCCCATCAAAGCAAGACCGGATTTTCCCCATAGCCAGTCCCTCCCATCAAGAAGTTGCACAAGCCTCTTATCCTCATCCATCAGAGGGCAGACAGAAAGGAAACCACAGAAAACTAACTAAAATGATCACCTGGATCACACCTTTGTGTAATTCAGTGAAACTATGAGCCATGCTGTGTAGGGCCTCCCAAGATGGATAGGTCAAGGTGGAGAGTTCTGACAAAAATGTCCACTGGAGAAGGAAATCCAAACCACTTCAGCATTCTTGCCTTGAATACCCCATGAACAGTATGAAAAGGCGTAAAGATATGACACTGAAACATGAACCTGCCAGGTTGGTAGATGTCCCGCATGGTACTGGAGAAGAGCAGAGAATCAGCTACGGAAGCAGTGAAGAGGCTGAGCCAAAGCAGAAATGATGCCCAGTGGTGGGTGTGTGTTTTGGTGAAAGTAAAGTCTGATTCTGTAAAGAAGAGTTTTGCCTAGGAACCTTGAGTGTTCAGTCCATGAATCAAGGTAAATTAGAAGTGGTCAAACAGGAGATGGCAAGAGAGACATTGACTTTTTAGGAATCACTGAATGAAAATGGATGGGTGGGCGAATTTAACTCAGATGACCATTATATCTATACTGTGGGCAAGAATCCCTTAGTACAAATGGAGTAGCCCTCATACTCACACAACAGTCCAAAATGCAGTACTTGGGTAATCTCAAAAATGACAGAATGATTTCACTTTGTTTCCATGGCAAACCATTCAGTATCACAGTAATCCAAGTCTATGCCCCAACCACTAATGCTGAAGAAGCTGAAGTTGAATGGTTCCATGAAGACGCGCAAGAACTTTTATAACTAACACACACACATAAAAAGATTTCCTTTTATTATAGGAGACTGGAATGCAGAAGTAAGAAGTCAAGAGATACATGGAATAACAGGCAAATTTGACCTTGGAGTACAAAATGAAGCAGGGCAAAGGCTAACAGAGTTTTGCCAAGGGAATCAACAGTCATGGCAAATACCCTCTTCCAACAACACAAGAGAGGACTCTATACTTGGACATCACTAGATGGTCAGTATCAAAATCAGGTTGGTTATATTCTTTGCAGCGAAAGATGGAGAAGCTCTATACAGTCAGCAAGCAAGACTGGGAGCTGCCTGTGGCTCAGATCATGAACTCCTTATTGCCAAATTCAGACTTAAATTGAAGAAAGTAGAGAAAACCACTGGCCATTCAGGTATGACCAAAATAAAATCATTTATGATTATACAGTGACAAATTCAAGTGATTAGATCTGATAGACACAACTGCTGAAGTACTATGGACAGAAGTTTGTAACATTGTCCTGGGTGGTGACCAAAACCATCTCCAAGAAGAAGAAATGAAGGAAGACAAATGTCTGTCTGAGGAGGCCTTACAAATAGCTGAAAAAAGAAGAGATGTGAAAAGCAAATGGGAAAAGGAAAGATAAATCCATTGCATGCAGAGTTCCAAAGAATAGCAGAGAGAGAGAAGAAAGCCTTCTTAAGTGATCAATGCAGAGGAATAAAGGAAGAAATAGAATGGGAAAGACTCGAAATCTCTTCAAGAAGATTAGAGATACCAAGGGAACATTTCATGCAAAGATGGGCACAATAACGGACAGAAAGAGCAACGACCTAACAGAAGCAGAAGATATTAAGAAGAGGTGGCAAGAATACAAAGAACCGTACAAAAAAGTTCTTAATGACCCAGATAACCAAGATTGTGTGATCACTCACCTAGAGCCAGACATCCTGGAGTGTGAAGTCAGGTGGGGTTTAGGAAGCATTACTACAAAAAAAGCTGCTGGAGGTGATGGAATTCCAGCTGAACTATTTCAGATGCTGAAATATGATGCTATTAAAATGCTGCACTCAATATATCAGAAAATTTGGGAAACTCAGCAGTAGCCACAAGACTGGAAAAAGTCAATTTACATTCCAGTCACAAAGAAGGGCAATGCCAAGAAATGTTCAAACTCCTGCACAGTTGCACTCATTTCACATGCTATCAAGGTAATGTTCAAAATCCTTCAAGCTAGGCTTCAACAGTATGTGAACCAAGAACTTCCATGTACACACTGGATTTAGAAAGGGCAGAAGAACCAGAGATCAAATTCCTGACATCCGCTGGATCATAGAAAAAGCAAGGGAATTCCAGAAAAACATCTACTTCTGCTTAATTGACTACGCTAAAGCCTTCAACTGTGTGAATCACAACAAACTGTGAAAAACTCTTAAAGAGATGGTAATACCAGACCACCTTATTTGCCTCTGCAGAAACCAGTATGCAGGTCAGGACATAAAACAATAAACTGGTTTAAATTTGGGCAAGGAGTACATCAAGGCTGTATATTGTCACCCTTAACTTATACGTGGAGTACATCATGCAAAATGCCAGGCTGGAAGAAACACAAGCTGAAATCAAGATTGCGGGGAGAAACATCAATAACCTCAGATACGCAGATGACAGCGCCTTTATGGCAGAAAATGAAGAAGACTAATGAGCCTCTTGATGAAGGTGAAAGAAGAGAATGAAAAAGCTGGCTTAAAACTCAGCATTCAAAAAACAAAGATCATAGCTTCTGGTCCCTTCACTTCATAGCAAATAGATGGGGAAACAGTGGAAACAGAGAGACTTTATTTTCATGCGCTCCAAAATCACTGCAGATGGTGACTACAGTCATGAAATTACAAGATGTTTGTTCCTTGGAAGAAAAGCTATGACAAACTTAGGCAGCAGAGGCAGTACTTTGCCAGCAAAGGTCCGTCTAGTCAAAGCTATGGTTTTTCCAGTAGTCATGTATGGATGTGAGAGTTGGACCATAAAGAAAGCTGAGTGCCAAAGAATTGATGCTCTTGAACTGTGGTATTGGAGAAGACTCTTGAGAGTCCCTTGGACTACAAGGAGATCCAACCACTCCATCCTAAAAGAAATGAGTCCTGAATATTCATTGGAAGGACTGATGCTAAAGCTGAAAGTGCAATACTTTGGTCACCTGATGTGAAGAACTGACTCACTGGAAAAGACCCTGATGCTGGGAAAGATCAAAGGCGGGAGGAGAAGGGGACGACAGAGGATGAGATCGTTGGATGGCATCACCAACTCGATGGACATAAGTTTGAGCAAGCTCTGGGAGTTGGTGATGGACAGGAAAGCCTGGTGTGCTGCAGTCCATGGGGTCACAAAGAGTTGGACACTACTGAGCAACTGAACTGATGAGAGTTTCCAGAATTTTCCCAGGGATATTAACTGGGGCTAATTATGTCTTATAACCTCTGTGATCCTGGAATCTTCAGGATATTAGTAGATAGTGCTGTGTCTTTGTTGGTTATTTGCTGGCCGTTTATGAATTCCTGGTGTGGTATAGTTTCCTTGTATTAGACACTGGAGGATTTTTTGTTTCTGTTTCTTAGTTTCTCTGTTTTTTTCCCTGTAGAAAGTTTTTTCCATTCCCTCTGAGAAGTCTCATACTCTTATTGCTAAAAAAAAAAAAAAAAAAGAAAAGAAAAAAGAGCAAGGTTCCTGGGAGATTTCTTCCTGAAAATAATGAATGTACATAAGCCCAGGGATTAAGTAATTAGCAGTTAAGGAACTGATTAAAATTTTGATACAGGAGTTTAAGGAACCATCATTTTAATATATTATTTGGGACCTTGAGATAATTAACTGTCACTCACTCTGTAAATTCTTTTTAAAATTTGTCTATTTTTAATTGACTTCCCTGGTAGCTCAGATGGTAAAGATTCTGCCTGCAATGCAGGAGTCCTGTGTTTATTCCCTGGGTCAGCAAGATCCTTGGAGAAGGATATGGAAGCCCACTCCAGTATTCTTGCCTGGAGAATTCCATGGACAGAAGAGCCTGATGGACTATAGTACATGGGGTTACCAAGAGTTGAAAATGACTGAGCAACTAACACACAACACACAATGGAGGATAACTGCTTTACAATGTTGTGTTAGTTTCTGCTATACATCAAAATAAAACAGCCTCAGGTATACCTATATCCTGAAACTCCTTCCCACAACCCACCCATGTAGGTTGTCACAGAGGACCAGTTTGAGCTCCCTGAGTCATAAGCAAATTCCCACTGGCTATCTGTTTTTCATACGGTAATGTGTGATTACATGCTACTCTCTCTTTTGCCCTGTATGTCTACAAGTCTGTTCTCTATGTCTGCGTCTCCATTTCTGCCTTGCAAATAGATTCATCAGCACCATCTTCCTAGATTCCATGCTGCTGCTGCTAAGTTGCTTCAGTCACATCCAACCCTGTGTGACACCATAGATGGCAGCCCACTAGGCTCCTCCATGGGATTCTTCAGGCAAAAACACTGGAGTAGGTTGCCATTCCCTTCTCCAATGCATGCAGTGTTTGTTAAGTCGCTTCAGTTGTGTCCGACTCTATGTGACCTGATGGACAGCAGCCCACCAGGCTCCTCTGTCTACAGGATTCTCTAGGCGAGAATACTGGAGTGGGTTGCCATTTCTGTCTCCAATCTAGATTCCTTAAATATGCATTAATATATATGATATTTGTTTTTTTTTTCTCACTTCACTCTGTATAATAGGCATTATATTCATCTACCTTATTAGAATTGACTCAAATGAGTTTCTTTTTATGGCTGAGTAACATTTATCCATTCATCTGTTAATGGACATTTAGGTTGTTTCCATGGCCTAGTCATTGTAAGTAGTGATGTAATGCACATTACAGTATGTATGTCCTTTTCAATTATGCTTTTCTCAGAATATATGCCCAGTAGTGGGATTACTGGAGAAGGCAATGGCACCCCACTCCAGTACTCTTGCCTGGAAAATCTCATGGACGGAGGAGCCTGGTGCACTGCAGTCCATGGGGTCGTGAAGAGTTGGACACAACTGAGTGACTTCACTTTCACTTTTCACTTTCATGCATTGGAGAAGGAAGTGGCAACCCATTCCAGTGTTCTTGCCTGGAGAATCCCAGGGATGGGGGAGCCTGGTGGGCTTCCGTCTGTGGGGTCGCACAGAGTTGGATACGATTGAAGCGACTGAGCAGCAGCAGCAGCAGCAGTGGGATTACTGGCATATGGTACTTTTATTCCTAGTTTTTTAAGGAATCTTCATGCTGTCTTCCATAGTGGTTATTTCAGTTTACATATTCGCCAACAGAGCAAGAGGTTTCCTTTTTAGCCACACCATTGCCAGCATTTACTTTTTATAGATTGATGATGACTATTTTGACCAGCATGAGTTGATCAGTTCAGTTCAATCGCTCAGTCGTGTCCAACTCTTTGTGACCCCATGAATCGCAGCACGCCAGGCCTCCCTGTCCNAAGAAGGGAGAGCTAATATTTGAGTTGAGTGATGCAGGAAAAGAGAACCCAGGCCAAGGGAATGGGATGTATATAGAAATACAAGCACATATGCCAGACAGATGCCAGAACCGTATGAGGCAAGACTGGGGAGATAAAGATAAGACCAACTTGAATTGGGAAGTTGTATTGACCTGGTCCGGAAAATGTGATGGCACTCCACTCCAGTACTCTTGCCTGGAATATCCCATGGACAGAGGAGCCTGGTATGCTGCAGTCCATGGGGTCGCGAAGAGTCAGACGCAACTGAGTGACTTCACTTTCACTTTTCACTTTCATGCACTGGAGAAGGAAATGGCAACCCACTCCAATGTTCTTGCCTGGAGAATCCCAGGGACAGGGAGCCTGGTGAGCTGCCGTCTGTGGGGTCACACAGAGTCGGACACGACTGAAGTGACTTAGCAGCAGCAGTAGCATTGACCTGGTCTCAAAATTCACAGCACACTTTACGCTGAGAAGAGACTCATCCCGTTTGCATGATGTAATTGTACTACAGGTCTGAACTAAGATATGATAGAGTTCAACAAAAGGGTGGTTGTATTATGTTTTTCTGAAAGGGGAGCCACTGTGTGAAATGTTATTTTTAAATATTGGCAATTTAAACGTTTTAAAACACTGCACATGCCGAAGAGCATATCTGTTTAGGCTGATGTGGGACTTCTGGATGAGAAGAATACAGGAGGTAGAAAAGAGGGTCTTAGTGGCTGGATGTCCATGAAGTGAGGGGGTAGCGTATACAAGAGCAAAGGGGTATGAAGGAGAGGATCTCTAATTTTGATGACCCAATAAAATCTTATTTATATAGAATTCTGATTTATCAGAGAATGCTACCTGTTTAAATAACTTAAGGTCTTTTCCTCAGAGTTCAATTTGGTTTAATTTTCCCCATATTCATTTCAGCCAGTTAATATGTAAGCAACTAATAATTAAATGAAAACCATGCCCATACTTGAGGGAACCTACCTAAACTAGACATGTTGTATATGTATTTTATATATGTGTATATTTTATATGTGCATACAAATATATATATTATGTAGTCATTTAGTTGTGTCCAACTCATTCGTGACCCCATGGACTGTAGCTTGCCAGGCTCCTCTGTCCATGGGATTTTCCAGACAAGATTACTGGAGTGGGTTGCCATTCCTACTCCAAGGGATCTTCCCAACCCAGGGACTGAATCCCTGACCCCTGCATTGACAGGTAGATTCTTCACTATTGAGTCACTACAGAAGCACACACACATATGTATATGTATATGTAAATATCACATGTGTGTTTGGATATATGCACCTGTAACAGAAGATTGCAGTTACTGAAGATATACTCTGGTGTCACACAATGGGCCAAGCATTATACACCAGTTATAGATGATGAACCTCAGGATTAGAGAAAGGGAGACTTCAACTCCAGTGCTCACATATGATTATTCAGCTGACTCTCACTAGCCAAAGATCCAGAAAGACCTACAAATTTATACATGTTGACATTTATCAATTGAAGTTAGATGGTGAGGACTCTGAAGATGATAGTTGCCTAAGTCTTACCCTTTCTCTATATCTTCCCCAAACTATACAGATCAAGGAAAGCAAATAAAATCACAATTAACTCACTATATAACACAATTATATCTACCACATAACCAGTTAAGGGCCCTACAGTCAAGGCTCCTTTGGCCTTGGGCAGGACTTGAAAGAGTCAGAGTGGAGAGCCTTGCCACTTGGGGTGGCAGTGTTGAGTCCTTCCTGTGGCCAGCTTTTCTCCCAACCAGGATCCTAGCATCAGTCCCTTTACAAGGCAGAAAGAGCTCCCATGGAGGGATTAAATCTATCCCATCAGGAGCTGCCATCTTGCACCCCCCATTCTAAGTCTATGCACCCTGAGAAAGTGATTTCCTGTCAAGGAAGAATCAGGGATACAAAAAGGAATGGTCTATGTCCATATTAGTCAAGATGGATCAGTCATTCTCTTCACAGTCATGGCTCCAATACACTGACCACCCTAGATCCACTGACTGTGGTATATTACATCAACCACCCTGGGTCCAGCAGTAGGGGAGAAGGGGGTGCAGGCTAGCATTCTTTAAAGACCTGAATGAATCATCTGTTTTTTTATCTGTATTAAACTGTTATGTTCCCCCTGTATTAAGCCAGTGTGCTGTGCTTAGCTGCTCACCACGGGCTGTATGTAGCCTGCCAGGTACCTCTGTCAACCGGGATTCTCCAGGCAAGAATACTGGACTGGGTTGCCATACCCTCCTCCAGGGGATCTTCCCAACCCAGGGATTGAACCTATGTGTCTTGCATTGTAGGTGGATTCTTCACCATCTGAACCACCGGGGAAGTCCATATAAAGCCAATAAAACAACTCAATTTAGTGCTCATGCAAACCTTGGGCTTCCCAGGTGGCACTAATGGTAAGAACCTGCCTGTCAATGCAGGAGACATAAGAGATGCAGTCTTTGGTTTGCAGTTCAGTCTTTGGTTTGGGAAGATACCCTGGAGGAAGCATGGCAACCCTCTCCATTATTCTTACCTGGAGAATCCCAAGGACAGAGGAGCCTAGCAGGGTACAGTCCATAGGGCTGCAGAGTTGGGCATGACTGAAGTGACTTGGCATGCATGCATGCATGAAAACATTACCTAAAAATTTATGCATGTTGGTATTTATCAACTGAAGTTAGATGGTGAGGACTCTTTGAAGATGACAGTTGCCTAAGTCTTACCCTTTCTATATAACTTCCCCAAATTATACAGATGAAGGAAAGCAAGTTCAGTTCAGTTCAGTTTAGTGGCTCAGTCGTGTCCGACTCTTTGCGACCCCATGAATCGCAGCATGCCAGGCCTCCCTGTCCATCACCAACTCCCCGAGTTCACTCAGACTCACACCCATCGAGTCAGTGATGCCATCCAGCCATCTCATCCTCTGTCGTCCCCTTCTCCTCCTGCCCCCAATCCCTCCCAGCATCAGAGTCTTTTCCAATGAGTCAACTCTTTGCATGAGGTGGCCAAAGTACTGGAGCTTCAGCTTTAGCATCATTCCTTCCAAAGAAATCCCAAAGGAAAGCAAATAAAATCACAATTAACTCACTACATAACACAATTGTATCCACCACATAACCAGAAAACAAATTCTTATTGTATCTGAGTGGAGAGATATCTCTAATTAAGAGCACTGCCTATGGAGCCCATTTGAAAACAGAGAGTGAGGCTGGGATTATTTGGAAAACGGAGAGTACAGAGACATTTAGAGAGTTCCAACACTAAGTGGAAAAATACTGAGATGAGCCATGCTGGATTAGGGCTCTCACTAATGGGGGAAGCTGCTTTTCTTCTCACTATGAAGAAAAGCAGCTTCTACTGTATGGGATACTGTATCAACATACAAGGGACACTGTATGTTGAAAGTTATACCGTGGAATTTTGAAAATTGACTCAGAAAACAAGGAACTTAGAAGGAGGAGACATCTCTTGGAGATATAGTAACAAGTGGGAAAAATAAGTTGGTAGAAATTACAGTTTCTAGAGAAATGAGAGTTTCATTAAATCTAATCATACTAAACTCTCCCTAATCCTCCTCCACAAGCTGAAATCAAGATTGCTGGGAGAAATATCAATAACCTCAGATATGCAGATGACACCACCTTTATNCTGTTGCTTCCTGACCTGCATACAGGTTTCTCAAGAGGCAGGTCAGGTGGTCTGGTATTCCCATCTCCCATCTCATAGTTGATATCTCATTGTAATTTTGATTTGCATTTCTGTAATAATGAGCAATGTTGAGCATCTTTTCATGTATTTTTTAACCATCTGCATATCTGCTTTGGAGAAATATCTGTTTAGGTCTTCCACCCACTTTTTGATTGGATTTTTGTTTTTCTGGCATTGAGTTGCATGAGCTGCTTGTATATTATTGAAGTTAATCTGTTGTGTTTGTTTTATTTGCTATTATTTTCTCCCATTCTAAGGGTTGTTTTTTAACTTTATTTATAGTTTCCTTTGCTGTACAAAATGTTTTAAGTTTAATTAGATACTACTTATTTTTATTTATTTTTAAATATATTTTTTATTGAAATATAGTTGCTTTACAGAACTTCGTTGTTTATTGTCAAACCTCATCATGAATCAGACATAGGTATACATATATCCCCTCCCTTTTGACCCTCCATCCCATTTCCCTCCCCCTCCCACCTCTGTAGGTTGAGTTTCCTGAGCCATGTTTGAGTTTCCTGAGCCATGCAGCAAATTCCTGTTGGCTATCTGTTTTACATATGGTAATGTAGGTTTCCATATTAATCTTTACATTCATCTCACCCTCTTCTCCTCTCCCCATGTCCATAAGTCTATTCTCTATGTCTGTTTCTCCATGGCTGCCCTGAAAATAAATTCTTCACAACCATTTTTTTCTAGATTCTGTATATGTGCATAAGAATATGATAGTTATCTTTCTCTTTCTGACTCACTTCACTCTGTATAATATATTCTAGGTTCATCCACCTTATCAGAATTGACTCAAATGCATTTGTTTTTATGGCTGAGTAATACCCCATTTTGTGTACATACCACAACTTCTTTATCCATTCATCTCTTGATGGGCATCTGGGTTGCTCCCAGGTTCTGGCTATTGTAAATAGTGCTGCAGTGTACAATGGGATACATGTGTCTTTTTCAACCCTGGTTTCCTTAGGGTATATGTCTAGGAGTGGGATTGCTGGGTCATATGGTGGGTTTATACCTAGTTTTCTAAGGAATCTCCATACCATCTTCCATATTGGCTGTATCAAGTTACATTCCCACCAAAAGCACAAGAGCATTCCCTTTTCCCCACATCCTCTCCAGCATTTATTGTTTGTTGACTTTTTGGTGATGGCCATTCTGACCAGTGTAAGGTGATATTTCATTGTAGTTTTGATTTGCATATCTCTAATAATGAGTGATGTTGAGCATCTTTTCCTGTGTTTGGTAGCCATCTATATGTCTTCTTTGGAGAAATGTCTGTTTAGGTCATTTTCCCACTTTTTGATTCGGTTGTTTGTTTTTCTGGTATTGAGTTGTATGAGCTGCTTATATATTTTGGAAATGAATCCTTTGTCAGTTGTTTCATTTGCCATTATTTTCTCCCCTTCCAAGGGTTGTCTGTTTACACTGCTTATAGTTTCCTTTGCTGTGCAAAAGCTTTTAAGTTTAATCAGGCCCCACTTTACTTTTGTTTTTATTTCCGTTACTCTAGGAGGTGAGTCAAAGAAGGATCTTGCTTTGATTTATGTCATCAAGTGTTCTGCCTATGTTTTCTTCTAAGAGTTTTATGGTTTCTGGTCTCACAGTTATGTCCTTAATCTATTTGAGTTTATCTTTGTGTATGGTGTTAGGAAATGTTCTAATTTCATTCTTTTACAGGTTCAGTTCAGTTCAGTTCAGTCACTCAGTCATGTCCAACTCTTTGTGACCCCATGAATTGCAGCACACCAGGCCTCCCTGTCCATCACCAACTCCTGGAGTTCACTCAGACTCACTTCCATTGAGTCGGTGATGCCATCCAGCCATCTCATCCTCTGTCATCCCCTTCTCCTCCTGCCCCCAACCCCTCCCAGCATCACAGTCTTTTCCAATGAGTCAATTCTTCGCATGAGGTGGCCAAAGTACTGGAGTTTCAGCTTTAGGATCACTCCTTCCAAAGAACACCCAGGACTCATCTCCTTTAGAATGGACTGATTGGATGTCCTTGTAGTCCAAGGGACTCTCAAGAGTCTTCTCCAACACCACAGTTCAAAAGCATCAATTCTTTGGCACTCAGCTTTCTTCACAGTCCAACTCTCACATCCATACATGACTACTGGAAAAACCATAACCTTGACTAGACGGACTTTTGTTGGCAAAGTAATGTCTCTGCTTTTGAATATTCTATCTAGGTTGGTCATAACTTTCCTTCCAAAGAGAAAGCGTCTTTTAGTTTCATGGCTGCAATCACTATCTGCAGTGATTCTGGAGCCCCAAGAAATAAAATCTGACACTGTTTCCACTGTTTCCCTATCTGTTTCCCATGAAGTGATGAGACCAGATGTAGTGGTCCACTTTTCCTAGCACCATTTATTGAAGAGGATTTCTTTGCCCCATTGTATATTCTTGTCTCCTTTGTCAAAAATAAGTACCCAGTGGTGCATGGGTTTATTTCTGGGCTTTCTATCTTGTTCCACTGGTCCATAATTCAGTTATTTTGTCAGTACCACAGTGTCTTGATGACCATAGCTTTGTAGTATAATCTGAGGTCAGGAAGGTTGAATCCTCCAGCTCCATTCTTCTTTCTCAAGACTGCTTTGGTTATTTGGGGTCTTTTGTGTTTCCACATGGATTGTAAAATATTATTCTAGTTCTGTGAAAATGCCATTGGTGATTTTATAGGGATCACATTGAATCTGTAGATTGTATTTGGTAGTATACTCATTTAACTGTATTGATTCTTCCTACCCAAGAACATGGAATATCTCTCCATCTGTTTATGTCATCTTTGATTTCTTTTATCAATGTCTTATAATTTTCTATGTACAGTTCTTTTGTCTCCTTAGGTAAGTTTATTCCTAGATATTTAAGTATTTTTGTTGCAACGGTGAATGAGATTGATTCCTTAATTTCTCTTTCTGATTTTTCATTGTCAGTATATAGAAATGCAAATGATTTCTGTGTGTTGATTTTGTATCCTGCAACTTTGTTAAATTCACTGATTAGCTCTAGTAATTTTCTGATACTATCTTTAGGGTTTTCTGTGTATAGTATCATGTCATCTGCAAACAGTGAGAGCTTTACTTTTTCTTTTCCTATCCGGATTCTTTTATTTCTTTTTCTTCTCTGATTGCTGTAGCTAGGACTTCCAGAACTATGTTGAATAATAGTGGTGAAAGTGGACACCCTTGTCTTATTACTGATCTTAGGGGGAATGCTTTCAGTTTCTTGCCATTGAGAATAATGTTTACTGTAGGCTTATCATATATGGCCTTTACTATGTTGAGGTAGGTTCCTTCTATGCCCATTTTTGGAAGAGTTTTAATCCTAAATGGGTGCTGAATTTTGTCAAAGGCTTTTTCTGTATCTGTTGAGATGATCATATGGTTTTTATATTTAAATTTGTTACTATGGTGCATCACATTGATTGATTTGCTGAATCAATCATCCTTATATTCCTGGAATAAACCCAATTTGATCATGGTGTATGAGCTTTTTGATGTGTTGCTCAATTCTGTTTGCTGAAATTTTGTTGAGGATTTTTGCATCTATATTCATCAGTGATATTGGCCTGTAGTTTTCTTTTTTTGTGTTGTCTTTGTCTGGTTTTGGAATCAGGGTGATGGTGGTCTCATAGGATGAGTTTGGAAGTGTTCCTTCTTCTGTAATTTTTTGAGAGTTTTAGAAGGATAGGCATTAGCTCTTCTCTAAATGTTTGATAGAATTCTCCTGTGAAGCCATCTGGTACTAGGCTTTTGTTTTGGGGGAGATTTTTGATCACAGCTTCAATTTCAATGCTTATAATTGGTTTGTTCATAATTTCTATTTCTTTCTGATTCAGTCTTGGAAGATTGAACTTTTCTAAGAATCTATTTCTTCCAGGTTATCCATTTTATTGCCATATAGTTATTCATAATAGTCTCTTATAGTCTCTTGTACTTCTGCTCTGTCTGTTGTAACCTCTCCTTTTTCATTTCTAATTTTGTTGATTTGATTCTTCTATTTTTCTTGTTGAGTCTGGCTAAAGGTTTGTCAGTTTCATTTTCATAAATAAACAGATTTTATAATTAATTTTTACTATTTTTCTTTCATTTCTTTTTCATTTATTTCTGCTCAGGTCTTCATGATTTCTTTCCTTCTACTAATTTTGTGTTGTTATTGTTGCTGCTGTTGTTCTTTTTCCAGTTGTTTTAGGTGTAAAGTTAGGCTGTCTGTTCAATGTTTTTCTTGTTTCTTGAGGTAGCATTGTGCTGCTATAAACTTCCCTCTTAGAACTGCTTTTGCTAAAAAAAAAAAAGAACTGCTTTTGCTGCATCCCACAGGTATTGAGTTGTTCTGATTTCATTGTCATTTGTTTCTAGAAATTTTTTGATTTCCCTTTTGATTTCTTCACTAACCTACTTGTTATTTAGAAAAATGTTTTTTAATCTCCACATGTTTGTGTTTCTTACAGTTTTTTTCTTGTAATTGATATCTAGTCTCATAGCATTGTGGTTGAAGAAGATGCTTGATACGATTTAAATTTTCTTAAATTTACTGACGTTTGATTTGTGACCCAAGATGTGGTCTGTCCTAGAGTATGTTCCATGTGCACTTGAGAAGAAGATGTATTCTTCAGCATTTGGTTGGAATGATGGTCCTAAAGATATCAGTGAGATCCAACTCGTCTAATGTATCATTTAAGACATGTGTTTCCTTATTAATTTTCTGTTTTGATGATCTGTCCATGTGTGGTTGGGGTGTTAAAGTCTCCAACTATTATTGTGTTACGTCAGTTTTTCCTTTTATGTGTCTTAGTGTTTGTCTTAGGTATTGAGGTGCTCCTATGTTGGGTGCATAGATATTTACAGTTGTTTCGGATTTACTCTTGGATTGATCCCTTGATCATTATGTAGTGTCCTTCCTTATCTCTTGTAATCTTCTTTACTTTAAGGTTTATTTTTTCTCTTATTTATTAAAAAAATGGGTGTACATGCATTCCCCATACTGAACCCCCCTCTCACCTCCCTCCCCATCCCATCCCTCGGGGTCTGATATGAGGATTGCTACTCCAGCTTTCTTTTGCTTCCCATTTGCATGGAATATATTTTTCCATCCTCTCACTGTCAGTCTATATGTGTCTTGAGGTCTGAAGTGGGTTTCTTGTAGATAACATATATATGGGTCTTGTATTTGTATCCATTCAGCCAGTCTGTGTCTTTTGGTTGCAGCATTTAATCCATTTACATTTAAAGTAATTGAGTGGCATTGTAACATGTATGATATCATAAGTGAAACGAATTGCCGGTCTAGGTTCAATGCAGGATGCAGGATGCTTGGGACTGATGCACAGGGATGATCCAGAGGGATGGAGTGGGGTGGGAGGGGGGAGGGGGGATTGAGATTGGGAGCTCATATACACTCGTGGCTGATTCATGTCAATGTATAACAAAATGAATACAGTATTGTAAAGCAAAACAAACTAAAAAATAAAAAAATAAACTAATTATTGATATATATATATTCCTATTGCCATTTTCTTAATTGCATGGGGTTGATTTTGTAAATCTTTTTCTTCTCTTGTATTTCTTGACTATATAAGTCTGTTTAACGTTTGTTGTAAAGCTGATTTGGTGGTACTAATTCTCTTCACTTTTGCTTTTTATTTCTTTTTATTTCTTCAACAATTTTGAATGAAATCCTTGCCCAGTACAGTAATCTTGGTTGTAGACTTTTCCCTTTCAGTACTTTGAATATATCCTGCCGTTTCCTTCTGGCCTGCAGAGCTTCTGCTGAAAGATCAGCTGCTAAGCATATGGGGTTTCCCTTGTATGTTACTGTTGTTTCTCCCTTGTTGCTTTTAATATTCTTTCTTTATGTTTAGTTTAAACTTTCTTTGTTAGTTTGATTAGTATGTGTCTTGGTGTATTTCTCCTTGGGTTTATCCTGTATGGGATTCTTTGTTCCTCTTGGCACATTCCAGCTCATTTCTTTCTAAAGATTGTGTTAGATATTTTGGGTCTTTGTGTTTCCATATGAATTGTGAAATATTTTATTCTTGTTCTGTGAAAAATGCCATAGGTCACTTGATAGGAATTGCATTTAATTGGTAGATTGCTTTGGGTAATACAATCTGTTTTTGTAATACTGAGTCTTCCAGTCTAGGAACATAGTATCTCTCTCCATCTGTTTATGTTTTCTTTAATTTATTTCATTAGTATCTTACAGTTTTATATATATGGCTCTTTTGTCTCCTTAGGTGGGTTTATTTCTTATTGTTGCAGTGGTAAAAGGGATTGTTTCTTTAATTTCTCTTTATTGTTTTTCATTGTTAGCATATAGGAATGCAAGTGATTTTTGTGTATTTATTTTATATCCTGCAACTTTACTAAATTCACTGATTACCTCTAGTAATTTTTTTGTGTGACATGCTTAGGGTTTTCAATGTGTAGTATCATGTTATCTACAAATCAAGAGAGTTTTACTTCTTTTCCAGAGTGGATTCCTTTTATTTCTTTCTTCTCTGATTGCCATGGCTAGAACTTCCAAAACTATGTTGAATAGTAGTGGTGAGTTTGCACCTTTGTCTTAGTCCTGATCTTAGAAGAAATGTTTTTAAGTTTTTCACCATTGAGAATAATGTTTGCTTTGGGTTTATTGTTCAGTTCCCCAGTTCAGTCACTCAGTCATGTCCGACTCTTTGTGACCCCATGCACTGCAGCATGCCAGGCTTCCCTGCCATCACCAACTCCCAGCCCTTACTCACACTCATGTCCGTCGAGTTGATGATGCCTTCCAACCTCTGTTGTCCCTTCTCCTCCCACCTTCAATCTTTCCCAGCATCAAGGTCTTTTCAAATCAGTCAGTTCTGATATATGATATATGGCCTTTATTATATTGAGGTAATTTCCATCTATGTCCATTTTGTGAAGAGTTGATCATACATGGGTGCTGAATTTTTCAAAAGCTTTTTCTGCATCTGTTGAGTTTTTTGTCTGTTAGCATTTGCTTTATGTATTGAGGTACTCCTGTGTTGGGTGCATAAATATTTATAATTGGTATGTCTTCTTGGATTAATCCATTGATCATTATGTAGTGTTCTTCTTTATCTCTTGTAATAGTCTTTAAGGTCTATTTTGTCTTATATGAGAATTGCTACTCCAGCCTTCTTTTGATTTCCATTTTCATGGACTATCTTTTTCCATACTCTCACTTTCAGTCTATATGTGTCTCTAGGTCTGAACCAGGTCTCTTGTAGCTAGCATGTATATGGGTCTTCTTTTTGTATCCATTCAACCAGTCTATGTCTTTTGGTTGGAGCATTTAAGTCATTTACATTTAAAGTCATTCTTGATGTATATGTTCCTATTGGCATTTTCTTAATTGTTTTGGCTTTGTTTTTGTAGATCTCTTCCTTCTCTTGTATTTCCTCCACATAGAAGTCCCTTTAACATTTGCTATAAAACTGGCTTGGTAGTGCTCTTTAACTTGTGCTTGTCTGTAAAGCTTTTGTTTTCTCCCTCAATTTTGAATGAGATCCTTGCTGAATAGAGTATTCTTTTTTTTTTTTTAACAGCAATAAATCTTTATTGAGGTTTTTTTTAACAAAATAATTTTAAAAACAAAAAAACCCACATGTAAACAAGAAAGTAAATATAAAGTTAGTTGGCATTATTATGTACATCCAAGGATCAAAACAAGTCCTGTGTTAACATTCCATAATCAAGTAAAATGTTTTGATCCATCAGTGCTCAGGGTACCTGTATTTAATGTCATCAATAATGAAATCTTATCTTNAAACCCACATGTAAACAAGAAAGTAAATATAAAGTTAGTTGGCATTATTATGTACATCCAAGGATCAAAACAAGTCCTGTGTTAACATTCCATAATCAAGTAAAATGTTTTGATCCATCAGTGCTCAGGGTACCTGTATTTAATGTCATCAATAATGAAATCTTATCTTTGAACATTATAAAATGGTTTATGGATTATAAAGTTTAGGTTTTCATTTTTCTCATCAGTCCTTATACCATATGTCCACTAGTCCTAAATGTATTCATGTTGTCCATATTAGTCCAAAATATCCACTGTCCCAAGTTATCTAGGTTACAGTTATTTGANCAAACATGGTGAAATAGAGAAAAGGAAGAAAACAAAAGAAAAATAGAACTATATAGGAAAAAATATATATACACATGTTGTTCTTTTCCTGCTGTAGTCTTTCTTTTACATATATACAAGTATATAGCATGTATAAATATATATCAGTTCAGTTGCTCAGTTGTGTTTGCAACCCCACGGACTGCAGCATGCCAGGCTTCCCTGCCATCACCAACTCCCAGAGCTTACTCACACTCATGTCCATCGAGTTGGTGATGCCATCCAATCATCTCATCCTCTGTCGTCCCCTTCTCCTCCCGCCTTCAATGTTTCCCAGCATCAGGGTCTTTTCCAGTGAATCAGTTTTTCACATCACGTGGCCAAAGTATTGGAGTTTCAGCTTCAGCATCAGTCCTTCTAATGAATATTCAGGATTGATTTCCTTTAGGATGGATTGGTTGGATCTCCTTGCAGTCCAAGGGACTCTAAGGAGTCTTCTCCAACACCGCAGTTCAAGAGCATCAATCTTCAGCGCTCAGCTTTCTTTATGGTCCAACTCTCACATCCATACATGACTACTGGAAAAACCATAGCTTTGACTAGACGAATCTTTGTCAGCAAAGTACTGTCTCTGCTTTTTAATATGTTGTCTAGGTTGGCCATAGCTTTTTTCCAAGGAGCAAGTGTCTTTTAATTTCATGGCTGCAGTCACCATCTGCAGTGATTTTGGAGCCCAGGAAAATAGTCTGTCACTGTTTCCATCATTTTGCCATCTATTTGCCATGACATGATGGGACCAGATGACATGATCTTAGTTTTTTTGACTGTAGAGTTTTAAGCCAGCTTTTCCACTCTCCTTTTTCATCTTCATCAAGAGGCTGTTTAGTTTCTGTTTGTTTTTTGCCACATGGTGTCATCTGCATATCTGAGGTTATTGATATTTCTCCTGGCAATCTTGATTCCACCTTGCACTTCATCCAGCCTGGCATTTTGCATGATGTACTTTGCATATAAATTAATAAATATATAAACATATATACAACATATATAGAAACATACATATAAAATATAACATATATGCAAACATATATAAAAGAATAACTACAGCAGGAAAAGAACAATATGAGAAAGAAATAAAATTTAAAAAGGAAAAAGAAAATACCCCACAGAAACTCAAAAACCCAACATAGAGGTAGAATTATGTAATGGAAATAAAAAGTGTGTTTAAAAAAAAAAAAGTCCTCAGAAGGTTAAACAGAGTTAATAATAAAAAAAAAAGAAACAGCAACTACAAGAACACAAAATATAGATGAGAAAACATCCAGAACAAATCCAAATATAAGCATAATAATAAATATTTTTGTTGGATCTCAGCTGCCAGTATCCTTTTCACCACTGTGAGTCACAGCCCACCTCTGCAGCCATAGGAGGCCCTCCAGTACTGGGCTGCTCTCTAGACCTTCCGTGGGGACAGCTCATACTCTAATCTTGCCCTACTCCTGTGTTTTTTGCCTCCACTGTCTACCCCTGCTAGAG
Source organism: Neotragus moschatus (assembly GCA_006410615.1). Lineage (NCBI taxonomy): Eukaryota > Metazoa > Chordata > Mammalia > Artiodactyla > Bovidae > Neotragus > Neotragus moschatus. Next base: position 227,063 of record SJYA01002695.1, read on the forward strand.
CTAGGGTGTTTTCTTTTGTGAGAACACTCATTGTCCTTTTTATATATTCCATAGATACAGAGTCCACATAGATTGTATGGATTTGATCTATAGCTTGTACAGCTGGTGGGGAGGTTTTCAATCCTCTTCCTTAGCCACACTGCCCCTGGGGTTTAACTGTGATTTTATCTCAACTTCTGCGTGTTGGTCATCTGCAGGAGTTGGAAGACCTTGTGTGGAAGTGGCACAGCTGCTTGGGTTGTGGGGACCCTGGCAGCACCAGGTACACAGGGGTGCCAGTGGCCACAGTAGCAGGAGATAGCACTATTAGGGTTTTTTCTAGCCTCTGGCAGCTCTGCCCCAGTGAGGATCAAACATTCCCTTTGTAAATTTTTTATCAGACTTCAACAGGGCCTCACCGTACCTTGGGCCTCTTTCTCTGGTGCTAAGCACAAGACCAGCCAGTGTCCCGAAGGCGAAGGCTCCCTCCTTGAGACTGTGGATGCCCTAGCTAACTGGGCTGAAGCTAATTGGGTTGAACTGAATGCAGCCTCAAGGCATGTTAATGAAAGTAAAAGAAGCACCAGGTTCCAGCACAGAATGGAGAGAGTCATCAGGCTGATTTTCTTGGGGACACCCTGCCACTGTCTCACAGCAGATTGTGTGCTTATTGGTTCATAACAGACCACCTCAGGTTATTACCACAATAAGTAAAACAAGGGTACTTACTTTCCAGGTGGAATTAGTTCTGTTAATGAAGCCCTCATTTGCCAGTTTGCTGTTCAGAGATCCCAGTGCAGCCTCCACTGGACAGAAGGAGGAGGGTAGAATTTAGATAAACTCCTCAGTGCTTTGAATCCGTTAGAGCTTGCTCTTGACCATCATGTGCCCAAAGTCACAGGTAGCTTCAGTTCTCTCAAAGTTGATCAGTATTGTTGTACTGATCTTTGAACTTGATCAGTATTGTGGTTCTGATTCTTTGAATTTGGAACAGAAAAAAGATGTTCAATTTTATCAAATAGTGGCATCATGATTCTTCCTATACAGTGGAGATAGATGTAGAATAATTTATGTCAATGTGAGGGTTATCATTTGAGATTAGCAAGGATTTGTTCTTTGGGGCCTGTTCTTGGCTCACTGTGGATAACAATATTTAGGAGGGCTTAACTACATTTATAGTATCATAGTCCTTGAATGACAGACCGCTAGGATTCTTTCCTGAGTACAGACAACTTACAAGCCTTGCCAGTTTACATCTTAAGATTCTCTCACTTGGATTGCGCCTGACAGTAAAGGTTTTCTTGCATTCCTGCAGGTTCTACTTTGTCAGTAGTTTATAAATTGCATGTTGCTACTCTCCACTGTCTCTTCAGGAAATAGATAGCCCTGCCACTAGTGCTTCCATGAGCTCAGTGAAGGCCCACTGTTTGCCCACAACATGGTGGAGCATCCTGGCTGGCGAGGACACCGTCAGCGACAGCAAGTAGCTGACTGATCTCTCCTAACAAATGTATTTGCTGTTTTACTAGATGGTCAGTTTTTAAGAAGTCATGGTAATATCTTTAATGGGTTGAGCTACTTTTGGAGGTAGACATAAAACCCTGAAATTTTTTTTTCCCTTGTTTACTTTTCAAACTCTTTTTGGAAAAGGGCTCATTCTTTTAAGATTTTAGAAAACTGCATACCATAGTTTTCCAAAATGTATTTATGTATTTAGAATCTTTGTTTTCAGGGCATTTTGCTTTTTTGTTTTAAATGATAAATGTCAATGTATGGCAAAATGAGTACAGTATTGTAAAGCAAAACAAACTAAAAAATAAAAATTTTTTAAAAAATGATAAATGATCACAGTAAAAATAAGCCTTAGAAGTCATTTGTTCCAGAGAATCAAGAAAGCTGGCTTCAGGATGCATATTTCCAAATAGAGTGCTAACTGGCTGTGGGATTTCTGGAGCCAGTCCCGGGTCTGGCCAGGCATTTTGAGGTGTTCAGTCTCAATTAGTTCATCAAGCTCTCTCATGTAGCCAGCAGGGGTGAGAATCCATCCTACTTTAGAAGAAAGGATGCTGAGAGCCAGGCCAGCTGACAGCGTGGTTGGTGAGTGGTTGTCAGAATTGAAATACAGTTCTTTAGGTATTAATCCACCCTTCCTCTATGGGTGGATTCGTCCTGGCCCCGGGGCAGTGGGGCCTGGCACAGTGCCTTCTTCCCGCTTTTCACCATGCTGCCATCTGCCTGTCTACGGGGTTGCCTCTGACAGCCCAGCACTGTTGGGGAGCATTCTGGAAAGCACCCTCACTTTACAAATGCCCATTCTGACCCATCTGCAACGCTTGAGCTATCTGGCAACACCCTGAATTCTGGTGTTTATGCTGATTTGGAAACTGGAATCAGTAGGCTAACTGTGGCTTTGCTGGTAGATTTTCACGTGGTAGAACCTGGCTCTCCATCCTGGGTGGGTTCCAGCAGAAATCTCCCTCTGCCCTTCCTACGTGTTGAGTCTAATATCCATTTTACCGCTAGGTCTCTCAGGTGCTTGTGCAAAGTGACTTTAACACTGGTGTTCAGTTAACCGGCTTTTACTGGAGGAGACTCAACAGTGGAAAGGATCAGGACTCCCCAGTCCTCATTGAGTTTTACAGTTAATGAAACTGTCTTACAATTAATGAAACATGACTTGTGTTCTACATATTATTCAGCTGTAAAATGATATAATGATGTGTTAACTTTTGTCAGGTACCATATATATGTGTTGTTGCTCTATTGATAAAAGCTGTTGTAAAAGTCCAGCATCCAAAAGTAGTGAAGAAGTTGCCTGGATATTAGCAAATTTCAAGAATTTAAATGGTAGGTAGCTAGCTCAGTTTAACAGAGATTTTTCTCTTCTGTCTCAGGAAATATAACTACAACATTTTCTTAGAGAATATTTTATAAAGGAACAAAGTGGGTTACTATTTAAAAAATAGATCTTATTTGAGTGGCTTTAGTGATAAGTGATGAAAAGTCATCGCCAAAATAGTCAACAAGCACCAATGGATTTACTAGACACCCCAGCAAATGCTAGGAAGAGACTAGGGATGATCTGAGCAAGAGTGGGCAGAACAAGGTGACCTTGGCATCTTTGGGCAGCAGGAGGGGAGGGCGTTTTTGTAAGTCTCTTGTGTTAATCCCAGCTCCCTCTGTGTGTTTGCTCCCAACAAAGTTGTAGCCTGTTTAAGAGGAGCTCCATGATGAAACTCAGGGAATTTCTTCAAGCTTGGGAAAGTGAATTTTTTTAAAAATCCTTTTTGACTTTACTTCTTTCTTTTCTTTTTGTTTCAAATATGGTTTATTTTTATTTTATTTTTTAGAAAAAAACAAAATAGCTGTCAGGTTATTATTAAAAAAAAAAAATAGACAAGTGTTAACAGGATGTGGGGAAAAGAGAACTCTGGTATCTACTGGTGAGAATGTAAATTGATACAGCCACTATGGAAAACATTTTGATGGTTCCTCAAAAAATTAAAAATAGAAATACCATATAATTAAGTAATTCTACTGCTAAGTATCCAAAGTTGACAACACTAACTCAAAAAGATATATATATCCCCACGTTCATTGCAACAGTACAACCATACCTTGGAGATATTGTGGATCTGGTTCCAGATCACTACAATAAAGTGAGTCACACAATTTTTTTGGTTTCCCAATGCATATAAAAGTTATGCTTACACTATAGTCTATCGACAGCATTATGTCTAGAAAAAGAACACACATGGTGTAATTTAAAAATATTTTGTTGCTAAAAAGATGTTAACCATCATCTGAGCCTTCAGTGAGTCATAATCGTTTTGTTGGTGAAGGGTTGCCTCAATGTTGATGGCTGCTAACTGATCAGGAAGGTGGTTGCTGAAGGCGAGGATGACTGTGGCTATTTCTTAAGACAAAAGTGTGAAGTTTGCCATGTCAATTGACTCTTCCCATTATAAATGATTTCTCTAGTACACAGTGCTGACTGTGTTTTACCCACAGTAGAACTTCTTTCAAAACTGGAGTCAATCAGTCCTCTTAAATCTTTTCAGTGCTTTATGAACCAAGTTTGTGCATCCTTTCTTGTCATTTCAACAATGTCACAGTATCTTCATAGATTCCTTCTCTGGAAACCACTTTCTTTGTTCATCCATAAGAAGCGACTCTTCATCTGTGAAAGGTTTATCATGGGATTGCCACAATTCAATCATGTTTGCAGGCTTGACTCTAGTCTTGATTCCAGTTCTTTGGCTCTTTCCATCACATCTGCAGTTATTTACTCCACTGAAGTCTTGAGCCCCTCAAAATCATCCATGAGTGTTGGAGTAAACTTCTTCCAAACTCTTGTAAATGCTGATATTTGAACCTTTTCCCAAGAATCACTTATGTTCTTAATGACATCTAGAATGGTGACTCCTTTCCAGAAAGTTTTCAGGTTAGTTTGCCCAGACTCATCAGAATAATCACTGTCTATGGCAGCTAGGACCCTACAAAATGTATTTCTTTAATAAGACTTAAAAGTCAAGATTGCTCTTTGATGCATGGACTGCAGAATGGATATTGTGTGAGCAGGCAGGAAAACAACATGAATCTCGTTGTTTACCCCCATCAGAGCTCCTGGATGACCAGGTGCATTGTCAGAGAGAAGTCATAATTTGAAAGGAATCTTTTTATCTGAGCACTGAGTCTCAACAGTGGGCTTAAATTATTCAGTAAACCATGTTATAAACAGATGTCCTGTCATCCAGGCTTTGTTGTTCCATTTCTAGAGCATAGTCAGGGTGCTTTAAAATAATTTTTAACAGGCTTTGCAATTTCAGACTGGAAAATAAACACTGGCTTCAGTTTAAGTCATCAGATGTGTTAGTCTGTAACAAGAACATCAGCCTGTCCTTTGATGCTTTGAAGACATGCATGGACTCCTCTCTGGCTATGAAAGTCCTAGATGGCATCTTCTTCCAATAGAAGACTGTCTTGTCTGCATTAAAAACTGTGTTGTTTAGCGTGGCCCCCTTCATTAATTATCTTAACTAGATCTTCTGGGTTGCTTAATGCAACCAGCACTTGTTTCTACATCGGCACTTGTTACCTGATCTTGCACTGTTATGAAGATGGCTTATTTCCATAAGTCCAGGATCCAGCCTCTGCTAGTTTCCAACTTTTCTTCTGCAGCTTCCTTACCTTTCTTGGCCTTTACAGAATTGAAGATAGCTAGGGACTTGCTCTGGATTGGAATCACTGGCTTAATGTTGAGCAAACTCCAGGAGGTAGTGAAGGACAGGGAAGCCTGATGTACTACAGTCCATGGGGTCATAAAAAGTCAGAAACAATTTAGCATCTGAACACCACCACCACCACCACCACCACTTACTCAAGTTCTGAATGCAAAGGACAGATTCTTGAAGGAAATTAAAAATGCTGCTCCAATGAACACACTATTGATAAGAAGGCAAAGCCGTCTTTTTGCTGACATGGAGAAAGTTTTAGTAACCTGGATAAAAGATCAAATCAGCAAAATGTTCACTTAAGCCCAAACCTAATCCAGAGCAAGTCCCTATGCTTTATTTTTAAAAGATAGAACCTGGAAACAACCTAGTGTGTTACTCACTGAGCTGTGTCCAACTCTTTGCGACCCCATGGACTGTAGCCTACCAGGCTCCTCTGTCTATGGAATTCTCCGGGCAAGAATACTGGAGTGAGTTGCCATTTCCTTCTCCAGGGATCTTCCTAACCCAGGGATTGAACCTAGGTCTCCCACATTGCGGGCAGATTCTTTACCATCTGAGCCACCAGGGAAGCCATGGAAACAACCTAAATGTTTGTTAATAATTGATGGATAAGCAACTGTATAACATCCATACACAGGGAAACATTACTCAATGCAAAAAGGAATAATATATTGATATTCCCAACAACAGTAAATAATCTCAAAACAATTATGCTTACTGATAGAAGGTTAAACAAACTCATACTGTATTACATTTATATAAAATTCTAGAAAATTCAAACTAATGTGTTATGAAATAAATCAGTAGTTGAATCTGGATAGGGAGGACAAGAAGAGATCATTAAGGGGCATAAGAAAATTTTTGTGGGTAATGATATGTTCATTACCTTAATTTTGTGGTATTATAGGTGCATACATATATTAAAATGCATCATATTGTACAATTTAAGTGTTGTGTTGTTTAATTACTAAGTTCTGCCTGACACTTTTGTGACCCCACTGACTGTAGCTTTCTAGCCTCCTCTGTCCGTGAGATTCTCCAGGCAAGAATACTGGTGTGGGTTGCCATTTCCTTCTCTAGACTTTGTTTTTTGAATATGAAAAACATTAACATGATTCAAAAATCAACCTATATAAAACAGTATACTCGGGGACTTTCTTGATGGTCCAGTGGTTAAGACTTCATACTTCTACTACAGGGGGCACAAGTTTGATCTCTGGTCAGAGAACTAAGATCCTGCATGCCACGCAGTGTGGCCAAAAAATGTGTACTCACAGAATCCCCATTCCTGCCCCAGCCTCTGCCACTCCTCTGCCACTTCCCCTACAGGACAAGTATTCTCATTACTTTCCACTATACCCTTCCTGTGGTTCTTTTTGTAAAAAAAAATTAACCAAATATACAAGTTTCCTTTTCTGTAAAAATTAGTGTGCTACATGTGCCCTTCTTAATATTGCTTTTTCATAGCATTGCATTGTGGAAATCGTTTCATTCAGGTTCTGAGAAACTTCATTCTTGTTGGCTGCTTAGTCCTCCATTGTATGGACATACTGTTCTCTATCTGATCAGCCTGCTATGAGTATGTATTTACATTGTTTCCAGAATTTCGTTATTAAAAATAATGCCACAGTACATAACCTTGTGCATGTGGTAGTCCATCTTTGTGGAGAGGGAATCCGTGAAAGAGAAATGCAGCCATAGTTTTGCAGAGATTGATCTTCTTTCCCAACAGCCACGTGTGGGAGTGTCTGAGAGTCGTGCTGTCTCACAACCCAAGTTGTTATTTAACCTGCTATAGCTCTGAAGCTCATGCTCCCATGGGTTCTGCTCGACATGTGTGTGAGTCTTCCTACCACCCGCGCTGCTGCTAAGTTCAGAGGAGGCCCAAACTGGGAACCTGCCTTCCCAAGCCTCTCACCTGCTGATGGTGGAACTGGGAGCAGATCTAATGTCAGTCTGTCCTCCAGTCATACAACAACGTGGGGACATGGGAGGTGGGCAGAGGAAGTTCTTCAGGGTAATGTTGAATAATCTAAGAGAAAGCACACTGTAAAGAAATGTGTCTTTTTGAGCAAGACACCCATGAGGGAGTCACAGTGTTTAATCTGTAAAATGGCATTCCTCATATTGACACACCATGAAAAAAATCCTAAAAGGCAACAGTGATACTGTTTTTGTTGTTACCTTAAGAGTTAGGAGATGTGGTGTTTGGGTCCAAAAATGTGGCTGCTTTGAATAGGAGGTCTTCAAGTAAAGGACTGTCCCACAGCAGACACCGAGGGCAGCATGTCATGCCCTAACTGCTGAGGCACTGCGGGCCCTTGCTCCTGGGCCCGTGGGTCTGCGTCTCCAGTGAGATGCCATGTGGGTGACCAGAGCAGCAATAAGCGGGGGCTTGTACTTGGCTCTGTTGTCCTGAGTTTTTGGACTGGCATTAGGGACACCATTTCTTGACTGTGTGTGGAACTTGAGTGTCGAATTCCAAGAAAGTGTGTCTGTCTCTAGTGGTGATGGAGAATGAAGACGAGGCATTGGAAATGCCACCTGGAAATGAGACCTGGTTTCTCAGTTTATCATAGAAGTCTCTAGTGAAATGAATTGTAACTTAGGGTACAGACCTGGAATTGCTCTTCCTTGACAAATTGATTACTTTAGCTGTCTGAGCTTTGTTTCTTGAATTGGACAAGACCTAACCTAGTCTAAATTAAACTCATTTTCCATTAATAAAGCTGGGTCATTTCAGGCTGCCCGAATGTGCTCCAGTGTTTCATGCTCTTTTTATAACTCATTGAATTTAGCCAGCCGAACATATAACATTCATACTCACCTCTCCCTTGGCGTTCTACCATAAATTTGGGGTGTGTTTCTGACCTTCTACAGCTATCAGGCAGACTGAGGTAGAAGGGCGTCAGCATACACCCCAGGGAAGGGGAGTGAACAACACAGTTGGTCCCTGCCTTGCCCAAATAAAACTTTGTTTTCACTGTGCCTTTTCCTGCTGGTACTTTTGCAGTGTAATATTTTGAAGGTGTTGTTTACATATGGGAGCCAATGAACTGGGTCGTGAAGGTAGGAAGTTGTGTATTCATTTAAAATAATGGCATGGGTGGAGTAATTTTAGAAAAGCCTTGCTCAACTCGGTCAGAGCATTTCTGCTTGGAGCTCTTACTTGCAGTTAGTGCCACTGGCTTCCTGTCACTTGTCAGGTGTCTGAGATACTGAACCCCCTAGGGTGGCATCACATTTTCTCAGCCCTGCCATCTGGAAAATTCAGCCTCAACTTCCTCGGAAAGCACAGAGAAGTCCCTCCTTGTCCCTGTCTTCCATCTTTCTCATCCCTGTGAATGAACGAGGGCAGGGCCCCCACTGATTGTATCAGGTCGATTCTGTCTCACAGAGTCTGGCAGGCATAGGTGCCCACTGGGGAATATGCCTTTTGGAATACTGTAGATCCTTGGAAGAAAAGTTATGACCAACCCAGATGGCATATAAAAAGCAGAGATATTACTTTGCCAACAAGGGTCCGTCTAGTCAAGGCTATCGTTTTTCCAGTGGTCATGTATGGATGTGAGAGTTGGACTGTGAAGAAGGCTGAGCAGCGAAGAATTGATGATTTTGAACTGTGGTGTTGGAGAAGATTCTTGAGAGTCCCTTGGACTGCAAGGAGATCCAACCTTTCTATCCTAAAGGATACCAGTCCTGGGTGTTCATTGGAAGGACTGATGCTGAAGCTGAAATTCCAATACTTTGGCCACCTCATGTGAAGAGTTGACTCATTGGAAAAGACTCTGATGCTGGGAGGGAATGGGGGCAGGAGAAGAAAGAGATGACAAAGGATAAGATGGTTGAATGGCATCACCAACTCGATGGATGTGAGTTTGAATGAACTCCAAGAGTTGGTGATGGACAGGGAGGCCTGGCATGCTGCGATTCATGGGGTCGCAAAGAGTCGGACACTACTGAGCAACTGAACTAAACTGAAACCCTTGAACAATATGGGTTTGAGCTGCATGGCTTCACTTATACGTGATTTTTTTTTTTTTCAGTAGTAAATACAACACTACATGAGGTGTGGAGCCATGGTGATGGAGGGCTGACCCATAAGTTCTACGTGAATTTTCAACTGTGTGGAGGGTGGGTGCTCTGAAACACCACATTGTTCGAGAGTCACTATATCCTGAAATGTAAAGATCTAGAAATGTTAAAACTCTGGGAGATGTTTTTCAAAAACAAAAATTAGGGGGAATCTGTGTAATTATTTCTAGCATCTTGAGATATTTAAAGGATCTTTCCATGTGAATTTAAAAAAATTGATTGTTTTAAATTTGCATTTTAATGAATTATTCATCCCCTTGTACTTAGAAACGCTAGAAAAAGGGAAATAGATGTTCTCTTCTCTTTGAAAAATTTTGAAGAAATAAAAAGTCATATAGTGGGTGAACCTCCCTCTGGTTCGTTGTCCCGCCCATGCCTGCTTCTCGCACTTGAAGCTGCTCTCACTCACCCTTCCTTGTTTTTTCGCGTGAGATCGTCTCAGCAGTATGCAAATGAGTTTTCACTGACAAATCTTTTCTTCCTTATATTTCCAGTGCACAGAGGCCAAAAAACATTGCTGGTATTTTGAAGGACTCTATCCCACTTATTATATGTAAGTATTTGCATTTGTCTGTGATCACATCTTTCTCAGAATTATTTCTTCCATAGATCACGGGAGTGGTTATGGGATGGGGCAAACCCAGCCTTGGGAGGCCTCTAGCCCTGGTTTCACTTGCCTGTGCCCCTGAATGAGCAGGCAGCCTCCCTAAGGATTCAGACCAGCTGCTCTGAGGACAGTGTAGAGTCCTGAGTGCTCCCTTCTGTGAGGCAGGTGAGCTTGTAGGTGATTGGGGAGGGCAGAATGTCTAAACAAGGCCAACATTATATTGATTTGTACGAATCTTCCTAGGCAAAGGGAGCAGAGGTGGTGGGAAAGAATTTTGAACTTGAATAGGGCAGGAAAAAGTACTTAGTTCTTCTGTGAGTGTGAGAGAAGGAGAGGGAGAGAGGACAGTGATCACAGGGTCACCTGGCCTGGCACCTCTCTAGGCAGGTGCAGTCAGCCTTGCATGTCTGCAGGTTATGCCTCTTCCTGTACCCTCAGCACCTGCCAGTATTGCTTTTATTAAAGCATTGCTGTATTTGTTTTTCTGTATTTTAAATATCTGCTATGGCAGCCACTAGCTCCACTGACATGCCTAGATTAACTGTCTAGATTATCAATCACTATTTTTGTTTATAGTTCCATAAGTTTCAAGTGGAATGCACCAAAGCAATTTTTCCCCAAAAACCCTTGTATTGAATTTTGTTAAACATGAAAAATTTTGGTAATGTATTTAATTGTTATAGTAGAAGCATTATTTTCTAGTATATGGGGAGATTGGGCAGGAAATACTACACATAATAACAAAGAGGGTTATTTCTTAACTGGCCAAGATGTGTATTTTTCTTACCTGTCATTCTTCAGTTTTTAATCTTGAAGAGATTAGTGTATGTGGAGAAAGTTGCTGGGCTGTGAATGGGAATGGAATACAGGTAAAGGGCCAGTTTTTCTGCCTTGATTTCATATCGACAAGCAGGAGTCATTAGTGCCCCACAGGGTGTAGTCCTGGCAGAAATACTCTGCAGCTGCAGAAAGACAAAATGTACTTGAAAGATAAAGCAGCAGAAAAGGGCTGTGGTTCTAATTACAGTTGTCATCTTGAAGAAAAGTGGTTGTGGGATAACAGGGAGATGAAAGATTTGGTTCTTAGTACAGTGAATTTTCCTTGCAAAGCTTTAGTTCTTTTTAAAAAAATTGCTTTACAATATTGTGTTGGTTTCCGCCATACATCAACATAAATCAGCCATAGGGGTATATATGTCTCCTCCTGCTTGAACCTTCTTCCAACTTCCCATCACATCCCACCCCTCTAAGTTGTCACAGAGCCCTGGTTCAAGTTCCCTGAATCATATAGCAAATTGCCACTGGCTATTTATTTTACATATGGTAGTGTATATGTTTCAATACTACTATCTCCATTCGTCCCACCTTCTGCTCCACCCTCTCCCATATCTACAAGTCTGTTCTCTATGTCCGTGTCTCCAATGCTGCCCTGCAAATAGGTTCATCAGTACCATCTTTCTACATTCCATGTATATGCATTAGTATATGATATTTTTCTCTTTCTGACTTACTTATTAATTCTGTATAATATATTCTAGGTTCATCTGCCTCATTAGAACTGGCTCAGATGCATTCCTTTTTATGGCTAAGTAATATTCCATTGTGTATATGTACCACAACTTCTTTATCTGTTCATCTGTTGATGAACATTAAGGTTGCTTGCCTGTGTGTTCTAGCTATTGTAAATAGTGCTGCTGTGAACATTGGGGTACATGTGTCTTCTTCAGTTTTGGTTTCCTCAGGGTATATGCCTGGTAGTGAGATTGCTAGGTCATATGGTGGTTATATTCCTCTCTTTTTAAGGAATTTCCATACCATCTTCCATAGTGGCTAGATCAATTTACATTCCCACCAACAGTGCAAGAGGTTCTTTTCTCCACACCTTATCCAACATTTTTTGTTTGTAGACTTTTTGACGATGGCCATTCTGACCAGTGTGAGGTGATATCTTATTATAGTTTTGATTTTCATTTCTCTAATAATGAGTGATGTTGAGCATCTTTTCATGTGTTTATTAGCCATCTGTATGTCTTCTTTGGAGAAATGTCTGTTTGGGACTTCCACCCACTCTTTGATTGGCTGTTTTTCTGATATTGAGTTTCATGAGCTACTTATATATTTTGGAAATTAATCCTTTGTCAGTTGTTTCATTTGCTACTATTTTCTCCTATTCTGAGGTTTGTGTTTTCACTTTGTTTACAGTTTCTTTTGCTGTGCAAAATCTTTTAAGTTTAATGCGTTCCCATTTGTTTATTTTTATTTCCATTGCTCTAGGAGATGGGTTACAAGGATCTTGCTGTGATTTATCTCATAGGGTGTTCTGCCTATGATTTCCTCTAAGAGTTTTATAGTTTCTGGTCTTTATTTAGGTAATGCATTTTGAGGTATCTTTGTGTGTGGTGTTAAGAAGTGTTCTAATTTCATTCTTTTACCTGTTGCTGTCCAGTTTTCCCAGCACCACTTATTGAAGAGACTGTCTTTTCTCTATTGTATATTTTGCTTCCTTTGTCAAAGATAAGATGCCCATAGGTGTGTGGGTTATCTCTAGGCTTTGTATGTTGTTCCATTGGTCTATATTTCTTTTTTTACACCAGTACCGTACTGTCTTGATGATTTTAGCTTTATAATGTAGCCTGAAATCAGGAAGGTTGATTACTCCAGCTCCATTCTTTTTTCTCAGGAGTGCTTTGTGTTTTGTGTTTTCCATACAAATTGTGAAATTTTTTGATATAGTTCTATGAAAAATGCCATTGGTAATTTAGGGATCTAAATAGGGTAAATTAGGGATTGTACTGAACCTGTAGATTGCATTTGGTAGTAGAGTTATTTTCACAATATTGATTCTTCCAAAACAGGAACATGGAATATCCTTTCGTCTGTCTATGTCAACTCTGATTTCTTTCATTAGTGTCTTACAGTTTTCTGTATATCGCTCTTTTTTCTCCTTAAGTAGGTTTATTTGTAGGTATTTTGTTCTTGTTGTTGCAATGGTGAATGGAATTGTTTCCTTAATTTCTCTTTCTAATTTTTCATTTTTAGTGTATAGGAATGTAAGTGATTTCTGTGTATTGATTTTGTATCCTGCTGCTTTTCCAAACTCACTGATTAGCTCTAGTAATTTTTTGGTGGCATGTTTAGGGTTTTTAATGTATAGTATCATGTTGTCTGCAAACTGTGAGAGTTTACTTCTTTTCCTGACTGGATTCCTTTTATTTCTTTTTCTTCTATGATTGCCATGGCTAGGACTTCCAAAGCTATGTTGAACAATAGTGGTGAGAGTGAGCACTGTTGTCTTAGTCCTGATCTTAGTGGAAATGCTTTCAGTTTTTCACCTTTGAAAATGTTTGCTGTAGGTTTATTGTGTATAGCTTTTATTACATTGAGGTAGTTTCCTTCTATGTCCATTTTCTGAGGAGTTTTTGTCATACATGGCTACTGAATTTTGTCAAAAGCTTTTTCTGCATCTATTGAGATTATCCTATGATTTTTATCTTTTAATTTCTTAATATGGTAATTTTTAATATAGTGTATCCCATTGATTGATTTGTGTATATTAAAGAATCCTTGCATCCCTTAGATAAACCCAACTTGATCAAGGTTATACAATCTTTTTAATGTGTTGTTGAATTCTGTTTCCTGGAATTTTGTTGAGGATTTTTGCATCTATGTTCATCAGTGATATTTTACTGTAATATTTTTGTGTTCTCTTTATCTGGTTTTGGTATCATGGTGATGGTGGTCTCACAGAATGAGTTTGGAAATGTTCCTTCCTCTGCAGTTTTTTATTTTTTTAATTTATTTTATTTTTTAAAACCTTTATTCATTTTACTTTATTTTATTTTTTTAAATGTATTTATTTTAATTGGAGGCTAATTACTTTACAGTATTATAGTGGGTTTTGCTATACATTGACATGAATGAGCCATGGGTGTACATGTATTCCCCATCCTGAACCCCCCTCCGACCTCCCTCCCCATCCCATCCCTCAGGGTCATCCCAGTGCACCAGCCCTGAGCACCCTTTCTCATGCATCAAACCCTGGTTTGTGATCTATTTCACTTATGATAATATACATGTTTCAATGATATTTTCTCAAGTCATCCCGCCCTCACCTTCTCCCACAAAGTCCAAAAGTCTGTTCTTTTACATCTGTGTCTCTTTTGCTGTCTCACATATAGGGTCATTGATACCATCTTTCTAAACTCAATATATATACGTTAATATACTGAATTGGTGTTTTTCTTTCTGACTTACTTCACTCTGTATAATAGTTTCATCCACCTCATTAGAACTGATTCAGATACATTGTTTTTGATAGCTGACTAACATTCCACTGTGTATATGTACCACAGCTTTCTTATCCATTTGTCTGTCTTTCTCTTGCAATTTTTAAAAGAGTTTCAGAAAGATAGACAGTAGCTCTTCTCTAAAATTTTGTAAAATTCACCTGTGAGGCCATCTGGCCCTGGGCTTTGGTTTTGGGGGAGATTTTTGATCACAGCTTTTCTATTTCAGTGCTTATGATTGGCTTGTTTATCATTTCAGTTTCTTCTTGGTTCAGTCTTGGAAGGCTGGACTTTCCTAAGAATCTGTTCAGTTCTTCCAGGTTGTCCATTTTATTGGCATTTAATTGCTCGTAATAGTCTCTTATGATCCTTTTTATTTCTCATTGTCTGTTGTAACCTCTCCTTTTTCATTTCTAATTTCATTGATTTGAGTCTTCTCCCTTTTTTTTTTTTTGATGAGTCTGGCTAATGGTTTGTCAATTGTGTTTCTTTTCTCAAAAACCAGCTTTTGGTTTTATTCATCTTTACTATTGTTTCCTTCATTTCTTTTTCAGTTATTTCTGCTATGATCTTTATGGTTTCTTTCCTTCTATTAATTTTGAGGTTTATTTGTTTATCTTTTTCTAGTTGTTTTAGGTATAAAGGTAAATTGTCTACTTGATTCCCTTGTTATTTCTTGAGGTAATATTATATTTCTATAAACTTCCTTTTCAGAACTGCTTTTGCTGGATCTCATAGGTTTGAGTTGTCATGTTTTCATTGTTATTTGTTTCTAGGAATTTTTTCATTTCCCTTTATATTTATGCAGCAACCTGTTGCTTATTTAGAAATGTATTCTTTAATATCCATGTGTTTGTGCTTTTTACAATATTTTTCCTTTAATTGATATCTAGTTTCATATTGTTGTGGTCAGAAAAGATGCTTGATACAATTTAAATTTTCTGAAATTTACTGAGGTTTGATTTGTGACCCAGGATGTGCTTTATCCTGGAGAATGATCATGTTCCCTTGAGAAGAAAGTATATTCTTCTGAATTTGCATGAAATTTCCTGAAGATATCCATTATGCTCATCTCATCTAATGTGTCACTTAAGGCTTGTGTTTCCTTAATGCCTTCCTGTTTTGATTATCTGTCCAATGGTGTAAGTTCAGTGTTAAATTGCCCTATTACTATTATGTTATTGTCAATTTCCCATTTTATGTCTGTTAGTGTTTGCTTTAGGTACTGAGGTACTCCTTTATTTGATGCATAAGTATTTACAAATGTTATGTTTTCTTCTTGGATTGATGCCTTGTAATTATGTAGTGTGCTTCCTCAGGGATAGTATTGATCCCTGTCTCCTGTATAGTGTCACCAACCTCCATCCATAGTTCATCAGGAACTATATCAGATCTAGTCCCTTAAATGGATTTCTCACTTCCACTGTATAATCGTAAGGAATTTGATTTAGGTCATACCTGAATGGTCTACTGGTTTTTCGTCCTTTCTTCTATTTTAGTCTGATTTTGGCAATAAGGAGTTCATAATCTGAGCCACAGTCAGCTGCTGGTCTTGTTTTTGCTGACTGTATAGAGTTTCTCCATCTTTGGCTGCAAGGAACATAATCAGTCTGATCTCAGTGTTGACCATCTGGTGATGTCCACGTGTAGAGTTTTCTCTTGTGTTGTTGGAAGAGGGTATTTCCAAGAAAAAAAAATGCAAAAAAAAAAAAAATGACTGTCTGAGGAAAACTTAAAAATAGCTGTGAACAGAAAAGAGAAGAAGTGAAAAGCAAAGCAGAATAGAAAAGGTATACCCATTTGAACACAGAGTTCCAAAGAATAGCAAGGAGAGATTAAAAAAAAAAAAAAAAAGCCTTCATCTGTGATCAGTGCAAGGAAGTAGAGGAAACAATAGAATGGAAAAGACTAGAGATCTCTTCAAGAAAATTACAGACAGCAAGGAAACATTTCATGCAAAGATGGGCTCAATAAAGGACAGAAATGGTATGGACGTAACAGAAGCAGAGGATATTAACAAGAGGTGACAAGAATGCACAGAACTGTACAAAAAAATCTTCAGACCCAGATAATCACAGTGGTGTGATCACTCACCTAGAGCCAGACATCCCGGAATGTGAAGTCAAGTGGGCCTTAGAAAGCATCACTACGAACAAAGCTAGTGGAGATGATGGAATTCCAGTTGAGCTGTTTCAAATCCTGAAAGATGATGCTGTGAAAGTGCTGCACTCAATATGCCAGCAAATTNCCCCCCCTTAAATTCTATGCATTATCAGAATGGAAGATACAATAACACTGAGTCACTCTCAAAAGGGCTTCTATCCAATTTCTTTTTCAGTAATAAATCTAAACAATGTCTTGGTTTCTAAATTATACAGCATACAGGACGGTAAGAATCGGCTTCATTTATCCTTGTAATAAGTATTTAATAAGCTCTTCTAACTGGAGGGCTGTATGACACATAGAACATACAGAGATAAACAAAAGAGACACACAGTCACGGTTACTAAAGTTGATAATACTGTATTATATACCTGAAAAGTGATAAGCGCATAGACCCTGAAAGTGCTCATCACAAGAAAAAAAATTGTAACTATGTGTGGTGATGGATGCTAACTAGATTTACGGATCATCTTTTAATACAAATATTGAACCACTATGTTGTATACCTGCAACTAATATGTTATATGTCAATTAAATTGCAATAAGAAAAGGAAGTAAATTTTGATCATATACATGGTTGAATAAAGAAGTGGCTAAGCATTTAACTAAAAAAGAAAAAACTATAGATTTGGTCCTTGTCTGCCGGGACCTTACTGCCTAGTAAAAAGCCAGGATCAAAATTACCAGGAGTCTNATCATGGCATCCAGTCCCATCACTTCATGGGAAATAGATGGGGAAACAGTGGAAACAGTGTCAGACTTTATTTGGGGTGGGCTCCCAAATCACTGCAGATGGTGACTGCGGCCATGAAATCAAAAGACACTTATTCCTTGGAAGAAAAGTTATGGGCCGCCGCGGGCTCTGTCGGTGAGGAAGCGCCTGGGCACGGCCTGCTGAGGCGCCTGGAAGATGCCTGGGCTCGCCCGCCGCCGGCCAGCTTCACGCACTTCCCGTACCACATGGCCGGGCGCGGGAAAAAAAAAAAAAAGAAAAGTTATGACCAACCTAGACAGCGTATTCAAAACCAGAGACATTACTTTGCCGACTAAGGTCCATCTAGTCAAGGCTATGGTTTTTCCTGTGGTCATGTATGGATGTGAGAGTTGGACTGTGAAGAAGGCTGAGCACCAAAGAATTGATGCCTTTGAACTGTGGTGTTGGAGAAGACTCTTGAGAGTCCCTTGGACTGCAAGGAGATCCAACCAGTCCATCCTAAAGGAGATCAGCCCTGGGATTTCTTTGGAAGAAATGATGCTAAAGCTGAAACTCCAGTACTTTGGCCACCTCATGCGAAGAGTTGACTCATTGGCAAAGACTCTGATGCTGGAAGGGTTTGGGGGCAGGAGGAGAAGGGGCCGACAGAGGATGAGATGGCTGGATGGCATCACGGACTCGATGGACGTGAGTCTGAGTGAACTCCAGGAGTTGGTGATGGACAGGGAGGCCTGGTGTGCTGCGATTCATGGGGTCGCAAAGAGTCAGACACGATTGATCAACTGAACTGAAGCAACAGTTAGAACTGGACATGAAACAACAGACTGGTTCCAAATAGGAAAAGGAGTACGTCAAGGCTGTATATTGTCACCCTGCCTATTTAACTTCTGTGCAGAGTACATCATGAAAAACGCTGGGCTCGAGGAAGCACAAGNTGATCAACTGAACTGAAGCAACAGTTAGAACTGGACATGAAACAACAGACTGGTTCCAAATAGGAAAAGGAGTACGTCAAGGCTGTATATTGTCACCCTGCCTATTTAACTTCTGTGCAGAGTACATCATGAAAAACGCTGGGCTCGAGGAAGCACAAGCTAGCATCAATAACCTCAGATATGCAGATGACACCATTCTTATTGCAGAAAGTGAAGAACTATGGAGCCTCTTGATGAAAGTGAAAGAGGGGAGCGAAAAAGTTGGCTTAAAGCTCAACATTCAGAAAACTAAGATCATGGCATCTGATTCCAGCACTTCATGGCAAATAGATGGGGAGACAGTGGAAACAGTGTCAGACTTTATTTTGAGGGGCTTCAAAATCACTGCAGATGGTGACTGCAGCCATGAAATTCAAAGACGCTTACTCCTTGGGAGAACAGTTATGACCAACCTAGACAGCATATTAAAAAGCAGAGATGTTACTTTGCCAACAAAGGTCCATCTAGTCAAGGCTATGGTTTTTCCAGTGGTCATGTATGGATGTGAGAGTTGGACTGTGAAGAAAGCTGAGNTGACTGCAGCCATGAAATTCAAAGACGCTTACTCCTTGGGAGAACAGTTATGACCAACCTAGACAGCATATTAAAAAGCAGAGATGTTACTTTGCCAACAAAGGTCCATCTAGTCAAGGCTGTGGTTTTTCCAGTAGTCTTATAATTTCTGTTTGTCTTATATGGATGTGAGAGTTGGGCTATAAAGCAAGCTAAGCACCAAAGAATTGATGTTTTTGAACTGGTGTTGGAAGAGACCCTTGAGAGTCTCCCTGCAAGGAGATCCAATCAGTCCATCCTAAAGGAAATCAGTCCTGAATATTCATTGGAAGGACCGATGTTGAAGCTGAAACTCCAATACTTTGGCCACCTGATGTGAGGAACTGACTCATTAGAAAAGACCCTGATGCTGGGAAAGATTGAAGGCAGAAGGAGAAAGGGATGACAGAGGATGAGATGGCTGGATGGCATCACCATCTCAATGGACATGAGTCTGAGTGAACTCCGGGAGTTGGTGATGGACAGGGAGGCCTGGCATGCTGCAATCCATGGGGCGCAGAGTTGGACATGACTGAGCGACTGAACTGAGCTGGACTGAGTGTCCTTCCTTATCTCTTGTAATAGTCTGTATGTTAATTTCTGTTTTGTCTTATATGAAAATTGTTACTCTGGCTTTCTTTTGATTTACTCTTGCATAGAATATCTTTTCCCATACTCTCACTTTCAGTCTGCATATGTCTCTAGGGCTGAAGCATGTCTCTTGTAGACAGCATATATGTGGGTCTTATTTTTTTATCCATTCAGCCATTCCGTGTCTTTTGGTTGAAATGTTTAAACCATTTGCATTGAAGGTAATCATTGATATATTTGTTCCTATTGGCATTTTTGTAATTGTTTTGAGTTGGTTTTGTAGGTCTTTTCTTTCTCCTCTATTTCCTTCCTATAGAAGTCCCTTTAATATTTATTATAAAGCTGGTTTGGTGGTGCTGAATTCTCTTATCTTTTGCTTGTTTGTGAAGCGTTTGTTTTCTCCCTCAATTTTGAATGAGAGCCTTGCCAGGTAAAGTTATTTTGGTTATAGATTTTTTTCCCTTTCAGTACTTTAAATATATCCAGCCATTCCCTTCTGGCCTGCAGAATTTCTGCTGAAAGATCAGCTGTTAATCATGTGGGGGTTCCCTTGTATGCTACTTGCTGCTTTTAATATGCTTTGTTTTATCTTTGTTAGTTTGATTAGTATGTTTCTCAGTGTGTTTCTCCTTGGGTTTAGCCTGTACAGGTATTTCTGTGCTTCATGGACTTGACTATTTCTTTTTCCACGTTAGGGAAGTTTTTGACTATAGGCTCTTCAAAGATTTTCTAGACCCCTCTTCTCTTCTGTGCACGCACACATGCTCAGTCCTTTCTGTCATGTCCAACTCTGACCTTATGGACCAAGGTCATACTTGCCCACCAAGCTCCTCTGTTCATGAGATTCTCCAGACAAGAATACTAGAATGGGTTTCTATGCTCTCCTCCAGGGGATCTTCCTGACCTGGGAATTGAATGCATGTCTCCTCTACTGCATTGCAAGCAATGTTTTACCCACTGATCCACCTTTTCAGGGCCCGAGAAGCCCCTTCTTCTTCTGGGAACCCTATAATACAAATGTTGGTGCGTTTAGTATTGTCCCAGAGGTCTTGGATGCTATCTTCAATTCTTTTCATTCTTTTTCCTTTTTTCTACTCTTAAGCAGTTTTTTCCACCATTCTATCTTCCAACTCACTTATCCATACTCCTGCCTTGTTTATTCTTCTACTGATTCCTTCTAGAATATTGTTCATTTCAGTAATTGTGTTATTTGTCTCTGTTTGTTCTTATTTCTTATAGGTCCTAGTTAAAAGTGTTCATTGATTCTTGGACTTTCTCCATTCAGTTTTGGAGGTTTTGGATCATCTTTGTTATCATTAATTTGAATTCCTTTCCAGATAGTTTGCCTAGTTCCTCTTCATTTATTTGATCTTGTGAGTTTTTACCTTGTTCTTTCATTTTACAACATTTCTCTTTTTTTCTAACTTAATGTGTTTGAGGTCTTTTTTTCTTAGGCTTTATGGTCATTTTCCTTCTTCCTTTTAGTTTCTGCCATCAATGAGAAAGATTGGTGCAGTGGTTTGTGAATGCTTTGTGTTGGGAGGGACTTGTGCCTGTATTCTGCTGGTAGAAGGTGAGTTTTTTGTTTGTCTGTTTTTTTCCTTCTGGATGGGCAGGGCTGTGTGAGGTGGTGTGTTTTGGGGTATCTGTCTGCTGATGATTGGGTTTGTGTTGTTCTCTTGCCTGTTTTGTGAGGTGTTCTGCACTGGGTGCTGGGTGTTGGGTAAGGCTGGGTGTTGCATACAGGTGGAGGCCTTTGTGGGAGTTTTCATTAATTAATATTCCCTGGGGTTAGAAGTTCTCTGGAAATCTTGGGTCCTGGACTCAGCACTCCCACTCAAAAGGCTGAGACACACGCTCTTACTGGGGAACCAAGACTCCACAATCTCTCTGCATGTCAATGATTTGGTTTGCTTTGTTTTCTCTTTATTTTCTTAGACATCTATTAAGGCCTTCAGATTGTGTTTCTTACTGAGTCCAGGCTTGCTCTGCTCACCGCATGATAGGCCAATGAATCTGAGAAAGAAAGTGTTGAAGCAAGGAATCTGATTTTATTCAGAAAGTTGGCTGACCAAGAAGATGGCTGACTGATGTCTCAAAGTAACCATCTTGCTTTAGTTCCTGATTCAGCTTCTTATGCAGATGTGGATCAACCTTGTCTTCTTTTCTGTTCTTGATTTTGTTCTGTTCTTGATGTGTGTTCTTTCTTGAAAAAGGATCTTTCTCAAATTAATTTGTAGATCAGCTGATGAACCATTTTCTGAGTTTTAGTAGTCAGAGGTCCTTGCTCTTTTGTTCCTTTATACATTTATTTGTTCACTACATATTTTGTAAGTGTTTTGCATTGATAGAAACACAGAAACACAAGCCCTGTTCTGTCACTCAGATGGTCTAGTTTGGGTTCCTTTCACCTCTCATCTCTGCTGATAGTGAGGGGAAGGGTCCTAAAAATAGAAAAATAACATCACTCTGTTTTTAGAATAGTTGACTCATTGGAAAAGATTTTGATGCTGGGAGGGATTGGGGGCCGGAGGAGAAGGGGACGACAGAGGATGAGATGGCTGGATGGCATCACTGACTCGATGGACGTGAATCTGAGTGAACTCCGGGAGTTGGTGATGGACAGGGAGGCCTGGCGTGCTGCGATTCATGGGGTCGCAAAGAATCAGACACGACTGAGCAACTGAACTGAACTGAACTGAATGCTTTGTATGAAAATAACAAAGGTAACATTCATTGAGCACTTAATATAGGCTAGGCATTGTTTATGCACCTCACATGAGTTTATGTCATTCAGCCCCATAGCCACTTGAAAACTCTTAACACACCTGGTTCTTGAATCTCTCTGATTTTTCTCTTCTTTTTTCCTCTGTTCCCATGCCTCACCTAAATCCATACGTCTGTTAATGCTCATCTAAACCATTGTTACAAACTACCCCCCAGTTTTATTAAGATATAATTGGCATATAACATTGTATAGATTTAAGGTGTATAATATGGTGATTTGATACACTTATACATTACAAAATGATTACCACCATTACATTAGCTAACACCTACATCACATCACACACACAATTACCTTATTTTTTTTTTTTTTTGGTGATGAGAACATTTAAGATCTATTCTTTTAGTAATTTTAAAGTATATAATAAAATAGTATTAACTGGAATCATCTAAGGCACAGGCCTTAGGTCTCCAAAACATTCATCTTATAACTGGAAGTTTGTACTCTTTGACACACATCTCTTCATTGCATACCCCTGTGTGTCCCCATTGCCTGGTAATAACCACTATTTTACCCTCTTTTTCCATAACTCCTGCTTTTTAGATTCCACATATAAGTGAGATGATTGTTGTTGTTGTTTAGTCGCCAAATCATGTCTGGCTCTTTGAGACCCCATGGACTGTAGCCTGCCTGACTCCTCTGTCCATGGAATTCTCCAGGCAAGAATACTGAAGTGGGTTGCCATTTCCTTCTCCGGGGGATCTTCCTGACCCAGGTATTGAATCCATATCACCTGCTTGGCAGGGAGGATTCTTTGCAACTGAATCACCTGTGAAGCCTAAGTGAGATCATGCATCTATCTGTCTTATTTCATTTAGCATAATGCCTTCAAAGTCTGTCTATGTTGTTGCAAATGCAAGGATTTCCCTCTTTCTCAGGACTGAATAAAATTCCATTGTGTGTACATGTACATTTCCTTTATTCATTCATCTATTGACAGACACTCAGATTGTTTCCATTTCTTGGCTGTTGTCTTTTCCAAATCTTATTTCCATTTCCTTTGCATATATACTGGAAGAATAATGGGCAGCTCTGTTTTTAATTTCCATAGTGGCTGCATCAATTTAAATTCCTACCAGTGGTGTACAGGATTCACATTTTCCATACCAATACTCTTGTCTTTTTGATGATAGCCATTCTAACAAGTGAAAGGTGATAGATACCTCTGTGTGGTTTTGGTTTGCGTTTACTGATGATATGTGATAATGAGCATGTTTTCATGTACCTTTTGGCCACCTTTCTGTCTTTTTTGGAAAATAATCTATTCATTTCCCCTGCCCATTTTTAAATTGGATTATTTGGTTTTTTTTTCTTGTTAAGTTATATGAGGTCCTTGTGTATTTTAGATATCAACCCCATATCTGATATGTAGTTTGCAAACATTTTCTTCCATTCAGTAGATTGCCTTTTCATTCTGTTGAGTGTTTCTTTTGCTAAAAATAAGCTTCTTAGTTTGATGTGGTCCCTTTTGTTTTTTGTGCTTTTGTCATCTGTGCTTCTAGTGTCATGTCCAGAGTCATTACCTAGACCAATGTTGAAGACTTTCTTCCCGACATTTTCTTCTAGGAGTTTTAGATCCATTTCAAGTCAGTTTTTAAGTGGTGTAAGATAGGGGTTCAGTTTCTTTTTTTTACATGTGTTTCTTTAATTTTCCCAGCTCTATTTGCTAAAGAGACTGTCCATTCCCCATTGGATGCTCTTGGCTCTTGTGTTAAATATTAGTTGACCATTTATGCAAGGGTTCATTTCTGGGCTTCTTACTCTGTTTTTTGGGGCAGCGTATCTATATTCATGCCAGTACCAAATTGTTTTATTATGGTAGCTTGTCATGTAGTGTAAAGTTAGGGAGTGTAATACCTCCAGCCTAGTTCTTTCTCATGATTGCTTTAACTATTCAGGTTCTTTTGTGGTTCCATAAACATTTTAGGATTGTTTTACCTGTTGCTGTGAAAATACCATTGAAATTTTGATAGAAATTTCATTACAGCTCTAGATGACTTTGTGGTAGGTCTCCCTTCATTCTCTTCTCCCATCAAGTTCTCACTTCTTTCTAAATTGCTGAAAATTTTGTGTCATTTTCCTACTTAGAGGCATTAGGAAAAAGTTCAAACCCTTGGCCAGCTGTAAACAGTAGATTTCCATGATACTTGTCTGGTTTTGTCTTCTTTATTTTGAGTCTCATGAAGGCAAGCTGCACAACTGTATTTTTATTTTTTAAGTATTTTTGTCTTTTTTTTTTAAGTTGAAGTATAGTTTACTTACAATATTGTATTAGTTTCAAGTGTACAGCAAAGTGATCCAGTTTATTTATATATATATATATTCTTTTTCAGATTCTTTTGCATTGTGAGTTACTACAAGATATTGAATATAGTTCCCTGTGCTATATAGTAGGTCCTTTATTTTATATACTAGAGTGTACCTGATAACCTGGAATTCCTAATTTATCTCTCTGCACTTCCCACTTCGGTTACCATAAATTTATTCTCCATGACTGTGGGTCTATTTGGTTTTATATTCATGAACTTAACAAGTTTATTTGTATCATTTTTTAGATTATACATATAAGTGATATCATATGAGATTTGTCTTTGTCTGGCTTACTTAGTATGATATCTCTAGGTTCATGTTACTGCAAATGGCATAAATTCATTCACTTAAAAAATTTATCAAAATGTAGCTGGTTTACAGTGTTGTCTGAATCTCTGCTGTAGAGCAAAGTGATTCAGTTATACATACATACATATATGTATATATATTTTTTCACTTCTTTTCCATTATGGTGTATCACAAGATACTGAATAGAGTTCCCTGTGCTATACAGTAGGACCTTGTTGTTTACCCACAACTTTTAAATGAACTCTCAATGCCTAGGACAGTGCCTGGCACACAGGGGACATCCTGGAATGGTGAGTGGATTTGAGCGGATGCTTTTCCACCCAGTGCTCACTACTTGTCAGTGTTGGCTCTTCTGGTTCCTCTCAGGCATTTCCATGTTCTCTGCCTGGCAGGCTTCTCAGTTCCTCTTTCCTTCAGAACCTGTTCGTCCCTCCTTGTTGCCTCTGATTCAGCCTCTTGGAGAGTCCTCACACAGTGCTGTAAGTCCCCCGAGTGTCTGTGGGATGGAGCCACGCCATGTGCATCTGTTTGACTCAGTTTGCAGCAGAGTACATGGCATGTGAGTGGCACGCGATACTGATCTTCACTTTTGCAGTTTGTTTACTACCAGCTTGTTTCACTCTTGATTTCATTTAACATATTCTGGCACCTTGTCATTAACCATAGATTTTGAAATGTTTTGGGGTCCAGAAGATCAGGGTTCAAATATTTGTTTTATTACTTTTTTTTTTTTAAACTGAGATGAATTTACCGTAAAATAAAATTACAGGCCAATATCACTGATGAACATATTTGCAAGAATCCTCACAAAATACTAGCAAACTTCATCCAACAACACATTAAAAGGATCATAAACCATGGTCAAGTAGGATTTATACCAGGGAGGTAGAGAGATTTTTCAATATATACAAGTCAATCAGTATGATATGTCACATTAACAAATTGAAAAATAAAAACTATAGGATCATCTCAATAGATGCAGAAAAAGCTTTTATAAAATTCAACATCCATTTATGATTTAAAAAAAAATCTTCAGAGAGTGAGCATAGAGGGAAGCTACCTCAACATAATAAAGGACATATATCACAAATTTGCAGTTAACATCATACTCAGTGGTGAAAAAAATGAAAGCATTTCCTCTAAATTAGGAACAAGCCAAGGACATCCATTACTGCCACATTTATTCAGCATAGTTTTGAAAGTCCTAACCAGAGCAATCAGAGAAGGAAAAGAAATAAAAGGAATCCAAATTGGAAAGGGAGAAGTAAAACTGTCACTTTTTGCATAGAAAATCCTAAAGATGCTAGCAGAAAACTACTAGAGCTTATTAATGAATTTGGTAAAGTTATAGGATACAAAATTAATATACATAAATTGGCTGCATTTCTGTACACTTACAGCAAACCATAAGAAAGAGAAATGAAGGAAACAATTCATTTTATCATCATATTAAAGAGAATAAAATATCTAGGAATGAACCTACCTAAGGAGGCAAAAGATTCTCTGAAAACTATAAGAGTATAGTGAAAGAAACTGAAGACCACACAAGCAGGTGGAAAGATATACCATGTTCTTGGATTTATATGAATCAATATTGTCAAAATGGTTATACTTCCCAAGGCATTTTACAGATTCAGTGCAATCTTTATCAAATTATCAGTGTCATTTTCCACAGAACTAAAACAAAAAATTTTCAAATTTGTATGGAAACACAAAAAACCCTAAATAGCCAAAACAATATTGAGAAAGAAGACTGGAACTGGAGGAATGAGGCTTCCTGTCTTCAGACTATACTACAAAGCTACACTCATCAAAACAGCATGACACTCACACAAAGACAGAAAAATAGATCACTGGAACAGGAGAGAAAGCCCTGAAATAAACCCATGTGCTTACAGTCAATTAATCTATGAAAAAAGAGGCAAGTATATACAATGGAGAAAAGACAACTTCTTCAGTAAGTGGTTCTGGGAAAACTGGACAGCTTCATGTAAAAGAATGAATTAGAACATTCGCTAACACCACACACACACAGAGACACATAAATTCAAAATGGATTATAGACTTTAAGACTGGACACTATAAAACTCATAGAGGAAAACATAGGCAGAACAATCTTTAATATAAATTGAAGCAGTATCTTTTTGGATCCATCTCCTAGAGTTATGAAAATAAAACAAAAACAACTGGGATCTAGTTAAGTTTAAACGCTTTTGCACAACAAAGGAAACCATCAACAAAATGAAAAGACAACCTATGAATGGGAGAAAATATTTGCAAATGATGTAGCTAATAATGATTAATCTCCAAAATATGTGAATAGCTCATAGAAATCAATATAAAGACATCCCAAAAAATGGGCAGAGGAGTTAAATAGACTTTTCTCCAAAGAAAAGATGCATGCTCAGTTGCTCAATTGTGTCTGACTCTGTGACCCTTTGGACCATAGCCCATCCATCTCCTCTATCAATAGGATTTTTCAGGCAAGGATACCGGAGTGGGTTGCCATTTCCTCCTCCAGGGGATCTTCCTGACCCAGGTATTGAACCCACACCTCCTGTGTCTCCTACATTGCAGGTGGATTCTTTGCCATTGAGGCATCATTGCTAATTATTAGAGAAATGCAAATCAAAACTACCTCACACAGGTCAGAAGGGCCATCATCAAAAGTTCTACAAACAGTAAATTCTGGAGAGGGTGTGGAGGGAATGTAAATTGGTATGGCCATTATAGAGAACAGTATGGGATTTTTTGAAAATTAGAGCTACCATGTGATCCAGCAATCCTACTCCTGGGCATGTACCTGGAAAAGGTGAAAACTCTGATTTGAAAAGATACATATACTATTCATTGTAGCACTGTTTACAATAGCCAGGACCTGGAAGCAACCTAAATGTCCATCAGCAGAAGAATGGATAAAGTACGTGTACTATACACGTACATACATAAACACACAATGGAATATCACTCAGCCATATAAATGAATGAAATAATGCCATTTGCAGCCACATGGATGGTCCTAGAGATTATCATACTAAGTGAAGTAAGCCAGACAGAGAAAGACAAATATCATATAATATCACTTATCTGTGGAATAAAAAAAAAAAGATACAAATGAACTTATATACAAAACAGAAATAAGACAAACAGACTTAGAAAACAAATTTATGGTTCCCACAGGGAGAAGTAGCAAGAAAAGCTTACCTCAAGAAACAAGAGAAAAATCAAATAAATAACCTAACTTTATACCAAAAGCAACTAGAAAAAAGAAGAAACTAAGAACCCCAAAGTTATTGGAAGGAAAGAAATAATAAAAATCAGGGCAGAAATAAATGAAAAGGAAACAAAGGAGACTATAGCAAAAATCACCAAAACTAAAAGCTGGTTCTTTGAGAAGATAAATAATATAGAGAAATCATTAGTCAGACTCATCAAGATAAAAGGGAGAAGAATCAAATCAACAAAGTTACAAATAAAAGTGGAGAAATCACAAAAGACAACACAGAAATACAAAGGATCATAAGAGACTACTATCAGCAACTATATACCAATAAAATGGACAACTTGGAAGAAATGGATAAATTCTTAGAAAAGTACAACTTTCCAAAACTGAACCAGGAAGAAATAGAAAGCCTTAAAAGACCCACCACAAGCACAGAAAACAAAACTGTAATAAAAAATCTTCCAACAAAGAAAAGCCCAGGACCAGATGGCTTCACAGATGCATTCTACCAAAAATTTAGAGAAGAACTAACACCTATCCTACTCAAAATCTTCTAAGAAATTGCAGAAGAAGGTANGCCTTAAAAGACCCACCACAAGCACAGAAAACAAAACTGTAATAAAAAATCTTCCAACAAAGAAAAGCCCAGGACCAGATGGCTTCACAGATGCATTCTACCAAAAATTTAGAGAAGAACTAACACCTATCCTACTCAAAATCTTCTAAGAAATTGCAGAAGAAGGTAAATTCCCAAACTCATTCTGTGAGGCTGCCATCACCCTAATACCAAAATCAGACAAAGATGCCACACACACACACACACACACACACACACACACAGAAACTACAGGCCAATATCACGGATGAACATAGATGCAAAAGTCCTTAACAAAATTCTAGCAATCAGAATCCAACAACACATTAAAAAGATTATACACCATGACCAAGTGGGCTTTATCCCAGGAATGCAAGGATTCTTCAGTATTTGCAAATCAATCAATGTGATACACATAAACAAATTGAAAGATAAAAACCTACCAGGCTCCTCTGTNAGCCACCAGGGAAGTCCAATAAAAACCATATGATTATCTCAATAGATGCAGAGAAAGCCTTTGACAAAACTCAACACCCATTTATGATAAAAACCCTCCAGAAAGCAGGCATAGAAGAAACATATCTCAACATAATAAGAGCCATATATGATAAACCCACAGCAAACATTATCCTCAATGGATAATGGAAAAATTTTCCTCAGTGGAAAAATTGAAAGCATTCCNGAAAGCCTTTGACAAAACTCAACACCCATTTATGATAAAAACCCTCCAGAAAGCAGGCATAGAAGAAACATATCTCAACATAATAAGAGCCATATATGATAAACCCACAGCAAACATTATCCTCAATGGATAATGGAAAAATTTTCCTCAGTGGAAAAATTGAAAGCATTCCCCCTAAAGTCAGGAACAAGACAAGGGTGCCCACTCTCAGCACTACTATTCAACATAGTTTTGGAAGTTTTAGCCACAGTATTCAGAGAAGAAAAAGAAATAAAAGGGATCCAGATAGAAAAAGAAGAAGTAAAACTCTCACTGTTTGCAGTTGACATGATCCTCTACACAGAAAACCCTAAAGACACCTCTAGAAAATTACTAGAGCTAATCAATGAATATAGTAAAGTTGCAGGGTATAATATTAATACACAGAAATCCCTTGCACTCTCATACACTAACACTGAAAAAACAGGAAGATAAATTAATGAAACAATTCCATTCACCATTGCAATGACAAAAAAGTAAAATACTTAGGAATATATCTACCTAAAGAAACTAAAGACCTATATATAGAAAACTATAAAACACTGGTGAAAGAAATAAAAGATAACACAAATAGATGGAAAAATATACCATATTCATGGATTGGAAGAATCAACATAGTGAAAATGAGTATGCTACCCAATGCAATCTATAGATTCAATGCAATCCCTATCAAGCTACCAATGGTATTTTTCAGAGAACTGGAACAAATAATTTCACAATTTCTATGGAAATACAGAAGAAAAAAACTCGAATAGCCAAAGCCATATTGAGAAAGAAGAATGGAGCTGGAGGAATCAACCTGCTTGACTTCAGGCTCTACTACAAAGCTACAGTCATCAAGACAGTGTGGTACTGGCACAAAGACAGAAATATAGATCATTGGAACAAAATAAAAAGCCCAGAGATAAATCCACACACCTATGGGCACCTTATCTTTGACAAAGGAAGCAAGAATATACAATGGAGAAAAGACAATCTCTTTAACAGGGGATGCTGGGAAAACTGGTCAACCACCTGTAAAAGAATGAAACTAGACACTTTCTAATGCCATGCAAAAAAATAAACTCAAAATGGATTAAAGGTCTAAATGTAAGACCAGAAACTATAAAACTCCTAGAGGAGAACATAGGCAAAACACTCTCTGATATAAATCACAGCAGGATCCTCTATGACCCACCTCCCAGAGTAATGGGAATAAAAGCAAAAATAAACAAATGGGACCTAATTAAACTTAAACTTCATTTGCACAATGAAGAAAACTATAAGCAAGATGAAAAGACCGCCATCAGAATGGGAGAAAATAATAGAAAATGAAGCAACTGACTAAGAATTTATCTCAAAAATATACAAGCAGCTCCTGCACTTCAATACCAGAAAAATAAATGACCCAAGTAATAAATGGGCCAAAGTACTAAACAGACATTTCTCCAAAGAAGACATACAGATGGCTAACAAACACATGAAAAGATGCTCAACATCACTCATTATCAGAGAAATGCAAATCAAGACCACAGTGAGGTACTGTCTCATGCTGGTCAGAATGGCTGCTATGAAAAAGTCTACAAAGAATAAATGCCAAAGGGGGTACAGAGAAAAAGGAATCCTCTTACACTGTTGGTGGGAATACAAGCTAGTACAGCCACTATGTAGAACAGTGTGGAGATTCCTTAAAAAACTGGAGATAGAACTGCCTTATGACCCAGCAATCCCACTGCTTGGCATACACACCAAGGAAACCAGAATTGAAAGAGACACATGTACCCCAATGTTCATCGCAGCAGTGTTCACCATAGCTAGGACATGGAAGCAACCTACCTGTCCATCAGCAGACGAATGGATAAGAAAGCTGTGGTGAATATAGACAATGGAATGTTACTCAGCTATTAAAAAGAACTTATTTGAGTCAGTTCTAATATGGTGGATGAAGCTGGAGCCTATTATACAGAGTGAGGTAAGTCAGAAAGAAAAGAACCAATACAGTATACTAACACATATATATGGAATTTAAAAAGATGATAACTATGACTCTATATGCAAGACAGCAAAAGAGACAAAGATATAAAGAACAGACTGTTGGACTCTGTGAGATAAGGCGAGGGTGTGATGATTTGAGAGAATAGCATTGAAACGTGTATATTACCATATATGAAATAGATCACCAGCCCAAGTTCAATGCATGAAGCAGGGCACTCAGAACCAGTGCACTGGAACAACCCTGAGGGATGGGATAGGGAGGGAAGTCAGAATGGGGAACACATGTACACCAGTGGCTGATTCATGTCAATGTATGGCAAAAACCACCACAATATTGTAGAGTAATTAGCCTCCAATTAAAATAAATTAACTTTTTTTTAAAAGAAGTTAAAAAAAAAAAATCTGATTCTCTACCAACTGAGCTACCCAGGCACCAGCAGATCACCTGGCCTCTAGGTCTTCGTTTCAGTGTCCTGTGGCTGTGGGAATGGTTATTACCACATTCAGTTTCTTGGAGGGTGGATACCACCCTACATGCCCCTAGTGTCTATGTCATCACCAGTATTTGCAGTTTCATGGTGGCTTAGTCAGTGGATCTGTGTCCAGAGGTGACCAGATGGGTTCCCTGATGTTAATGTAGGGACTGCTGCCTCAAAGAAGGGCAGGAAGGCTGGATGAACCTGTCTGCATGGGCTCTTGGTAATGGGGAGGGCCCTTCTGCTTGTCTCTAGATCCAGTGGTGCTTTTGTGGGTTCCACCACAGCTGTAATCAACTCTCTAGTGGGCAGAGGGGCAGCCGCTCTGATTTGCAGTGTTTCTCTATGAGAAATGTCAACCTTTCTGCTGAGATTTATAGCTCGGGCCTGCTCAGCTTGTTCCAGAGGCTCACTCACCCATATCCTCCGTCTGTGGAAGGACATAAGTGCCAAGGGCAGAGGTAGGAGCAGCTTCTGAGGCAGAACCAGGTAGAAGGTGGTGGTGCCATGTCTATGTTGGGCACTTGGGCTTGTGGGAGTTTTCAGGTATGGGGACCAGAAACCTCTGGGCCTTCTCTAAAGTTGACAGTGGTGGAAGGGCCTCACTGCCCTACTGCTTCCTCTGACAGTCACCAAGACCAACCCGTGTCTCCCTCATATCAAGGCAGAGTGGAGCATGCCCGTGAGATTTCCCAGACGGTGGCTGAGGCACGACCCTCTCCATTATGTCATGGAAATTGTGAGGGAATTAATTATAATATAAAGACTAAGAAGGATCAGTTCAGTTCAGTCGCTCAGTCATGTCTGACTTTTTGCGACCCCATGAAAACTAGCACGCCAGGCCTCCCTGTCCATCACCAACTCCCGGAGTCTACTCAAACTCATGTCCATCGAGTCAGTGATGCCATCCAGCCATCTCATCCTCTGTCATCCCCTTCTCCTCCCACCTTCAATCTTTCCTAGCATCAGGGTCTTTTCCAGTGAATCAGCTCTTCACATCAGGTGGCCAAAGTTTTGGAGTTTAAGCCTCAGTATCAGTCCTTCCAATGAATACCCAAGACTGATCTCCTTTAGGAGGGACAGGTTGAATTCTACCATGCAACTGTGTGACTAACATCTCTTCCCCACTGTCGTGTTCATACTAAGAACTTCAGAAGAAAGATGACTCATGCTTAGAAAGGAAATGTTAGGTGGTTGCTTTCTACTTGTCAAGTAGGTTGCAACTTTAATGCACCGAAATCCATTTCATTATGTGTACCCTTGTCTCTGTTACAACACATTAGCCTGCTTGGTTGTTCATCGTTTGCTCTCTATTTTTTAAATGATTCTCTGTAGTCAGCCAGAGGGTGTCATAGAATTAAGTAGTATGAGGCCTTGGAGGTTATCTATCTATCTATCGTAAATCTTCTTCTAAGTCAATATGCAAAGCAACCTCATTGGTTTTCACAGTGACAGAGTGTTCCTTGAAGAGGTACCATAATTCGTTTATACATTCCATTATAATCATTGTATGTTCAGGTAATGCCACTTTTGTTTTGAAGGCCTGCATTTCCTTATCTATTATTTTAAAATTTGAAACAGTACTCATAAACAAATTTTTTAATAATTCATTCAGTAGCAAGAATGGATCTGAACAACATGAGGCTTTTAAAATTCTTTTTAGAATTCCATTTAGTGTGGTGTGCTAAAATATAAACTGAGATGTATTAAAAATTTTCAAGAGTTTATTGGAGGAAACATCGATTCAAATTGGGTAGCACCATCCTGGCAGTGGTGAGGAACATTCCACCTCCAGGAGCCAGGGTCTGGGTGTTTATTATAGAGAAGCAAACAAAGAAGTGATCTGATTGGCTACAGTTTAAGAGGTTGCCTAGTCTGGGAAAGTACTGTTGGCTATTGGTCATTGGTTTCCTTCCCAACCTTGAGGTATTCCCAGGAATCTGGCTCAGGTTTCAGCTTGCTTACTAGGCTTGGCAGCCAGCCATCAGAGCCCCCCTCAGGCTAATGACCTTCTTGTTTCTGAAGGTGAACACTTGAACAGGTGTTTTGTGTATTTCAATGCAGATTTTGCTGGCAGTGTTATGTAGCACACTGTGTTATATATCTTATCATTCATAATTCCAGACAGTTTTTAGTCTCCACATATCTAGTCCCAGGAGTTTGGAGAAAGGAATCTGGTATGCCCCCATGCTTAATAAACATTTTCCTACAAGTACTGGAACTTACTTTGTTGTGAGATGAATATGCAAAAATATCCATCTCTGAATTGCTGAGGCAAAAGTTATGCTTGCTTTATATTTTTTTTGAATACTGTTGGTCTCCCAAATGTCATGATATAATTGGCCATCAGAGTGTGGGAGCAGCTGACTTTCCTTAGCACCACCGGGTGGAACGCTATGATCAGAGGACACCTAGTACTTTGGGTTCTTGTTAGTTATGTGTTGCTGCGTCATGGGGAGCTCTATGCTGCAGCATCACCTCTGCTAAAGGCAAACACTTGTGATGAGCCAGGAACTGTGCTAGGCACCGAGGCTATACATAGAAGAATGTGCTAGGATTGCTCTTAAGCTCATGGTCTGAGGGGGGATAGATTCCTTTAGCAATGAGCAGATATTGTACATGGTCAGAGGTGGAAAGACAGCAGTGGGAGGATTCTGTCATAGCGGGAGAAGGAGGGGTGGTGCTGAGAAAGTCCTCACAAAGCTGACCTTTGACAGCTGAGGAGCAGTTTCAGAGGCTCTGGTAAAAGTGTATTTGGGGAACCACAAGGCTGGAGTTTAGGCCACCTTGCTGACGGCAGGGGCTGAGGTGAAGAAGGGGGTTGTGGCACACTGAGAGGGTGTCAGTGGCCTTCTGATGAGCTGAGACCTCCTTCTGAATAAAACGAGTCTGCAACACCAGCTTGGCCTCTGAGAAGGCTGCCAGTGCAGCCCTGAGCTAAGGAGATTGCCCAGCACTGAGGGCACAGGGTGGGGGTCTGGCTCCTTCAGTGAAGCTAGGCTGAGAAACAGGTCAGTGGGCTCAAATGTACCTCAGAAGAATCACTGTGGGGGCGAAGGGAGTTAGGAACTTAGAGGTCTCTGCTTGGCAGACAATGAGAGCAAGTGTGAAGAAAACAGGCTCAGTAAAGGTTTTTGCAGGAGGGAGTGGGGGATATCGAGTTTGAAGTTTTTGCACAACATCCCGGCAATGGAGCCTCTGATTCTGCAGCTCAGGAGGCTCCAGGGACAGAGTATAAATTTAGGAGCTCTGAACACGTAAGGAAGAGTTAAATCAACTCAAGTAACAGTCAAGCTGAGAAAGTAAGTCACGTGTCAATCTGAATCCAAGTTTCTAGATTTTTGAGCTGATGGGTCCTAGAATCTGTCTGCTTTCCAGAGCTCTTGGCCACACTCATCATTCTGTTTATGCCTTGCTTGTGTTATTTCAATGAAATGAAATTTAGTATCAGATTTCTTTCATTCTAAAATAAGAGGCCTTTTGATTTTCATTTTCAGTAACACCTGACTGGTCAGAATTTACTTTATAATCTGAGAGTTAATTAACCCAAGCTATAGAAGGATAAGTTTTCCGTTTTCTAGGAAAAGGTTGGATAGAATTATTAGATGATCAGCAATTTACTGAAAGGAGGGAAGAGGAGAAACCTCTACTACAGAAACACAAGGTCAGAGTTTCAAAATCTGGAGCCAACAGAGCCCAGTGCCTGTGGGGAAGCCACTCAGGCTCTCTTTCCTCCTCTGCTCACTCAGCTCTGGGTGCAGCTGGGCTTGGAGGTGGCAAGGAAACGAGCACTTTCTAGCCTGTTTAGTCTGTTATATTTTAGGTCTTGTAATAAGCACTTATAATGCTTTCTCCATGGAGGAGGTAGCATGGAATTTCCCTACATAAACCACATATGCCACCCTAAGTACAACAGATTTTGGTTTATTCAGGTTTGAAATGTTTTCTGGTAAAAGGTGTGTCATTGGAGGAATGACTCAGGGCACCTCCTCCCACGCCAGGGCTCATGGTTGGTCTTGTAACAGCCAGTGCGTCCCCCTCTTTACAGCCCAGATATGTGTGACTTCACCATGAGGTGTTGAAAGGTCATTAGACTGTAACCATCTATCTCCACAGACGGGCAAACCTCTGCCTGTCAGGGAAACCAAGTCAGACTGGGAAAGAAAAGATTCTGACATATGACTCCTCAGCTGAGGCTAACAGAAAGAACCATCAATTCATCCTTAGGTCTGTGAAGTTTTTGACATGACAGCCAGCATATAAGACATATAAGCCAGCATATTAGACATATAAGATCTAAAGCCTGTGACTGGAGAGGTGAAAGTTCTGAAAAGACTTGTTCTCACAGATACTCAATACTGAAACTTACCAGAATGTGTCTCTTACCTTGTTTGTGATGGTGGTATTGTAAGTGGGTTTGTATGTGTACAAAAATCAACAAACTGTGCATATTAAATATATACAGCTATTTGCATATTAATTATACTTCAGTAAAACTATTTTAAAAAGAAAACAGATCAAGAAACCCAAGATAGTGTCTCCTCTCCTGCAGTGTTCCGGGTGCCCTGAAAGCAAAGGCCGATGCTCATGTTGCCAGTGCAGGGCCCTGGTTCTCCATCTTGGCTGTGCTCTGGACTCACCTGAGCAGCGATTCCAAATCCACAGGTCTCAGAGCTGTATCTGAAAGTTGCCCAGTAATTGGGAGTGAACCAGAGTTGAAAACCACTGTTTTCCAGACCATTCATCACAGGGTGTCCACCTGAAGCTCCAGGGGCTCCTCCTGGGCTGCCTCCTTTCCTCTTTATATGCCCACAGGTAAAGGGTTCTGCACAGGAAGACTTTACTGCTGCCTTGCTGAATTGAAGAACTTTCTCAAGGAAGGTCTGGGCCCTAGAGGAAAGGCTGGAAATATGATCTGCCATGTTATGCCATTATAAGGCTAAAAATAAACTAATGCATAAAATAATATTTTAAAACCTTGTTATAGGAAGGTAGAATTGGTGGTAAGTAATATATTTTGGATGATAGACTCAATATTGGGAAAGAGATGGCTGTGACACATGGATATCAATCTGAACAGGAGGAGTGCTTTGGGGAATTAGTGGGAAACCTGAAATGTCATGAAAATCACAGAAGACTTTGTTTAAGGAGAGAAGAGGCAGGAATTCCCAGGATGTCAAGAAAGCAAGCAGCCTACTGAAGCAAGCAGACTACTGAGATTTTAAGTGCAAAGTAGTAGGGAACCCATGTGAAGGCTTCAGGAGAATCTAAAAAAGATGATTAATGGGGCCTTTTGTGATCATTTGGAACTAATTTGGGTTTGCCTGCTAACATCCTGTGAGATTGGACTCATTATCTCAGTGGAATCACGAGACTGATTTGACAGTCCTGAGATGCATGGAGACGTGTAATAGCAGGTCTCTTATCCCAACTGATAAGATAGGGAGTTCTGGTCTAAATAAACAGGCCAGTTAGGTATATTTGTGGCTGGTGTAGTAGCTGTACGTATAAAAGTATGATTAATAAAATACCAACATGGAAGGAAGGTCTTTAATGGAGCTGATCTGTCCAAGACAGCTCATCAGAGAACACCAGATAGTGTTTGGGTAAAGTGCATGGGTGCACATGCCCCCTCTCTTCCAGCAGGGTCCTTCCTGTCTGCCTACACTCCTGGCCATCTCCTCTCTGACTTTCCATGAGCTAGGCCAAGACTCTTTATGTGGAGTGGCCTTCTCTCTTTCTCTTCTGTTGAGTTTCTTACTCCAGGTAGCCTGTCTGACTATGGGAGATGTCAGGACTGTGGTTTAGGATGTGAAAGATCCCCCAGTCTGTTCAGGCCCCAGCCTCATGGTATGCCTGACCTTCCTGTGGGGCTATGCTACAGTCATTGCAGAGAAGAAGAGCAAGATATATTCTGCACTCCTGAGGCCAACAAAACTTGGTTCTTAATTTAAGTGATAGGAACCTGGGAAGAATAGTGAATTCCTTGAGTGACAGAATGAGGCTCCCAAAGCTCCTGACTGGCTAGAATAATGAACCAGATTCATATGTTTAAATTTTATTACGAATAAATGTAAGATCCTATATTTGGGTCCCTGAGCCCTGTACCAGTACAGGGTGGGAAGATAGAACTTACTGACTGAGAAAAGCTTGGAAGCTTAGTTGACGGAAAGCTCTTTATGATTCAGCTGTGTTATGGCTGCTAAAAATGTTAACACTGTCTGAAGCTGCAGTGGTGAGAGTGAATGGGCATTTTTTCCTGATGATCGGGAGCCAGTTGTACCCAAACTAGGCATGCTTTCCTGGAGGTAAGAAGACTCCAGAAACATGAGGACCCCTTCAGATGCTGGAGGGTGTACACTCACTGGAATGGCTGTGGAAGGTGTGGGCAGCCAGCCTCTAGTGGGGAAGTTGAGAGGGAAGGGGAATCAGCGATGTAGCGAGGAGAAGGGGGGTGGGTTCCTCCATACACAGGAGTGGGGGCAGAGCTCTTCAGGTTCTTAGTGGGGACCTGCCAAGGGCATTGTATGCTGAGGGACCGACGACCTTGCCTCTGCCCCTAGTTTCATTTCCCCTTTGGAGTTTTCTCTCATGCTGTGGGGCTGTGTTGAATGTTTTCCAGGAGCCCAGTTTGTCACAGCTGAATTGAAAACCTCTGATAACCTTGAATGTACTTCCTGATTCTAGCTCAGGAAGTGCTTAAGCATCTGCCTTGTGTTCTGCTCTGTGGGAAAATGCAGATAATAATGGTCCTATAAGAAGCAGGTCCAGGTGTCAAGATCTATATGGTATATAACTGAGGAGAACAGACCAACCGTCAAACTAAGAAACTGGAGAGGAAAAAAATGTTCTGGCTGATACATAGAAGGGAGAAAATAGCCCACTGAGATTTATCCCAGCATGTTTTGGAAGAGTTGGCTTTGTGCTTGAGATGGGATTGATGGAAGTTTACTTAAAACCCTAAAATGTCCTTATTTCAGCCATGCTCCTTTCTTTGACACCAAAACAAACAAACAAAAACCATCCCCAACGAGCTCCATGTCTAGTCCTCCACCTTGAAGACTTGACTCATATTTCAGTGGCTGCACTAAATGCTGGGATGATTTTCCATGAATCAATTTAAACATAAATTACCATTTTATAATAAAAAAATCTCTTCACCAACAGTTGGCTATTTTTTTAAATAGAGTTTGTAACTTTATTAATACTAGACATTCTCTGACTTGATGTTGCTTTCTGTCTCTCTACTCTTGAGACTTATGTGACTCAAAAGCTGAGAATGGATGTGTCTGGTGTGCAGATCCTTCCCATCCTGGGCAGTGCTGAGATGCCACATGCTTACCTCTTAGGCTCCTTGAACTCCCAAAGGGGCCATCCTGTTATATTTGCATTTAATCACTACTATGACAAATCTCTAACTTGGGGCAGACAGTCTTGCAGGCAGAAGCATCCTCAAAACTACATCACCTTTCATTTTCCTGGAGGGAAACACTCTGATTTTACCTGTGTGTTCATACCTGCTTAGAATGGACCATTCTTTTTCTGTCCTTGTAGCAACTTGTGCTGGATCCTGGGTTACAGTGGAGAATACTTGGTTAACAAGAAGCAGACCCAGGGGCCCATTTCAGCTAATGTACATGCTCTTTTCACTCTTCTAAAGCAATCGTGTGTTTCAGAGCCTTAGACCTATAATTCAAAATGTCTGGGAGTAGATTTATTAATGGTACTGAAAAGCAGTGTCTTCCTTTCTACCGCAAGTTTGAAGATCTGGCACACAGAGTAGGACAAGAAGGAAAACTCAGTTCTGTTGTCTCCCTCCTAAGCACCTCTGCACACAGCAGAGAGAAGGTCATGGGCTTACGTCAGTCTTCAGCTGTGCTTTGGGACACCAATGCCATCTCAAGGTGTGTGCACTGGAAGGACGAGACTGGGTGTATCAGATGATGACTTATTTAGCAGTTAGACTGCCTACTAATGTTGGCTACTTTTAATTAAGCTTCATATTACAGTTAACATTATTTTTATAATTGAAATTATTTGGAACGTCTGCAGGGGTGTGCTGAGGGCCCTGATTTACCAGCAGGTTCATTGGAAGAAGGGGCTTCCCTTGTGGCTCAGTTGGTAAAGAATCTGCCTGCAATGCGCAAGACCTGGATTTGATCCCTGGGTTAGGAAGATCCCCTGGAGAAGGAAAAGGCTATCCACTCTAGTATTCTGGCCTGGGGAATTCCGTGGACTATACAGTCCATGGAGTCACAAAAAGTTGAACATGACTGAGGGACTTTAACTTCACGTCACTTCATTGGATGAAAGCAGCAGAGAAAAGGGGGTGCCAATGTCACCCTTCATGGTCCTTCAAGTGGTTGGCACATCCCAGCATCCACACAGGGAGACAGGCCAGTACCACAGACAGCACAGGTGTGCTTGGAATGAATGGATCTTCAGCTAAACAAACTGAGCATAAAGGACACTGTCTTGTGAAATGGAAGCAGATAATCAGTTGACTGCATATTTCTGCTGGTGTTCCAAATCTGGATCCTGAAAAGTGAGAGGTGGAGCACTTAGATCTTGAATCTTGTCAACAGAGACTAATTTGAATTAGTATATCATAATCAACATATTTTTTAAATGTTTTTATTGATATTGAATGTTGATTTACAGTAGGACTTTGTTGTTTATCTATTGTTTATTTGGTTTTCTGTATCTGCTATCCCAAGACTCCTAATTTATCCCTCCCTCAGTCCCCACCATTCCCCTTTAGTAACTATATGTTTGTTTCTATGTCTGTGAGTCTGTTTCTGTTTCATAAGTAAGTTCGTCTGTGTCATAGTTTAGATTTTGCGTATAAATGATATCGTATGGTATTTGTCTTTCTCCGACTTTACTTAGTATAACAGTCTCTAGGTCCTACTATGTTGCTGCAAATGGCATTATTTCATTCTTTTTAAGGCTGAGTAGAATTCCACTGTATAAAAATTGATATACTTGCAATCTTTGTTCCCAGGCTGAGGTATGTGTATGTGTAATTGAGACAGGCGGCTCTGAATATGTTTAAAAGCTTGTGGAGATTCTAATCGAGTGTGCTTCTTCTAAAATAGGAGCTAGTTTGCTGCAGGAGTTCAGGTTTCAAAGCAGTAAATATTTCCTGACAAATTCACCTCTGAAGGGAAGTGTCTTATCAAATCAGGACCCCACCCTTACGGCCTCGTTTAACCGTAATTACCTTTTTAAAGGGTCCACCTTTAAATTCAGTCACTCTGAGGGTAAGGACTTAAACACAGGCACTTTGGGGAGGCACAGTTCCGTCATAACAACGTTCCTCTGCATCGCATCCCACAGCTTCTGAGTGTGGCCCACAGAATTCTACACACCAAAAAAAAAGAGGAGAAAAGCCTCACTGAATTATAATTCTTTATTTAATTATTTTTTATTGAGTGATAATTGCTTTACAGAACTTCATTGTTTACTGTCAAACCTCAACATAAATCAGCCATAGGTATACATATGTCCTCTCTCTTTTGAA
Source organism: Neotragus moschatus (assembly GCA_006410615.1). Taxonomy (NCBI): domain Eukaryota; kingdom Metazoa; phylum Chordata; class Mammalia; order Artiodactyla; family Bovidae; genus Neotragus; species Neotragus moschatus. Next base: position 268,181 of record SJYA01002695.1, read on the forward strand.
CCTCTGTCCCAT
>SJYA01002695.1:277480-319062 GCA_006410615.1 Neotragus moschatus
TTTTTTTTATTTTAATTTTTATTTTTTCCTCTCAGGTGTACATGAGTTCCCAATCTTGAACCTCCCCCCTCCCCACCTCCCACCCCATATCAACCCTCTGGATCATCCCCATGTACCAGTCCCAAGCATCCTGTATCCTGTATTGAATATAGACTGACGATTTGTTTCTTACATGATAGTATATATGTTTCAGTGCCATTCTCCCAAATGTTCCCACCCTCTCCCTCTCCCTCAAAGTCCTTTCTGCTTCAGATATTCTGCTATTGACTCCTTCTAGAGTATTTTTAATTTAAGTAATTGTGTTGTTTGTCTGTGTGTGTTTAATTAATTTCTTTAATTCTTCTAGATCTTTGTTAATTGATTGTTGCATTTTCTCCATTTTATTTTCAAGGTTTTCGATCATCTTTACTATCATTACTCTGAATTCTTTTTCAGGTAATTTGCCTATGTCCCTTTCATTTATTTGGACTTCTGTGTTTCTAGTTTGTTCCTTCCTTTGTTCAGTATTTCTCTGGTTTTTCATCGTTACTATTATTTTTAAGCTATTGTGTTTGAGGTCTCCTTTTCCCAGGCTTCAAAGAAAGTTGAATTCTTTCCTTGAAGAAGGTTGATTCATTCTTCCTTTTGGTTTCTGCCCTCCTAAGCTTGGTCCAGTGGTTTGTGTGAGCTTTGTGTAGGGTGAAATTTGTGCTGAGTTTTTGTTTGTTTGTTTTTCCTCTGATGGGCAATGCTGAGTGAGGTGGTAATCATGTCTGCTGATGATTGGGTTTGTGTTTTTGTTATGTTTGTTATTTAGGTGAGGCATCCTGCATAGGATGCTACTGGTGGTTGGGTGATGCCAAGTCTTGTATTCGAATGGTTTCCTTTGTGTGAGTTCTCACTACTTGACACTCCCTAGGGTTAGTTCTCTGGTAGTCTAGGGTTTTGGAGTCGGTGCTCCCACCCCAAAGGCTCAGGGCTTGATCTCTGGTCAAGAACGAAGATTCTACAAGTGGTTTGTTATGGCATTAAGTGAGATTAAAACAAATATCCAAAAACAAGAAACCAAAGATGAACCGCAGACAAACAGCAGTTACAAAATCAGGCAAATAATAATTAAAATAATGGAATATACATATACACCCATGAGCAAAGTGAAAACAGTCCAACAAAAATAAAGTACAGTAGATTGACCCGGCAAACAAAGGAAATGAAAAATTATACTGACCAGTTAAGAACAAAACTAACTTAAGCACAAACTGGAAAACAAAACTAAAGCAAAGTGCCAAGTGGGGAATAAAGCAATGAAAACAAAACTAAGAAATATGTTGACGGGAAAGAAAAGAAAACAAGGAAAGAAAGAATAGATATGCAAAGTTAAATAGAGCTAGATGAAGAAGGTTTATCTACATTAAAGATTAACTGAAATGTGAAAAGAACAGTAGGAAAGGCAAACAAAAGAATAAATGTAGAAAAATACAATAGGTTTTAAAAAATTAAAATTCTAAGAGACACAAAAGAAAAAAAAAAAAAGCAAAAAACAGAAGAATAAAAAAGGCAAACTCCACAGAACTGCAAAAGTCCAAGCTGGAGGCAGAGGNAAAACAAAAAAATAAATGTAAAAAAATAAAAGAGGTTTTAAAAAATTAAAATTCAAAGAGACACAAAAGAAAAAAAAAAAAAGCAAAAAACAGAAGAATAAAAAAGGCAAACTCCACAGAACTGCAAAAGTCCAAGCTGGAGGCAGAGGTTTATAACATTAGAAAATGTGACCGAATATACGCATATCCCCAAACACCCATAAGCGAAATCAAAACAGTCAAGCAAAAATAAAGTACAATAGATTGACCCGGCGAACAAAGGAAACCAAAAATTATGTCTACCAGAACAAAACTAATTAAACTAGCAAATATATTGACAGGAAAGCAGAGAAAGTAAAGAAAGAAAGGATGGATATACAGAGTTAAATACAGGTAGATAAAGAAGATTTATGTATGTTAAAGGCTAACTGCAATGAGAAAAGAACAGTAGGAAAAGCAAGCAAAGGAATAAATGTAGAAAAATAATAATAGGTTTAAAAAATTTTTTAAAGAGAAAAGAAAAAAAAAGAGGAAAACTCCACAGAACTGCAAAATCCCAACTAGGAGGCAGAGGTTTAGGACAACAATAAAAAATGTAACTGAGGGGGAAAAAAAAGCTCAAAAGCTTAGTTGGATTTCTTAGTGCCAATAAAATTGACATTACAACAGAGAAGAAAAAAGGGGGAAAAAATCCAACAGAATCTACAGAACAAGTCAAAAATAATAATAATAATAATAAATGTTTTTCTTGAGTCACCGCTGTCAGAGTCCTTTCCCTCGCTGGGAGTCACAGTCCACTTCACCTCCCTAGGATGCCCTCCAACACCGTGCTGATCTCTGGACCTGCTGTGGGGGCAGCTCAGATTCTAATCTGATCCTATTCCTGGGCGTTCTTGCCTTCAGTGTCCACAGTTGTGAGAGCCAGAGCATTTTCTCTATATATTCCATAGACACAGAGTCTACTTAGTTGATTGCGTGGGTTTAATCTGCAACTTGTACAGCTGGTGGGAAAGTTTTGGGTCTTCTTCCTTAGCTACAGTACCCCTTGATCTCTGGGTTTCAATTGTGGTTTTATTTCCACCTCTAGCTGTGTGTCGTCCACTGGGGTTTAGCTCCTAAGGCTGCCCTGGAGGATTTGGGTCTGCCCCTGTGAGGGCCAGGTCTGTAGAGGTGGTGCAGCTGCTTGGGTCGCAGGGATTCTGGCAGCACCAGGTACTCAGCGGTGTTGGCAGCTAGGGCAGCAGGAAATAGAGTGCTCCAGAAGAGTATGGCAACCAGTATTGGCCAATACGCTCCAGTATTCTTGCCTGGAGAACTCCCTCTCTGACAAAGAAACCTGGCAGGCCACAGACTACAGGGTCACAAAGAGTCGGACATGACCGAAGGAACCCTGTGCACCTAGACATAAGACTTTTTTTTTTGCCTGTGGCAGCTCTGCCCCAGTGAGTTGAGCCTGAAGGTGGAGCAGCTGCTTGGCTTGCGGGGACCCTGAGAGCACCAAGTGTGCAGGGACACAGACTGTCTCTACCACAGGAGTTATGGCCCTGTCCGAGTCTTTTTGAGCCTCTTGTAGCTGGCGATCGGAAGGCCTCTTTGGCCAGTCTTTCTCCATAGCTCTGCCCATTCAGGCACTTAGAAGGCTCCCTTGCCTGGAGTCCTTGTCTGTTGTTTGGGTGCGTCAGGCACTTAAAGGGGCACCCTGAGTGAGGTCCTACGCTGGAGTTCAGGGCCTCAGTCACTAAAGGAAGCACACTGGCTGGCATCCTTCTCTGTGCTTCAGTGCATCAGGCGTTTGATGGGCCAGCTTCTCTATTGTTCAGCTGCTGATGCTGGCGTGTGGGAAGAGAGAGACTAGTGTGACTCAGCAGTATCGCCTTGCTTCCACGGCTGCCTGCCTTTCCTCCACCATCATTTCTGGCCACAGTCTCCTCCCCAACATCCCCTCACTCCATCTGTCTGCAGTCAACAGCAGCCCTCGCCCTGGGATTGCTTCACATTCCCTAAATTCCAGCTCCCAGCCTCTGTGCCTTCCAGGAGACCAGTGTTCCTGTCTGGGGTGTGTATGGCTGCAGCAAGGACTGTCTGATTCTCATTCCATTTAGATTGACACAGATCAGCTGTTTCACCCTCAACCTTCAGTGTTTCTCCTCTGATTCAAACAGTTGCCCCACTGCGGGGATCGGACTCCTGCTTCGGTTCCCCTACCCTCTGAGGGCAGGTCCAGTCCTACTAACACTCCTGTTTTTCCCCCTAGTTCCTTCGTCCTACCAATTTTTGTGTGGTTCTATTTATTCTTTTCCACTGGCCAGGTACTCCTGTCCACTCTCAGCTGGTGTTCTGCATGCACTTCTGTGTCTGAAGGTGTATTCCTGATGTATCTGTGGAGAGAGATGTACTCCAGGTCCACCTACTCCTCCACCATCTTTTTCCCTCCTAAATTTTTATTCTTATATCTGCTTTCCTCCTTTGTACCAAGTTCATAGTCACCAGACAGTTTACCCTTCAGCCCTCACTGTGCCCAGAGCTGGGCAGCTCAAGTTATAGTCAAGAGTCAAGCTGATTCTGCAGGAAACATCTTGATGGCGAAGGTGGTTAAATAGTGAGAAAGAAACTGTTCTGAGCTTGGAAGATCGAAGTCTCACTGCTCCTAAGCTGCAGGTGTCTGCCGTCTGTGTTCTCCATCCTGGGCAGGCACCTCCCATCCTCATTCAGAGGTTGTCCATAAGAAGCAGATGAGCAGGGATATCTCTAACTGACAGAACTCTCCACGAGAGTTCTAGAATGTGATCATTGCAGGACATCAAGTAGAATTAGGAGCAGCAGCAGTGTTACCCAGACAGAAGTCATAGGGGACCAGACTTAGCCCGGCACCATTAACAGCAGGAAGTGATCTGCTGGACAGGAGACTTGGGCTTGCAGCTGCCCAGCACCTACCAGGAGGATGAAAGAATCCCTTCTAGACACAACAGAAACTTGAGCCTGTTCACTTTTGACCTGGGGCTTCCACAACAGTAGGTTTGAAGCAATGTATATAACGGTGTGGCTGTATGTGACCAACACCTAAGTTTCACAAAACATTCCTTTTGTGGGATACCCTCTGATTTTTAAAAAATTGATCTTTACCTTTGTAAAAATACATGATGTTACAACCCAATAACTTGATTTCATAATCCACCAGTGGGTCACAATATCTGAAATCACAGTTCTGTGGTATAATATTGTGGGAACTTTGGTAGTTCTTTCCAAATCATCACCTTATTTTACCCAGTGTCTCATCTTCCTATGTTAGTTCTGTCTTTATGATTACATTATCTGCTAATTGTAAAGAGTTCTTGGCATGGAATGGTACAGGCAGTCTGGTCAATATGCAGTTCCATGTTAAAGTAAACCCCCCCTCAGGTATTATTAAAGAGTGGTTGCTGAATTTGTTGGTAACTCCATCACAGGGATCTCCCACCATTTGCCCAAGAAGCCTATGCTTCCTTCACCTTGTCTGTTACCATCTGCTGAATTTTCACCTTTACCTCCTGTTTCTTTTGGGCTTGGTTTGCTCTTTGGGAAATTTTAAGCTTTAAACTGTGCCACATTAAACTTCGCCTTCCCCTCTATACCTTCTCAACCCTTTTACTTTCTTAGGCACCCTGCCACTGCCCTGCTTCTCAGTCCTTTCCAGTTGGTTTATTTGCATGAGTAAATGGTTGTAGAGTCTTACACAGTCACTGTTCCTGAGCATGATCACAATGCACCATCGGGGTGATGACTTGGTCCAAGCAGAAGAATAGGAAACTCATGTGGGATCCAAGAAGGTAGCCCTGTGGTGACAAAAGACTCAGTGTCACTGCAGAAGCAGTGTCTGTGCAAAACACCGTCCTGAAATATTTGCCACATCCTTTCTTGACTTCAGCAGACAGTGGCCTAGGCTGAGAGGAGGTGTGACTTCCCCAGCACCTTGTTACTTGAGCTTATTTCAAACATGGAGTTGGTAATATTTTACTTGCATGTTAAATAAGACAGTTGTGAAGCACTGACCTGGCATCTCGAATGTAAGATGTGACCGAAGCGTATAACCTTTGTTCTCGTTTTGTAAGTTCACTGCTGAGTGAGCAGATTGAAACCATTTGTGTTTATCATCTTACAGTTCCTATAGATCACAAGTCTGGACACAGCACTAGGGGATCCTTTGCTCCCGGGCATCAAAAAGCTGAAACCAAGGGATGGCTGGGTTGTGCTCTCTTTTGGAGCTTAGGTCCTCTTGTAAACTCATTCAGTTGTCGACAGCATTCATGTTGTAGGAACAAAGTCCCAGTTTCCTTGTTGGTCAGCTAGGGGTCACATTCAGCTCTTGGAGACCACCCTTCGTCCTAGCTCTCTTCTTCAAAGTCACAGAGGGCCCCCAGGTCTGCTACAGCTGTCTTACATAACATACTACCGTATGTAATGTTTCATAATCATGGGAGTGACCATCCCGTCATAGTCACAGGACCTGCCACACTCCAGGGGAGGAAGTCATGCAGTCCATGCATTCTAGAGGGGCGGGCATCTTGGGGCTGTCTTTGAATTCTCTTTACCACATCATCACATTTATCTCCGGATCTAACTTAGTTGCTAAGGACTCTTGCCTTTGCAAATTCGTGGGCAGAAACGGTCCTATCTCTATGTTTATAATTAATTGTCTGAACTGCACATACTCTGGAAGGCAGAAGCCCTTTATCTCCTTTGAGTGCCCCCCTCCCTACACACACACACACACACAGACACAGACACACACACACACACACACACACAGACACACACATAGACACACAGACACACACACACACATAGACACACACACACACAGACACACACACACCCCAAGGAGTCACTGTGGATGGTGCGCTGTGTGGTGTTAGCAGATGATGCTGTTCGTGCAGTGCCCATCCAGCCCTGGCCTAGTCCCTGGCTATCCCCCCCCGCCCCCCGTGTTTCCTTTTGTCTTCCACACTGTGCTTAGCTTCCTCTCCACACTGCAGCTGGAGGGCTAGCAGCCCTGGGGCCAGCGATCCTCTCCCAGCACTGAGGCCTTCGTGCAGTTCACGTCACAGCCAGGCTGGATGTCTGCGTGGTCTGTGTTCACATGTCACCCTGTCAGTGAGTCATCCTTGAACACCTGGTTTTACACTGTATCATCCACCACCCTTCCCCACTGCTTTCAACTTGCCAGCTTCTACTTTAGTTTCCACCGTGTGGAACTTACTGCCATCTCACCCCATTCATGTTTTTCTTGCTTAGTGTTTGTCCCCTTCTTCTAGAAAGAAAGCTCCTGCATGTCCTTCTGTTAGGGTTTTTATGGCTCCCCCCAGACCCAGCACAGGCTGAGTTCAGAGTGGCAGCTTGGTGACTCTGTGTTGGATGCCTGGGCTGTGAGAACCAGTAGTGTTTCTAAGCACACATTTTGGTGCTCTGCTAGCTGTTGGTTGGATAAACGAAGCTACACAGATTTTAGCTTATGCTCCAGCATATAGGAGCATCCCATCAAAATCAAGAATTTCTACCTAGTAGACAGAAGTTCATGTTTGTGGACTATAGGAGGAATGGGCGTGTGTGTGTGTGTGTGTGTGATGGCAGTGGTTTGGTGGGGGTCTCTCTGCTCAGTTTATCCTTGAAATGATAAAGGATATAGCAGTGATTGGGTGTTGAGTGTTTAAAGAGCTCAAAGCCCCAGGAGGCAACCAGGGAGACACAGCACCACAGCTCAGGTGTGTGGAGTTCCATTATAACTCATAAGACTCCATCTTTGCTAAAATTTTATAGGGAGCTATTTTCTACATATTTTTCTACATAAAACAAGTCAATTTGTACTGGAATTACCTAAAAATTCAGTGTTCAAAGTCTTCGATCAAATTGTGTATTTCTCCCAGCTACCTTTTTTTCTTTTAATAAGAAAATTGGCAGGAACTTGATAGATCATAATTCTGTGATCATTTAATATTATTGAGAAACAGCCTTACCCCTCAACACACACTCAACCCACTGCCACTTGGACTGAAACTGCTGTAGTGAGTGTGTCTATAAAAGCCAAAGTGCAGAAGCTTTCATAGCTTCTCTCTTTTCTTAAAGAAGGTGGGGCTGGGGAAGAGTGGGGATATTGGAGAAGTCCGAGCTGACCCCTGGGAACCTTGGCCCTGCACTGGGCCTGTCCTTGGAGAGTGAGGGCCTTTCTCAGGGCTCTGCTCAGGGAGGAAGGGTGCTGAGTACCATGTGTGCAGCATCAAGGGGGCAGGACAGGTGTGAGCAGCCATGGCCCTTGTCAGCACTTTAGGTGAGGGTGAGGCCTTCAGACTTAAAGCAGGGCTATAAGGAGGCCCTGCCCTCCCATGCCTTTTGCTTATGGGGAAACAGGCTCATAGATATTGAGTAACTTGCTAGCAGCCTTGCAGCCGGTAAGTGGTAAGACCAGGACTGAAGCACAGAACTTGTCCAGCTTCATAACCTCTGCACTTCAGCTAACTGGCCTTGTTGATTCAGGTGCCCATCTTCTGACGTGGTCAGCACTGCCCAGCATCTGCAGCGTGCTGATGCTCCCCTCTGGTTTCATGCAGGTCTTTGCTCATCCAGTTATAGGGCCTCCCCAGAAGGAAACCACTGTGATTCTGCCCACAGGGATGTGTAGCAAACAGATGCTTTGAACGACACTGTCCCTCTCAGCGCCTTCTGTTTGGGCCACCACAGCTCTGCTAGTTTCATCAAATGCAGTGGTGGCAGTTCTGTCCTTCACACTGAAATCTGCCTGACCTCCCAATTGGTCCGGCCCTTCTTCTGCAGGAAGCTGACAGCCTGTGCCCTCTCTCCCACAGATGCCGCCCTTACGAGGACTGCTGTGGCTCCAGGTGCTGTGTGCGGGCCCTCTCCATACAGAGGCTGTGGTACTTTTGGTAGGTCATGACTCTTCCAGATCTCAGATGCTCCCCCCTTCCCCAGGGCTCTGCCCAGTCAGTCTGTCACAGCCAAGGTGACATCACCTCCACCTGACGTCATGGTCTCCGGGTGGCCTATCAAGAAAGCAGATATGTTTGGGCTGGCTTTGTGTCAAGTGCTTCTGCTCCCAGAGTTTGCAGAAAGCTCATCCCTGTTTCCTCAGGCGTGTGGCTGGCAAAGAAGAGTTATTCTTTGGGAAGCTGGACTGTACAGCAGCTTCAGCCTTCAGCAGCTCCTCCACCAATGTCTGAAATGGACTGAGGCTGCCTGTCTTAATTGGAGAATCAGCAGATCTTGCTATAAGGTTTTTGCTGCCTGGAAATCTTCCGTATTCACATTGTGTCAGCTGAATCCTAACTTTCAAGACAGCCTATGTCCTTCCCCATCTTCCAGGTCTACTGGAGGAACTTGAAAGAGCCATCTGGCATCTGTAAGATTGTAGCTCGGGAGAGAATGAGGGAGTAAAGCTGACAGAGTCCTGGAAGGATGGGTGCAGAGTTTCCAGTAAGGAGAGGAACCTCCTGTGAGTTGCTGTCCTCAGAAGATGCCTGTAAGGAATGCCTTTAGACATAGGAATGTCTGAAGACAGGCCTTTCCTGACCCTGTGGCAGGAGCCACTTGGCTTTTTTGTGAGATTTTGCTATTGGCCTCCTGACAACTGTTCCTAATATTTGATTAGGGAAACCAGCACCATCAGGGACTCCACATGCCGCTTTCTGTAACGGGAGAGCCTCTTCATTTCACCATCACCGCCTTCTTGCAGGGCCTTGGCCATTTGGGGGCTGGATTCACCTGTCACCTGGGGCTCTGAATGGTGCCAGGCTGTCACTGGCCTCTCCCCACCTCCTAGCTGCTAGCACCTCAAACTGTAGGAGAAGGAGAAATCTTTTAGCCTGAGACTTTTGGAAGGTAAACAGCTCTGGCATTTGAGAGCTTTGCCTGGCGTCACCCACGTGTTCGCTCAGAACTTGTGGCTAAGGGCCCCTTAAGGGGTCAGCAGGGCTTCACATTGGCCTGAAGCACCAGGGAATGATGATGAAGCTGTGGAAATGCTCCCAAGAGGAGAAAACTTGTCAAAGTTTATGTCTTATGTGATTAGAAGGAAGGAAAAGTTGAGAGTCTGGGAGAACTCTACAGGCCTGGCTGCCAGAGCAGCTTCTGTCGACCTTTCCTGGAAGCGTCCTCTGAACTGGCAGCTGGTGCTTCCGAGCTGTTTGCTGGTGTCCCTTGTCAGGGTCCTGGCACCTCAGCAAGCCAACAGGCCCCTATACAAAGGCATCTCATGAGCGCCATGGAAAGAGGGCAGGTCTCCACGTTCGGGATGCCAGATGCCAGAAGGTTTGATCTAGTTCTTTGAGTTGAGATTCTGATACCAGCTTCTAAACCAGGGGAAATGCTGGTTTGAAACTCAGCATTCAGAAAACAAAGACATCTGGCATCTGGTCTTATCATTTCATGGCAAATAGATGGGGAAACAATGGAAACAGTGACAGACTTTATTTTCTTGGGCTCCAAAATCACTGCAGATGGTGACTGCAGCTATCAATTTAAAAGATGCTTGCTCCTTGGAAAAAAAGTTATGACAAACCTACAGTGTATTAAAGAGCAGAAACCTCACTTCGCCAACAAAGGTCCGTATAATCACAACTGTGGTTTTTCCAGTAGTCATGTACAAATGAGAGTTGAACCATAAAGAAGGCTGAGCGCTGCAGAACTGATGCTTTCAAACAGTGGTGCTGGAGAAGACTCTTGAGAGTCCCTTGGACTGCAAGGAGATCAAAACAGTCAATCATAAAGGAAATCAACCCTGAATATTTATTGGAAGGACTGATGCTGAGGCCAAAGCTCCAATACTTTTGTCACCTCATGCAAAGAGCCAACTCACTGGAAAAGACCCTAATGCTAGGAAGGATTGAGGGCAGGAGGAGAAGGGGGTGACAAGGAATGAGACGGTTGGATGGCATCACCAATTCAGTGGACATTAGTTTGAGCAAAGACTGGAAGGTAGTTCACTATTTCCTTCAGGACAGGGAGGCCTGCCGTGCTGCAGTCTATAGGGACACGATTGAGCCAATGGACAACAACAAAACCTGGGATACAGCCAGAGAACACCTTGAGATGCAAGCCCCAGCAGAAGTTTCAGGACGCTTGGTTTTCGCTCCATGCGTTCCTTCTCTCAGTAATGTGTCTGTTATGTACCAGGGTCCTGTGTGAGAGGCCCTATGGCAGCTGGGCTCCTAAAACATGCAGAAATTTAAGCCAATGTTCTGGAAACAAAGCATGCAACTTCTGATGGCAGAAAAGTTGGGGAAACCTGCATGGCTTCTGTCTGGGTCTCAGAGAAGAGGGCCCTCCTTGCAAAGGAATCTGCACATTTCAGGGGCAGGGCCCTAAGAATGGACCCGGTGAGAGAGGGATGATGGGGAGCTGGTGTTGGGGGGGAAGTTTGGGGGGAGAGGTAGGAGGTTGGGAGGAGGGAGCTGGGCATGGAGCGAAAGGAGGGCTGTTCTCCAAGCTGGCTCCACTTGACTTTGGAGGATTTGGGGTTCCTTAGCATAGCACAAAGGTTTTGGCAGAGAAAGCTTTTGGAAGTCAGCTCTAAAATCTTAAGTAATCCTTACCTTAGGAAAGGTGTAGAGTTGGAAAGCACACTGTGACAGAGTGCAGTCTGGCAGGTAAGTGCTGCCTGCTGTGGGGCTCCTGCAGAGTTGGGGCATGCGGGCTCAGGGAGGCTCTGCTGTTGCCTGAGACCTGAAAACTGCTGGGGAGGAGGGCAGGAAAAGACTGAAAAAACAAATTGAATTGAAGAAGCCAGATTGCTTTTAATGATAGAAAAGACACAGACTTTCTCTCTTAATCCCAGGAATGCTCCCCATATCTGCTCAACAATGAAAGAGAACTTGGAGAATTTCTTTTCTTACCTTGACACCCCTTTCCTTTTTGTTACCAAAAACTCATCCCCCTGCCCCTCTCTTCTCGGACTGCTGTTTCAGTAAGGAACAAGTGTGATGATGACTGCTCCAGGAGCCAGGAGTGGGTCTCCTGCCACGTGACTGTGTTCTTACTTGCTTGCACGTACTTGCTCTCCAGCAGTCAGACAATAAGGTGCATATATATCACTTATATTTGTCTAGAAAAACAGGTTTTCTGTTTGAATTGAACCAGGGTCTCCTGCATTGCAGGCAGATTCTTTACGAACTGAGCCATCAGGGAAGCCCATTCCATTTGACAGATAAGCCAAAACTATCATTTTGGGTTATCTCATGGGAGAGACCAAGGTCTCTCATGGCTTCTGCATGTCCAACACAGGGAGCCTGGACCTTTGGGAGTGAGCAGGGGTGTAAAACCTCACGCACAGTCACCTCCGTGTGCCTTGCATTTCTGCTCAGATATTTACAATTGGACGCAGGGTTGAACGTAGATGATCATGGAGTCCAGACAAAGTTGTCCATCTTAGATTCCAGCTTCTGACGTGGGAGTGGGGGCTTTGTTTTGGACTATTTGGACTTTTCCTGCTCCTCAGGACTGCACCCCTCTAACCCCTTCCCCATCTGCAGCTCAGAGCTGTCCTCCTCAGGCCTCTCGCCCACCCAGCTTTTCCTGTTGGGGCACCTAGGCAGTGCCTTTCTATCCAGAAACATCTTCACTTCCCTTCAGTTTGTCTCTTTCCATCATTCAGAATTCAGCTCCGATATTGCTTTGAAGGAAAAGAAGCTTTTGTGATCTCCCGTAGTCTGGAAGGCACCCTCATTAAACCTCTTGTTGCCCTGAATTGTACCCTTGAAATTATGAACACGGCTGTGTGTTATATGCGTTCCTCCCCCCAACCTATGATCCACCCTTCCTCTTCTTTCTTGGCCCTATCAGAGTTGCAAATAAATAATTTTGTTACTTTGTTGTTTACTGTCCTTCTCCCCTATGACAACTCAAGTTCAGGGAGGGTGAGGCCCCACCTGTCTTACTCGTTATAATATAAAGATTGGTCCTGGGAGCCTGGCAGGTGCTTCAGAAATTTTGTTGAATTAATGAATTAGACGAAAGGTTAGAAAACCACTATTTCAGTCCTCTTCTGAATCATTTCCTATCTGGTGCCCCTGATCTTTGTTCCTTCTCAAGGTTCCAAGGTGTCTGATAAATTCTTATTGATTAATAGCTTTAACTCTTAATATCATGTTTGTATTCTCAAAGGCTTTATTGTCTCCTCTTGCCTTAAATGACATTCCTGTGTGGACAGGTGCCTTTGACCGTGACATGGCCAGCTCTGCTGTGTGTGCCTCCTTCACAAGAGTGTGTCTGTTGCTTGAGGTTCTGGCAGGTTCTGTGTGTCCCATCATCACATCAGCTTAGAGGTGGACAAGTTGCTCAGCTGTGTCTGTGTGGAACAGTCAACTTGGCCCTGCTTCAAATGCTTTCCCCTGTTGCTAGAAAAACTAGGTGAATGCAGAAGTGAGACGGGAAGTGCCAATCATGCATTTGGTATTGAATGCCAGTGATCCAGTAGTCACTGAGAATCCTCAGATGATTTCGACAAACATCCGATCCTTCAAGGAGTCAGCTCTTGTCCGTTAGAGTGTGGGGTCACAATAAAAGGTCCAGCCATACTTTCGAACCTAGAGATTTTAAAACAGCTTTTAAAATGAATTGTGAGTATTTTCTCTATTCCTATAGTTTCTCTAAAATTAAGATGTGCTCTAGAAAGGGCACTTTAAGAAATGCTCATAGATGTTCATATAATAATGGAGAGAAAACTGTTAGAAAGGATCCCATGCTTACTCTTCTTGCTTTAACAGTAAAGAAAACCGTGGGGGCAGGGGGAGGGGCAAGGGGGAGGACAGTGAGAACCAGCAGTAGTCTTCAAGCAGGACTGAAAAGGCATCTTCTGTTTTGACTAAATGTTGGGTTGAAGTCAGGGCCATGGACAGGGAAGAACCGTACCAACCCTTTGATGTCAATAGCCATTTGGAGCTTTTGAGGCAAAATGTTCACTTTGAGAGCTTCTCCATGCTAGTGGCCTCCATCCAGGGGCCCCCAGAGCTCTGATGGCCAGGTGTCTCCCCGGCTCCTCCGTTGGGACCATTCCCGAGGAGAGCGGTTGGGTAGGACCAGCCAGGGGAGCCCCGCCGTCTGCCTGGGCCTTTGCCCAGGCCTCACCCTGTGCTCTCGCCCAGGTTCCTCCTGATGATGGGTGTACTCTTCTGCTGTGGAGCCGGCTTCTTCATCCGGAGGCGCATGTACCCACCACCGCTGATCGAGGAGCCGGCATTCAACGTGTCCTACACCAGACAGCCCCAAAACCCCACTCCAGGTCAGCCAACCCGCTGCCCTTGTCTGTCCTCCTTTCGGTTTACCTGTCCTCTGTAACCATTTAATAAGGGCACCGCCGTGGATTATACGGGAAGAAAAAATTTAGGCCACATTTATTCAAGTTCTGACATATTTGTGCTGATAAGGAATTCATTGTCTGTTGTATTATACGTCTATCACCTCATTTTCTTACCTTATTATTGGTGCATCTTTTATGCACGTTTGTGCGGTTCATGGGGGCTTCCCAGGTTTCAGTGGTAAAGAATCTGCCTGCAATACAAGAGACACAATGGATACCAGCTAGATCCCTGGGTCGGGAAGGTCCCCTGGAGGAGGAAATAGCAGCCCGCTCCAGTATTCTTGTCTGGAGAATCCCGTGGACGGAGGAGCCTCGTGGGCTACAGTCCTTGGGGTCACAAAGTCAAACACAACTGAGTATGCACACGTACATGCATATGTAGTTCATGCTGCTGCTGCTAAGTCACTTCAGTTGTGTCCAACCCTGTGCGACCCCGTAGACGGCAGCCCACCAGGCTCCCCCGTCCCTGGGATTCTCCAGGCAAGAACACTGGAGTGGGTTGCCATTTCCTTCTCCAATGCATAAAAGCGAAAAGTGAAAGTGAAGTCGCTCAGTCATGTCCGACACTCAGCGACCCCATGGACTGCAGCCCACCAGGCTCCTCTGTCCATGGGATTTTCCAGGCCAGAGTACTGGAGTGGGGTGCCATTGCCCATATATGCACACTTTTTTCTCTTTTTTTCTCAAAAATTATTTCACATATAAATTTTTATGTAGAAAGTGTAATATTCTTACCATTCTTAATGCTTCTGGACTAAATATTCATCATGTTGTGAGTGCGTGTTAGTTGCTCAGTCATGTCTGACTCTGCAAACCCCAGAATCTATGGTGGACTGTAGCCCACCAGACTCCGCTGACCCTGGAGTTCTCCAGCCAAGAATATTGGAGTCGATTTCTCTGCCCTTCTCCATGGGATCTTCCTGACTCAGCAATCAAACCTGGGTCTCCTGCATTGCAGGCAGATTCCTTACTGTCTGAGTCACCAGGGAGGCCCATTAATCATGTTACTAAATGACAATTAGCTTAGTCTGTCATTGCTGATCATTTGTTGTCTTTTGTTTTGCGTTTTATTCCTTCACTCAGCAAGCATGTACTGTGCATTTATTAGTAGTATCGTGAGTACTTGTTAATTGTGCTGCTATAGACATTTTTGCACAAGTTACATTTGGCCTGCTTATGGAACATTACCCAGAGTGGTGCCCCAATGTCAAAAAGAATTTGTGGTTTCTTAATTCTTAGAAAACACTGCTTTAACTGTCTAAACTCAAACATACTGTAGTGGGTGAATTCCAGTTTCCCTGGGGACACAGGCCTGTTCCTTGTTTTGACATTACATTTGGGGAGGGGGTCTGTCAGGGGCTCTGCAAGGCTGGGGAGGCCATGCTCCTGGAGCTCCTGTCTTTCGCCGTGTGGTGGGCTGGGGGTTGCATGGCTTCCCTGGTGCCTTGAAGGTGGGGGGCAAGGTTTCTGTATTCCTCACACACTGGAGAGGGAGTCAGAGTTCTAGGAGCAAGTTCTTCTTGGGTTTTTACAGAATTTCAGTCCTATAACATAAGTCATAAGGTCTGCTGTACAGAGTGAGGCCGGTAGTTTATAACACTATCATATACTCACAAATTTGCTAAAAGTGGGGATCTTTTTTCTCCCCTTGAAGGATGGTCGCTTGACAGCCTTGTGCTAGCTTCTGTTTTACAGCAAAGTGAATCAGCCGTATGTATACACATATCCTCTCCCTTCTGGATTTCCTTTCCATCTAGGTGAGCCCACAGCCTCCTGTAGAGTTCCTGCACTATTCACTAGTGTCTATTCCATGCACAGCGGTGTCAGTCCCAATCTCCCAATCCACCCTACACCCCTTTTCCCCTCTTGGTATCCATAGGTTTATGGCATATGTTGGGGTGATGGCTTCACAGTGTACTTTTATTTCTAAAGTAGTCAAGTTGTAGACATTAAATATGTTCACCTTTTTGTACGTCAATCAAACCTCAAAGGAAAAGGAAGTTGGAGACTTGAGTGTGACAAGAGCTCGCCCTGTCTCTCTCTGCTTTAGACAGAGACATGGGGATGGCCATCTGCTGATTTGTTCTTTTATAGTTTTATTCCATCAGACACTCTTTGAGATTTAGAAAAAATCATCTTTATTATTGCTTACAATGTTACTAAAAATCTGAATATGTATTTTTCACAACAGTTCAGAGGTTGTTGTGCCTTACACTTTCTCTCAGGGTTAGTACCACTTTCCATGCATAAGTGGATTTTTATTCTTTCCTATTTGGAAATGTTTGTATAGCTTCAGATCTGCTCCAACATATGGCAAAGTGAAAAATGAGAGGCCAGACCTAAAGTTTATCAGGATTAGTCTGACTTTTGAGTGATTTGATTTTTTTTTTTTTTTCAAGAAGCAGACGATAGATCAGAGAAGTGGGTAAAAGACTAATGAATTTCCTTTTCCTTCTACCTTCTTAACATGGATTTTTAGTGTCCCATGTGGCCAGAGATGCAAGGTGCTGTGTGTGCTTGGCCCATGGTGTCAGGCCTGGGCTGGTCTAGGGCACGCAGCTCCCACTGAGTGTCCTCAGCCTTTCAGTGTTTCCAAACACGGAGGCCTTGCAGCCTCTGTCCCCCTCTCTCCTCAGCCCCACCTCTTTTCTGCGTTGCAGAGCACGCGTCTTTCTGACTGGAGTCCTCGGTCCCCCTTTAATAGATATGTCATCAACCTTACAAGTCTTCCTTCATTCAGACTCTTACCTCACCCCTGAGCAATGCCTACTAAAAATTTTCCAGTCACCAGTCTGCCAGTTCTTCTCTGTCTTCCATGTTGCCACTAGAAAGTTCTTTGGGGACAAAAGAAGCACATAGGTCATGTTATTCTCCTGCTTAAGATAAGGCATGGGCTTCTCTTTTTTCCACATCCTTGTCAACAGGTGTTGACACTTGTTATTTCTTATCTTTGGTAATAGCCACTCTGACCGGTGCTCATTGCGGTTTTATTTGCATTCCTTGGTGGTCAGTGGCGTTGAGCTCCTTTTCGTGTACCTGTTGGCCATCTAGATATCTTCTTTGGGAAAATGTCTATTCAGATCCTCTGCCTATTTTTAATCGAGTTGTTTGGGTTTTTGTGGTTGAGTTGTAAGAATTCTTTGTATCCTGAATATTAACCCTTGCCAGATATATGATTTGCACATATTTTCTCCCATTCAGAAGGTTGCCTTTTTGTTTTGACAACGGTTTCCTTCACCGTGCATTTGTGTGTCTTTGTTTTGGTTTCCCTTGCCTGAGGAGACATGTCCAAAAAGATAGTGCTAAGACTGATGACAAAGAGCTTACTGTCTATATTTTCTTTTAGAAATTTTATGTTTTCACATCTTACAATCAAGTGTTTAATCCATTTGAGTAAATTTTTGTGTGTGGTATGATAGTGGTCTAGTGTGATTCTTTTGCATGTGGCTGTTCTGTTTTCCCAACTCCATTTGTTGAAGAGACTATCCTTTCTTCATTGCATGTTTTTCATCTTTTTTTTTTTTGGTAAATTAATTATTTATGTCTGTGTGAATTTATCGCTGAGCTCTTAATCCATTCCATTGATCTCTGTGTGTGTTTTTCTGCTAGTACCATGCTCTTTGGATTCTTATAGCTTTGTAGTATCATTTGAAATCAGGGGGGTGTGATTGCACTGAATCTGTGGATTGCTTTAGGTAATATGGACATTTTAACAGTGTTAATTCTTCTAATCTATGAGTATGGAATATCTTTCAGTTTCTTTGTGTTATCTTCAATTTCATTCATCAGTGTCTTACACAGGCCTTTTACCTCCTTGGTTAAATTTATTCCGAGGTATTCTTTCTGTTGTAATTATAAATGGGATTGTTTTCTTCGTTTCTCTTTCTGCTAGGTCATTGTTAGTATATAGAAACAACAATGATTCTTGTGTATTGATTTTTTTTTAATATTTATTCATTTATTTGGCTGCACCAGATCTTGGCTGCAGCATGTGGGATCTAGTTCCCTGACCAGGGATCGAACCTGGGCCCCTGCATTGGGAGCTGAGAGTCTTAACCAAGGACCAGCAGGGAAGTCCCTGTGTATTGATTTTGTACCCTGCCGCTTGACTGTGTTTGTCTGTTATCTCTAATATTTTTTGTTTGAGTCCTTAGGGTTTCCTGTATCATGGTGAGTTTCAGTCTCTATGTATACTTTGGGCTCCCCACTGGGCTGAGTCCTGAGTGCCAGGACTCACATCTTGGGCACCAAGGTGATTTACATCTGCCAGCTGAGTGAACGGTCAGCCCGGGGCAGGGATTTTCCACGGCCACACTTGGAGCCTCAGTCAATCCATATTTACTTGCCACTTGCTCAGGTGCTGCAGCTGCCTGGGACACAGACTGCAGCCTGGGTTCCAGCCCTCACTCACCCTGCTGTGCTCTGTAGGCTTTGCACAACCATGTATGGAACACTGTGTCATTGCACAAGTACCTGTACAGTCACTGACTGTGATGAGAGGTATGTAGAGAAAGTTCAGGATGCTGGCAAGCCAAGTAAATGGGAAGCACAATGTTGTATGGATGGAAGGAACTGAAGAGTTTGTAAGTATAGTTAAGTGGAAGTAAGGCAGGAGGGGCTGGAGACTGAGGAGGAGCCAGCAAGGGTCCTGTACCTTCCTTTGCTGCCAGCATTTCACGTGTCTGCCCACTGAGACCTCTGAGCTGCAGCGTCCCGGTGGCTCTAGTCAGTCCCATAACTTCAGCATCAAGGGCTGGTGCTTTTGTAGGCAAGGCAGATGTAGGCCTCTGATGCAGCAAAGATGCCACATCAACAATCCTGACTCTCCCTGGGGAGACTGGGGGTCACGATCAAGGGTCCAGCAGAGTGTCTCCCACTTTTCTGGTAGTTCAGTTTGGCCCGGTTCTACCCTGCAGTTCGGGGCCTTCAGAGAAATGGGGGCTGTTAATTCTCCTCCACTGCCATCTCATAATGCAGCCTCCTGTGGGGGCTGTGGAAGGATCCCTACTTTTGGTGGGAGGTGCTGGTGTGGGAGTCTCCAGGGATCTACCATCCTTCTCCATGTGTACAGTATGAAATGTTCAGTCCCAAATGTACCAGAGCGTCATAGGAAGGCTCATTTTGTTCCATGGAAGTATACAGTTCCCATACTTTCACCACCAGATCCAGGGCTGTGTCCTTAGTTAATAGTGGGGTGTTTGGGAAGAATTTACTTTGATTTTTTTACAATCAATGATAATGATGAAAAAATAGGATATGTTAGTTTCTCATGGGGCCTGAAGACCACCTCTTCCCATGGGTGGGGTTCAACTGTGCACTTCGGTGGGGTGGGGGGTGGTAAGGGCAGGCCATGGGGACAGACTGGGAAGGCAGCCTTGTGCTGATGGGCATGCTGACTGCACGAGGTAGGTGCTCAGGCACTGGAGGAGCCTGGCGGGTGGCGGGAGATGGGATCAGCACCTCCCGGTCCTGTGGCAGGAGCACAGGGCGTACCTGCCCATCTGCCAGGTATTCTGTTTTCCCTCTGCTGCTGATCTAGGGGAGGGGAAGTGGATTCTGGTGGGTTGTGCGTATTCAGGAAGAAGAAAAGGCAAGTTTTCTTCTTCTTCTTCTTGTTTTTTTAAGAATAAAGAGTCAATTCTATTGGGCTCAGCATAGGAATCCATGGGTCTTGAGGACCTCTTTGAATTTGTCACTTTTCTTCTCTATAATCATCTCACTTATTGAGAAAGGCTTGGGAATACCCAGGGATTATCGCCCAGAGAATTTCTGCCTTAAGTCAGTTCAGTCAGTTCAGTCACTCAGCTGTATCCGACTGTTTGCAACCCCATGGATTGCAGCTTGCCAGGCCTCCCTGTCCGTCATCAACTCCTGGAGCTTACTCAAACTCATGTCCATCGAGTTGGTGATGCCACCCAGCCATCTCATCCTCTGTTGTCCCCTTCTCCTCCTGCCTTAAGTCTTTCCCAGCCTCAGGGTCTTTTCCAGTGAGTCAGTTATTCGCATTAGGTGGCCAAAGTATTGGAGTTTCAGCTTCAGCATCAGTCCTTCCAATGAATATTCAGGACTGATTTCCTTTAGGATGGACTGGTTGGATCTCCATGCAGTCTGAGAGACTCTCAAGAGTCTTCTCCAACACCACAGCAATACCACAGCAACACCACAACAATTCTACCTTAAGACTTGTATTCAAAAGGCAAGTTTTAAAGAACCAGTACTCTTGCCCTGAAGGGCTGCGGGAGGGTGCGCTCATGTCCTGTGTGCAGAGGGGCACACTGTAGTGTTTTGGCAGGGCCAGCTCCCCAGCCCAACAAGGCTGAGTACAGAAGAGCAGAGACCTGCACGTGATCAAGATGCTCAAAACTGGGGTGGGGCATGGCAGCTTCATGGGTCTACAGCACTGCTTATGTGTTGGAACAGGACTAAGGGGAAAGAAGCTGGCTAACTAGGTATGAAAGTTGAAGTGATGAGTTGGCACTTCAAGACCACCCAGAAACCAAAAGAAACAAAGGTTGAAGCTGTTGGTCAAAGGCAGAGGCCTGCATCGTGCTCACTAGGGTCTTTGCCAGCATAGAGAGCAGAGGCGTGCAGTAAAGCTCGTCTGGGCACTAGGGAGAGGCAGCTGGATGGGGCGCCAGAAGGACTGAGGTCTGTTGGGCCTAGGGTGAGCACTGCCTCTTCTGAGCCTCTGTGCCTTGTTTGCAAAATGAAATTGCATAAAGAAAAGCAGTCCCAGTTATTGTCTTATGTCCAGAGGTGGCCAGAGTGTGACTGGAGATGGTTAGAGCTCCCTAAGAGGCTTAGCCTCCCGCCTCCCACGCCCCTGACAGGGTCCTGGATATGCCCTTCTGGTACTGAGGAAAGGTGGACTTTGTTCATTCAGAAAACACTGGCTGACTGGCAGTGTCATGCACAGCCTGGTGGCCATGGGTAACTCTATATTTGAAAGCTGGTAAGAGAGTAGATCTTAAAAGTTCTCATCACAAGGGAAAAAAATGTCTAACTATGAGGTGATGGGTGATAACTCATTTGTGGTAATCACAGTGTACATGATTACCAAATCATTATGCCATACAATGTTATATGTCAGTAATACTTCAATAAAACTGGAGAACGTTTACAACAGTGGGAAGAATGTAAAACCTTAAGCAGAACTGTGGGCCCGGAGGAGAGTAGGGCTGGATTTCAGGGTGATCAGAGCAGGGCCTGAACTTGTGCATTTGAGACTGAATGTGGGGAGAGGGTTTGGGGCCACAGAGAAAGAAATGATGATATTATGGTCTCTCTTCTATATGGCATATTATGTGGCACTCAAATTGATAGTCACGATGAGGGCTGTGGAACCGCGGCAGGACAAGCATGAAGCTGTGTTTAGGGACGAGGGTGGGCCCTCTGTTACAGAGTGGTCCCTTGTGTGATGACCCAGGTGCACAGAGACTGGAGAGAACAGTTGGTAATGACATCTGTGATGTTAGTATGGTTTAGCAGTGTTAACTGTCCTTAACAGTGGTTTCCTTTCCTATGACTGGTACTGATTTTTAAAGTACTTAGAAGTAGATGGAGTATCCCCATTGGGAGATACTTTCTTTCCTTTCCATTAGTGAGTTTGTGGATGGTTTTCTGACTGTTCTGGTGCCCCAGTCCTGTACTAAATCGGTCAACCTGCAGTCACGGTGCATGTGTGCCTGCTAAGTCACTTCAGTCGTGTACGACTCTTTGCAGCCCTACGGTCTGTAGCCCACCAGGCTCCTCCGTCGTTGGGATTCTCTAGGCAAGTGGTGGTAGTGGCCTAAATAAATGATGCAAAATGAAGGAGAATGGAAATAGTAGGAAGTATGTTTTGACAGGTCTTTACCCTCCAAATCAAAGCTGAAACACAGGGCTGCTTCAATTGTGAAGACAAGCTGTGCGTGCCTTTTTTTGTGGGATGTGAGGGCCCCGGTATTCATCTTTGTGTTGGAAGAATTTCAGCTATATAATCTCTACAAATCCTGACAGGTCAGCCTGAAGGACCAGGTACCTAATACAGAGACAGCTTTCAACTCCCTTCTTCCCCTGCTCCCAAAGAAGCAGTAAAAGAAGGGCATCTTTGTGATCGCTGATCCTTGCAAGAGAAAATGCAAAGGGTCAGGCCTTCCTGCTCCCTTCTTCGGACTGACCAGTATGACCAGTCTTTTGTGTATCTTCCAAGAAATAATCCATGATTGTCCTAACATATATATGAAAAAGAACATATTTTTCATAGTGATCAAAATAACTTTGGATAGTGAGGATATAACTTGAGTCATATATTGAATAACGTCAAAGTCTATAAAACAAAAACTCAAGAAATAGGGAAGTATGAGGGAAACTGTCAAGTGTCAATGCATTATTATTAATCTGCTCAAAATACAAAAGTAAATGGGTATTCAGAAGAATTTATCAAGTTGTCCACGACAAAGAAAATCTGAATAAGTCTGCAAGAGCGGAAGCAACAGACCTTGGCGTCTGGACTAGGGCAGTCTGGGGGCCATTGCTAACCTGTGCCTGCGGCACATCTGGGAAGTAACTCCATTCTGCAAAGCCTCCAGCATCTGAACTGTGAGGCTGAGCTCCTAGGCGACTGTCTAGGGTGACCGCCTGTGAGATGATGCAGCCCCGTGCTTAGCACAGGGCCTGAGACCTGAGTGAATGGCAGTGGTTGCTGCTACTAATATTACTAAAACTTATAGTTTTAAGAAATCTGTTCAACATAAATGAGCAAATTAATCATCTTCTAATCCGCTTGGAAAGAAAAGAATACTCCCCTAAATTACTCCTGGAGTAAATGAAGTGTAGGATGAGGGAAGACCCTGGAGTCCTGACCTGCTCCCACACCCTCACTCCAGACCTCCCGCGCCACCTTGCTATCAGGGTGAACCGCAGCTCCGCGGCTTCTCAAAGGCCTTCTCAGGTTTCCGCCAGCTCTGCCTCCAGAGCTGCACCTCTGATGGAGATGATCAGAAGACCTCCTAACTAGTCATCCTGCTTCCCCAGCTTCTACTTCAGTCTACAGATTTCCAGAAGGGCAACCAGAGTGAAAACAGAAGTCAGAGCACAGTTCACAATCAGAAGTCCTCACAGTGGCCACAGGCCATTTCTAACTGAGCGATTCGCCTCCGGCTGCTCCGTTCTCACCCACGTCTCCTGCTGTCCATCCTCCTGGCCCTCGTTCCACTCTCACTGCTCATGGACTTTGTGACTTGCCTCAGAACTTCCAGACTGCCACGCTGATGCCTTGACACTGTGATTCCTTCTGCATTTGCACCTTCCTCCCCCTGTACGCATGCTGCTCTTCCATCACCTGCTCCCCCTGTACATGAGGCAGCTCCTCCAACCCCTTCTTCCCCACACATCTGCTCAAGTTTGGCTCCTTCATTTATTTCTAGCTCTCTCACCTCCCAAAGACCTTCCTTTTGCAAACAATGAAAAATTGTACTCTGTTTTCTCTTTTTATCCCCACTTTATTTTCGTCTTTAGCACTGTGATCAGTAACATACTACATACTTTTGTTTTTATCTTTTTTATTTCTCTGAACTGCAAGTGCCATAAGGATTTGGGAATTTCTGTTTTCATCATTGCTGTGTCCTAGGTGTTTGGAACAGTGCTGGCAAATAGTAAAAATTCAGTGTTTGTTTAATTATCACGTGAATTAAGTATTAATGTAATTAACAAGTGAATTAAGTATCAATGAAAAATTAATACAGCAACATATGCAGTGTAAGTAAGCTGGCATTCAAACTTAAAGTCATGGCCTTATTCTTTGTTAAAAGTTTAAGAAAGCGAGTTAGCTGACCCCCTTCTTAAAAGAAGTTCTGAAATTAATAAAATAAAGTCACAAAAAGCAGTAAGACATACATAATAAAAACTGTAAGTTAATCAGAGCGAAGAGAAAAATTGATTTGCAGATCTCAAAGTTAGTGCTTTGTAAAAAGCAATAAAAGTAAATGGTATTGCCAATATATATCCAGAAAAAAACTATAATTGTAAAATATATATGTACCCTATGTTCACAGGAGCACTGTTTATAATAGCTAAGACATGGAAACAACCATGTCCACTGACAGATGAATGGATAAAGAAGATATTGTACGTATATATACTACTACTCTGCCATAAAAAGAAAGAAATGTCATTTTCAGCCACATTGATGGACTTCTCATACTAAGTGAAGTAAGGCAGAAAGAGAAAGACATACACCACGTGATATCACTTGTATGTAGACTCTAAAATATAACACAAGTGAAGTTATCTGCAAAACAGAAACCGGCTCAGAGACAGAGAACAAACTTGTGGTTCCCAAGGGGGAAGTGACTGGGGAAGGGATGGAGTCGGGCTTTGGGACTTCTAGACGCAAGCTATTGTAAATAGGATGGCTAAGCCACCAGGTGCTACTGTAGCGCACAGGGAACTATATGCACTATTCTGTAATAGACTATAACGGAAAAGGCTATGAAAAGAATGCAAAACCGTGCTGTAGAGCAGAAATTAACACCACATGGTAAATCAACTATACATCCATAAAGTAAAATGTAAAAAGTAAAAGACAATGCCATTCCCACCCCAATAAATCTAACTGGTAAAACTAGATAAAGAAAATATGAAATGATAACTGAAAACATTACATATACATAATAAAAATGACAAAGAAGTATACCTGAAATGGAAAATTTTGGTGAGATGAGAAATGTACATTACCAAAGATGCATTAGAATACTGAAAATTTAAGTGGTCCAAAAATCAAGCAAGAGTTTGAGGAAGTTTGCAGAGTTAACTTTCAGCTCCAAATTCATATGGGATCTTTGAAACTTTTTAAGAAACAGCTCACTTGAGTGCTTATGAATTACTGTAAGTATAGAGAATTATAGAAATGTAGAAAAATTATAGAAATTATATAAAAAACAAAACAATTTGTTCTGTACAGCTACTGTAACTCGGAAATGAACACCAAAATAAAATTCTTTTGAATCATGTTTGCTGCTAAGGCGCTTCAGTCGTGTCCGACTCTGCACAACCCCATAGACGGCAGCCCACCAGGCTCCCCCGTCCCTGGGATTCTCCAGGCAAGAACACTGGAGTGGGCTGCCATTTCCTTCTCCAATGCATGAAAGTGAAAAGTGAAAGTGAAGTTGCTCAGTTGTGTTCGATTCTTAGTGACCCCATGGACTGCAGCCCACCAGGCTCCTCCATCCATGGGATTTTCCAGGCAAGAGTACTGGAGTGGGGTGCCATTGCCTTCTCCGTGAATCATGTTTAATGAGCATAAATACAAACATCTTGAGAGACTGAATTAAACAGTGTGTCAAAGAAGTAAACTGCCATGTCCAATCATCAGTCTACCATAGAGCAAGCTGTTAACACTGCAAGTTATATCAAAAAGCAGTGATTGGCAGAGAATTCTGGGGAGAAGGTAGAATCAGAAGCACCAGAATTCTTTTCCCTCACCTAGACAAAAATTGTACTTGCAGAATCTGTCTGATGTAACTATTTTGGTAATCAGAAGTCTGTTGAAGGCTTAGAACTTCCAGGGGAACACTTAGAGGGTAAACTGAATGAAGTTAATTTTGGTCATTATCAACTCTTGGCACAGTAGCAGCTACCTAACTCTCACCCTAGGCCACATGGGAGGCAGCTGTGCACATGATCCTGGGGCAGCCTATATGAGCTAGAAGCAAAAAAGATCCTGTCCTCCAAATATCGGGGATCTATGCTCTGGTTGCTGTTTGCTGCTTCTTATTAAAGAGAGGGCAGCCACTGTTTCACCGCCCCACACTGTTGCAAGCCCTTCTCCCTCCAGCTGAAGTGACCTCCAGGATATGTGAATGCCTGGGGCCCTTCCCCACACCCCTTAGTTTTTCACCCTTCCCCTTCTTGGGAGCCAGAAATTAAAGACTAAAACATTCAAAAACAACTTCATATGGAAAAAAAATTACTCAGTGACTACACATCCCCAGAAAAAGGCTCAGAAAAGACCAAAGAACACCTTAAAGGTATATCTCAGGCTTTTCCTTTGCACAGAGACAGCCTATAATAACAGCAACAAAAACCCAAACGGTAAGCAAAAACAAAAATGAGAAATAGCCCTGGGGAAGTGGTTTCCAGAAGAATCTGATTTTCCAAGTTATCACATTGTTCAATTCAAATGTCCAGTGATCAAAAAATGCATAGAAAGAAAGAGAAATATGGTTCATCCAAAGTAAACAATCAAATCAATAGACTGTCCCTGAAAAAGACGTACAGCACATCTTCTAGACAGATCTTTAAAAGCAACTCTCTTAAAGATGCTCAAAGAACTAAAGTAAGATCCGGAGAGAATTAAAAAAAAATGTGTGAACAAAATAGAAATATCAGTAAAGAGATAGAAATCCTAAGAAGATATGAACAAAAAATTCTGGAGCTGAAAGTACAATAACCAAAACGAAAAAGTCACTACATGATTCAAAGGCAGATTTGAGCAGACAGAAGAAAGGATCAGGAAATTTGAACATTAGACAATGTAAATTATGTAGTCTGAGGAACAGAAAGAAAAAAGATTGAGAAAACTGAAGAGAGCCACAGACCTGTGGGGCCTCAGCAAGCAAATCAACATAGGCATCATGGAAGTCTCAGAAGGAGAAAAGAGAAAAAAGGAACAGAGAATATTTAAAGAAATAATGTGCCTGGAGAATCCCAGGGACAGGGCAGCCTTGTGCCCTTCCGTCTATGGGGTCACACAGAGTTGGACATGACTGAAGCGACTTAGCAGCATAGTTAAATATACTCACTTCTCAATATTGTTTTTAAAATTATATTTTGTGTCATTTTAAAATTTGCTGCATCTTTTTATAAATCAGAAAAATGCTCACA
Organism: Neotragus moschatus; assembly: GCA_006410615.1. Taxonomy (NCBI): domain Eukaryota; kingdom Metazoa; phylum Chordata; class Mammalia; order Artiodactyla; family Bovidae; genus Neotragus; species Neotragus moschatus. The sequence goes on from SJYA01002695.1 coordinate 304,244, forward strand.
TAAAAAAAAATAATGGCTGAAAGTGTCAAAAATTTTGATGGAAAACACATGCATATAAGCATCCACTCCAAGTAAGAGGAACTCAGAGATCCACACCAAGACACATAATCAAACTTTGAAAAGCCAGGCACAAAGAGAAATCGTAAAAGTAGCAAGGAGAAGAAAATCACAAATAAGGGATCTTCAGTATAATTGTAAGCAGATTTCTCATTAGAAATCATGGAGGCCAGAAGGCAGTGGGAAAATATATTCAAATAAAAGAATAAAAACTGTCCATCAAGAATCTTATATCTGGCAACACTGTCCTTCAACATAGGCATAGGCCTAGGTTGAGGGAGGTATTAAATCATTCCCAGATAAAGCAAGGGAGTTCATAACCATAGACCTGCCCTGCAAGAAAGGCTCAAGGGAGACCTGCAGGTGATATGGAAATACAATAAATAGTTATTCAAAGCTGTATGGTTAAAGGAAGATCTCAATAAAAGTAAGTACTTGGGAAATCATAAAGCCAATATTATTGTACCAGTGATTTGTAATTTACTTTTTGTTTTCTGACTCTGAATTAGAATGATTGGTCAAAGACCACCCGGAAACTAATCTCATCACCATAAAACCCGACATTGCGAGCCACGCAGGAGAGCAGTTCTCCTGGGTTCCCTTACCCTACTGCTCTCCACCCGGTTGCCCTTTCCCAATAAAGTCTCTTGCTTTGTCAGCATATGTGTCTCCTCAGACAGTTCATTTCTGAGTGTTAGACAAGAGCCCAGTTTTGGGCCCTGGAAGGGGCCCCCCCTTCCTACAACAGATGGCGACTCGGCGGAGGGGGGACTCTTCTTTGCTGAGATTGACATCCTGACCAATCGGGGTACTCAGGGGCCAGCTTGCCTGCCAATGGACCAGACCCAGTGGCCACAACTGGGACCCTTTTGTCCCTGGTCTCCTGACGCGGACAACTGGCCAGAGTGCGCTTACCTGTAAGGAACAAGAGACTTTGTTGACCACTCTCCCTTCCCTCTCTCTTTCCTTAACCCTTCCTATCCTTCCCTTAACCCTTCCTATCCTTCCCTGTTTTTCTAGTCCCCTGGTCCTGGACGCAGGAATCTGATCAAAAGGCAGGCTAAGGATTGGAGACTGATCACCTCCTCTTGGCAGAGAACTCGAATTCTGGTTCTGGTCTGGTCTGATTTCTGGTGGGGCCGAGTTCCAGCCCTCCCTTCTCTGGAGGCCCAAGGAAAAGTCCCATAACGCCTGGGTATCTGTAGGTGGCAGGAGAGGTCTGTAAGGCNAATGAGCAAACAATAAAACAAAAGCAAAATTTTAGATACAGAGAGAAGATTAATGGTTACCAGAGGGGAAGTAGTGTGGACAAATTGGGTGAAGGGGTCAACTGTATGGTGATAGATGGAAACTAGAGTTGAGGTCAGCGCCTTGTAGGACAGGAAGTCCGCTACATATAAACCTCCAAGTTGCGAACTTTCAAAGATAAGAATATTCATTCTCATGTCCAGTCACATAAGTTATTTCATACGTCTGGTGTACATTGTCACGTCCATGCGTCCTCTGCAAGCGATTGTGCCTTTGTGTCCTTTACAGTGCTGCGTATAATACAACAGGACAGTGTGTTAATTTCAAGCCCAGGTTGTCTGGAAGCAGCTGGTTTAGTTCTTCAGAAGTAACTGAAGAAGCAAAAGGATTCATGACATGGGAAATAGGGAGGGGTTTTCTTTATTTGAGGAGGCACTGTTAGTTTTTGAGGCATGGGACCCAGATGTAATATGGAACATGAAGCTTGCAGCAACCATTCAGAACTCAATCCAGTGCTACCATGTCATCTCTGTTGAGAAAAGAGAGGTACTGGATCATTTTTCCAAAAGGGTAGATAGTGTAGGTAGAATTGAATCCAGCAAGGAACCAGACCAATGCCCTCAGCGTCACGCATGAGTGGGAGTACAGCTCACCCGCCGTCTCTTACTGCCGATGACCCTTCAGCACTGCCGTCTCCCACCCCCTCTCCCTACTCCAGTCAGCTCTTCTTGCCTGTTCACTCAATGCCAGACGCTGTACACTAGATGCTGTACTATACTATTGTACTTCTGAAGGTGCGGTACAATTTAAATGTTTTCTTTATTTTTGTGTTTGTTTCTTATGTATTTTTATGTGAAAAGTATTAATATTTTAAACTTATTGCAGTGCAGTACTCTACATCTGATTGTGTTAGTTGGGTACCTGAGCTTGTTGGATTTACAAACAAATTAGACCTACTAATTTACTCTTGGCTTCCTTGGTGGCTCAGAGGTTAAAGCGTCTGCCTCCAATGGGGGAGACCCGGGTCCGATCCCTGGGTTGGAAAGATCCCCTGGAGAAGGAAATGGCAACCCACTCCAGTACTCTTGCCTGGAGAATCCCATGGACTGAGGAGCCTGGTGGGCTGCAGTCCATGGGGTCGCAAAGAGTCAGACATGACTAAGTGACTTTACTAAATTTACTCTTGGAATGGCACTCCTTTGTATGGGGGATCTTACTGTATGGAAAACATGGAGCTGTGAATGTGCTGTTTTGCGTGAACCTAAAATGTCCAACAACTAATCTCAGTTTTATGTCATTAGTTTGTAACCAATAAACATTCTCTCTAGGTTTTTCTTAATTTTTAAAAAGATCACTGAGTAACTCAGTAGATGCTAGAAAAATGGTGATAAAATTCAATATACATTTCTTATCAAAACTCCTTGAATGAGTCAAAACTGAGTATGTCTCCTCTCTGTGTCTCTTTTCTGCAAGATCCTGGATGTTCTGCCACATCGGTATATTGTCAGGAGTTCTGCTTTAGCCAAATGCGCAAGCGTAGTGAACGTCTGGGACACACACATCCCCCAGGCCAGCCGATGCCCCCTCTAGCCCAGGAGCCTCATGCCACCGCAGAGAGTGCAGCCTCCACTCCTGCCGTCTGTGCCCTCGACCAGTCTTTCTAGCAGTTTCATCCCTGTGTTTGTTCACCTGAGGGTTTATGTTCTTGACAAGTACAGAATTTACCCACCTCCCATTTGTTGTTTCTTTATTATTCTAAGTACCTCTCCATCTCCATGCTCAGATGTTTTAACCCCACCCTTCCAGTTCCCATGTGATGAGACTGTTAACATAACTGTCCAATTAAGTCGGACACACTTGTCATCATTTCTCATTACCCTCCAGTGTGAGTGACGGTGCGGCACGAGTGTTCCAGACATGCCCTCAGTACATCTCTGGTACAAAGACCACAGCCCTAGCCCACGCCAACCCCCATCGCTTGTGATGGGGAGGTGGAGTCTTCCTTTTGAACGCTTCTATCCTCAGGGGCAGCGGGTAGGCTTGATGCAGGCTTGCTGGGCATCAGAAGCAGGCATGTCTCACAGAGCTGCCTCAAGTATTCCGCGTGGTGTGGCAGAGGCACCGTCCCTCCCCCTTCTATTGCTTATCTGTCTCGTGGATGGGATGTCTGTCGCAATGCCAGATGCTGGCTTGGTCCTAAGAGTTCCCAGGTAAGTTAAATCCTCTCCTTGTGTGCATTAAGTTCAGAGTATTCCACTACACTGTGGTGCCCAATGTGTGGATTCTTTTCTGAGTGCCAAGAAGACAGAGGTCCTAGTCCTGTCAGGATTGTGGTGATAGTGAGCTGTGATTCTGATCTGAGGCTTGAAAGATAAATGGGAATTAGTCAGATGAGAGGCTGAGGGGCTGGGGATGGTGGTGTGACGATGGGCCAAGACTTTGCAAGAGGAGTGATCTCCATGTTTTAACACAAGGGGCTGCTTTCTGATGAGGGTCTGGGAGAGGTGAGCAGGATACTAGCAGTTGCTTGTTGTTGGCAGGACAGTGGGAATTGAGACTGAAATAAGTAAGGACCTGAGGATGGAGGGCCTTTAACCCCCAGTACAGGAACTCAGCTTACAGCCCTGTGAGTGAATTGGTGGCCGTGGTGACAGGACGTTCAGGTCATGGGTGGGAAGATGAGCTGTGTGTCTGCTGGAATGTGTTTGAGGAACCTGTCTAAACCTTGCGAAGCAGCCTGGCCAGAGGAGGTGGATGTAGGAATTTGGGATCTGAGCTCTGATTAAACTGTGTGAGGCAGGTAGTATATGGCAGAGAGAACACTAGAGCCCACTCTGAGCTGAGCTGGTTCTATAGACACAGGGAACAGATGGAGTCACTTAGGAGAGCGGCGGTGGTCCTGGGCTTGCGAGCCACTTGGTCTTTCTCAGGTGGCCATCACCCCTTCTGTGTTCCCACTCCATTCTTTATGGTGAGCCAGATTCTTCTGCATCCCAAGAGAAGGTTGGCCTGGCTCATCTCCTCCTCAGTTAGTGACCAGTGAGCTTGGTGGAGTAGCAGCAGGGTCACTGTGGGGAAAGCTTGGCAGCATCAGTGGAACTGCTATAATTGACTGATGTTTGCTGAGTCTAGGCTTCCCTCTCAAATCTCACACAGACTGTCAAGGCGGCAGTAAGGAGTGAAGTGACTCCAGCTCTGTCAAGAAGCACAGTGTGGTTGGGATAGAGTGCAGCCCAGTGCGGCCTGGCTGGTGACAGCCCTGAACTAAGCCCTCAGTCCTGGGATGCTGCTCAGAATGCAGGTCTAGCGTACCCCCAGCCTTCCGTAGTCTGCTGTCCCTCTCGGGCTGAAGGGAGGCCCCTTTCATCACCCTGTTGTGAGAACGAGTCACCGTGGAAAGAGCGTGGGCTTCACAGGACAGTACTCGGGTCAGTTCTGGTGTCTCCACATAGTAGCTGTGTGACATTGGCAGATTATGTCTTGCTGAGCTTCAGCGACTTCAAGAATATGGATGCAATAGCGATACCCTTGCTGTGCCCACACCACGCCCTTCCCATGGGATAGAGGCACGAGGCAGATTGCCATTAACACTTGAGAAGACAGGCAGGCAACTGTGTGGCTGCAGCTCTTTTACTCACCTCTCCCGATCCTTTCCTGGCTCCTGGAGAAATAGTCTTCCTCTGACTCCGCTTCTTCCCAGATTCTCCGTTTTCTTTCTCTAACTAAACCATCTGCCATAAGCCTTCAGAATGTAAGGGCTAGTTCTCTTCCCCCACATTCCACCCCCTGTAAGATAGAGGGATGGTCCTGGTGTCCCGTTGGCTCCTGACCTTCACTTTTATGTCCTTACAGCCCCAAGAATCCCAAACCACACACTGAACCCCAAACAATCTGGTTCTTCCATTCTCCAACACCATTTTGCTACCATCTGTGACCGTCTCTTCTTTGAGGACTTGGGAGTCTGTCTGTTAAAATCACCAACGCCCGTGGCCTGCAGTGCACAGGCTGCCTGTGTGAGCAACTGGGCCTCCTTCACACAGGGGGCAGGGGGTCCCTGTGCTGCTGCTCTGCCTGTGGCTCCTCTGCCCATTTGACGGAGAATACCAGGTGCCCTCCTGTGTGCCAGGCTCTTTGCTAGACAGTGGGGTTCAAATGTTGAACCAGGCATATAAGGTCCCTAACCGGCACTGAGCTTCTATTCTCCCTAGAAATCCTTTCTACTACATTTCTGTCCCTAACTGTATGAACATGTTCAAGCACTTCCTGTCCTTAAAAATATTTCTGTCTTGAGCATATACAATGGGGAAAAGACAGTCTGTTCCATAAGTGGTGCTGGGAAAACTAGACAGCTACATGTAAAAGAATGCAATTAGAATATGTTCTCATACCATATATAAAAATAAACTCAAAATGGATTAAAGACCTAAATGTAAGTCCCCAAATCATACAACACCTAAAAGAGAACACGAAGCAAGACAGTCTTTGACACAAATCACAGCAAAACACATTTTTGAATCTGTCTCCTAAGGCAAAGGAAACAGAAGAAAAAATAAACAAATGGGACATCAAACTAAAGTGCTTTTAACAGTAAAGGAAACCATCATCAGGGCAAAAAGGCAATCTTCTGAATGGGAGAGAATAGTTGCAAATCATATATCTGAAAGGGGGTAATATCCAAAATCCATAAAGAGCTTATATAACTCAAACAAGTAACCAAACAACCTAATTTTAACATGGGCAGAGGATCTGAATAGACATTTTTCCAAAGAAGATACGCCGATGGCCAGGAGACACACTAAAAGATGCTCAGCATCAGCAGTCCCCAGGGAAATGCAAATCAAAGCCACCCTATCAGAATGGCTGAGTTGACAAGGATGTGGAGAAAAGGGAGCCTTGTTCACTATTGGTGGGATTATACATTGGTGCAGCCACTATGGAGGTTCCTCAACAAAGCTAAAAATAGAGCTTCCACATGACCTTGCAGTTCTTCTCCTGGGTAAACATCCAAAGAGAATGAAAACATTAACTTGAAAAGTACCTGCACCCCCAATATTCTGTGTACAGTAGCCAAAATTTGGAATTGACCTAAGTGTCCATCGACAAATGAATGGCTAAGAAGACCTGGTGTGTGTGTGTGCACACACAATATGGGCTATTACTCAGCCATTAAAAAAAAGAATGAAATGTTGCCGTTTGTAACAACATGGATAGACCTGGAGAATGTTACGCTTACTGAAGTAAGTCAGAGAAACACAAATACTGTATGTTATTACTTGTATGTGGAGAATCCAAAAAATAAAACAAATGAGTGAATGAAACAAAACAGAAGCAGACTCACAGACATAGATAACAGACTAGTGCTCACCAGTGGGGCGAGGGACAGAGAGAAGGATAAGGTAGGGGGGGACTAAGAGGAGCAGACTGTCTGAAAAAATTAGCAATAAGGATATATTGTGCAGCGCAGTGAAATATAGCCATTCTTTTGTAATAACATTAAATGAAGTATAATTTGTAAAAATCTTGAATCACTATGTTGTACACTTGAAACTTAATATAATCTTTAAATCAACTACGCATGCACACTTCCCTGGTCGCTCAGACCATAAAGAATCCGCCTGCAATGCAGGAGACCATGGTTTGATCCCTGGGTTGGGAAGATCCCCTGGAGGAAGGCATGGCAACCTACTCCAGCACTCTTGCCTGGAGAATGCCGTGGACAGAGGAGCCTGGCAGGCTACAGTCCGTGGGGTCGCAAAGAGTCAGACACGACTGAGCGGCTAAGGACAGCACACGCATGCATGCTAAGTTGCTTCAGTTGTGTCTGACTCTGCAACCTTATAGACCGTAGCCCGCCAGACTCTTCTGTCCGTGGGATTCTCCAGGCAAGAATCCTGGAGTGGGTGGCCATGACTTCCTCCGGGGCATCCCCCCAGCCCAGGGATCGAACCTGCACCTCTTAAGTCTACCGCATTAGCAGGCAGCTTCTTTACCACTAGCGCCATGTGGGAAGCCCTAAGCCAACTATACCTTAATTTAAAACAGTTTCTCAAGGAATAAAGGAAACACACCTGCCCTTGTCCTGCACCCTTTAGCCAACACCCATCCCCTCTCTGGTCTTTGCCCCTTACCCTGGAGCAGCACTCTGCCCCAGCAGCTGGACCCCTGTGCCAGCCTCAGTGCTGAGACTACTGGCAAGAAGCATGAGGGTCCTGTTCGGGGAGCGCAGCTGGTACTGCTCGTCCTGCCCTCTCCTCCCCCTCCTGGTGACAGAGCTCCTGCCTCACCGTTCCACTTTCCTCCCAGCCTCCTCTCATTCTCCTCGTCTGCCTGAACCTCCTGGGTCTCTCCTGTCAGGAGCATTGGTCCTCTCCTCCATCGCCCGCAGGCCCCCTCCACACACTCTTCCTTGGGTACTTTTGGCCCCGGCCATGTCTCTGCTACCACTTCCATACCAAAGGCTCCCAGAGCTGCTCGGGCTCCTGCAGACCCTGCCTTCTGTCCCCTCTCTTGCCAGGTGGCCCCTCCTCAACACTGGAAGCAGGGTCTTTCCTAGGCAGGCCTCTCCTCCCCCGGTCTTCGCACTCAGCTGGTCCCCGGTCCTTGGATACACCTCCTGAACCCGTCGTTCTCTCCCCATTTCTTGTCTCATATTCCAAGGTCTTTTGTGTCTTTCCTAGACTATTACATTAGCCTCTCTTTTTTATCTTTAACTTTTTATTTGTATAAAATATACAGAGATTCAAAGATGAATAAACTGTCTCTTCCCTTGAGAAGTGGACAGTCCTGGCTAGTCATGGGCTTGTGAACAAACACATCTCCTGGCAGCAGGAAGACGCACCACTAGAAGCCAGTTTGAGAGGAGGAGCGGATCGAGGTCCATCTGTGGCTGATGCGCTCCTCCTGACACCCCGAATGCCTCTTTGCCTGGATGTTTCTGTCCTATGCTCTCCTTCAGCTCATTTGTAGATTTCTAAGACATCCTACACACTTTGGTGGGCATCTTTCCAGGAATCTGAACTTTAGTCAGTTAAACTGTAGCAGAGTGAGATTTGCACCAAAAAAGATCCCGCATAGTATACAGGCAGACACTACCTCTCCGGTGCCCGAGCATCCCCTGGGTTGAATGAGGCCTAATTCAGTGCATCTGATTCACTCATGAGCCCACGAAAAGCCCGGAGCCCACAGTTTCTTTCTTGATTCTTTATTTAGTCAGTTTTCTATCACCTTATCAACATGATCAGAAAGTGCAGATCCAAGTAATAAGCTCCACCCAGCAGCTCAGGTATTTCTACTGTTAAATGAGAGTTGGGGCTAGATATTCCCTCTTGCCACCATCTGTGCACTCTTGCCCCCTGTGTCCTGCCCCCTGGACTGCAGCAGGGCTCAGCCTGCCGCTCAGCCTGAGACAAGGGAGCGGCATCTTTCTGCAGCATCCAGGGCAGGGGAGAGCCCACAGACCTGTCAACACACCCCCACTGACTTCAGGCCCCTAGGTTGCCTCCCTATCTGGGAGTTTGGTTCACCTGTACGACAGGTGCTCTGCCCTGAGTAAATGTTACCCAGCAGGTGCGAGCACAGCTCATACTTCACACTGTTCTCAGAAACTTTGTGGAGGTGCCTGTGATGCTTCTGGTCAGGAGCTGGGAACCCCAGGTCCCCTTCTCAGTCCTCTCTAAGTTGGCTTATCTTTCGGCAGCCTGGCTTGCCAGGCTCTCAGGGCTGCTGGGCCGTCTGTGTTGATAATTTTTTGGTGCATGTCCCCACGTGTTGGCGGAGCTCGTCTGGTTGTCCCTCGGTTGTGGGTTGGCTTCCACCGCGCCTGACCCTGCTGTCATCCCTCCAACACTCGGGCACCCTTGTGGACTGAGGTGCTTTCTGGCCGTCTGCCCTGTGAAGGAGCCGCTTCAGGAGGCTGGGCCAGCACCTCACCTTTGCTCGTTCCCTGCACCCTGGTGCCCTCCTATGTCTGGGCTTGTTGGCCCGCGATACATGTCCGCTAAGTGCGTGACCAGGGCAGTGGTCTTCACCAGGGCACCAGCCAGGCCGTGCTCTCATCTGCTTGTTTGTCTTTCAGGAGCCCAGCCGCTGGGGCTGCCATATTACACCGACCCTGGAGGATCGGGGATGAATCCTGCTGGGAATCCCGTGGCGATGGCTTTCCAGGTCCAGCCCAACTCATCCCAGGGAAGCACAGCCTACCCACCTCCCCCTTCCTACTGCAACACGCCCCCACCCCCATATGAGCAGGTGGTGAAGACCAAGTAGCCGGGAGCTGCCAGCACCTGCCTGTGTGACGTGGCCGGGAGGCAGGGCGAGGCTGTCGCTTGCTCTTCCTGCCCCATCACTGCGCACTTCCAGGAAAGGTCTTATGAGCCACTGAGGGCAAGTTCCTTTTTGATATCTTCCAAGCACAGCTTCCTCTCAAGTTTTCCTTGGAGGACCAGTATTTCAATTCACCCCATGTCTCCTCTGTTGCTTCTGTTTCCAACGTAATCTGTGCTCCGGCTGAGTGGACAGTCCTGAGGGTTGCCCCCCTGAGCTGGCTGCCCAGGCCTGCAGGGGGCAGACCCCGGCGGAAGGCCAGGTGGTGCGGGTGAGTGCATGGGGACGTGAGGGGGGCCCGTGGCCCAGGCACCCTGCACACGGCAGGCTGCCGGCTAAAACCAGCCCCGCAGAGCCAGCAGTCTCCTCTTCCAAAAGTGATGACGGGGTGCAGCCTCTGAGCCCACTCTTCCCCTTCCCTTCCTGAAGACCAGAGTGCTCCCCTTGGTACCGCCAGGGCTGGGAGAGCAGTGGTGTGCTGTACCTCAGGGAGATGGGGCTCTAGAATCAGGCCAAGTTGATGTCTGTAGTTCCCCAGAAATAACTAAGGGAAGGTATTTAAATTCATGGGAAGTTGCCTCCTGCCTCAAACTGAACATTGCATTTCATGAGCTCTTGGTCTGACCTGGGGGGGAAATGGAGCTGTTTTTAGTGCATCTGGGGAAGGTGGTGTGGAGTCGTGCCCTGAGGTCAGACTCGGAGTCTTTCCTGGGTGTCAGTAGTTCTCTGACCTGTGATCACAGCCGGGCATCTCTGCACCCTCCCCTGAGGCAAGCCTGACAGTGCGTTGTGATGAACACTTTCAAAGGCCAGCTGGGAAGCCACGTCGGCCCCTGGACAGAAGTGTCCCAAGAGGAGCACAGCCAGTGGCTTGAGCCTGGGTGGGCAAGCCTGGGCCCTAGCTGACTGATCTTAGCAGGTGTATGCCAGGCTCTGCAGAGGAGGAGCTTGCTAAGAAAAAGACAGGAACACAAAACCCCGGGACTGCAAATAGATCTCTTCCGAAAGGCCTGAATAGATTTCACTGACGAGTTAATCAAAATTAGAATAAAGATGTGATTGGAAATGCAAACGTGGCTCAGAAACATCTCTGGCCCTCGAATCACAGGTAGTCCTGGATTGTTAGGGGACTGGAGCGCTGCTCTTCTGCATAGGTTACACCCACCATCGTGTACTTAAACCCAGGTTGGGACCTGATGGGTCGTGTGTAGGAAGGGCAAAGCATCGTAGCGGAGACATGTAGGTATAGGAATGGGGCGGGGGTGGGGGTGGGGATGGGGTGCTTTTTTTTGAAATGAACTAATCAGAGCCTCTTGAGAGGTTGTCAGTCATTGAACTTGAGCATCAGGACATCTCACTAGAGTGATACTGAGTGCTCTCATTCCCCACTCCTTGTCTCCATGTCCCTGCTCTGCTGGAGTGGGAGTGAGAAGTCAGGATGGAGAATCTGGGAGCCTCCCAGGGGCTCCATGGGACACTCTTGGAGCCAGATGAACACTGGAAATAGTCTGAACATAGATGCTGCTGCCGGTGCTTTTGACCACTGAGCATGACCTCTCAATTCCTGTCCGCAACTTCAGTCCCTCCCCACACTCAAGTCCTTGATTTGAATGAGACAACAAAGCACAACATTTGCTGTTTACAACCCAGGATAACTACACGGGTCCAGAAGTTTCTCTTCCTCCAGGCTACTTGTTTGGCATTTTCAGCTCCAGTTTCTTCCTTTACAGTTCTGATGAAGCAGCATCCCAAGTTGGAGTTGGTGTAGCTACATAGGCACCCAAATGTCCATGATGAAATTGTTTGTTTGTTTGTTTTTTAATAGCAAATGGTCTTAAGAGACTGGATGATTTAGGTAGCACTCAACTATTTTATAGTCATGCCTGTGTGAGATAAACTTTGTTTTCCCTTGAACCTTGGTGAGAACCCACTCAGTGGTCAGTGTGTGTGGCAATTCCTTTTACAGTGATATTTCCTGCCCACTGTTTCCCTATGCTGTCGGTGGACAGTGCCCACTGCTTGGAGCCACTCCAAGCCAACTTCTGGTGTGTGAAGCCCCATAGAGTCCATGCCTAGGAGTGAACTGGGAGTAGATCTTTGCATGCTTTTCCTCTTGTAACACTTGGCTCATTTGTCTTTTTTGTTCTTTTGATAGGGTTTTGTTTCCTATGTATGCACAATAAAAATTAATTTGGGTGTGTGCTTTGACTGTTTTGCTGGGGAGTAGCAAAGAGGGTAAGAGGGTAAAGATGAATTTTCTGAAGGACAGACAGCAGGCTCTGAGGTTAGCTGAGTGGGGGTGGAATAGGTGGGGATGCACCCAGTCTCAGGAGAGCTGGAAATAATATGCTTTCCAAGAATATAAGGAACTTTTGTTCCACCAACACATTAAAAAAACCTAGCTAAGGAAAAAATATCTGAAGTAACTAGGATGACAGAAGCCTTAATTACATAAACTCATAGCTGCTGCTGCTGCTGGTACTGGTATTAATTATCTGGGGGGCTGCCTGTGCTCTGTATAGGTAGGGGGACCTTGATTTTTAAATCCAATTCTATTTGGTCAGAAACTGTATTTCTCTCACATATCTATAGCTGCTACAGTTAGGCTGTATTTTAGATGAATTACTAACTGAGATAATATTTATCAAGAAGTGTTTCATAATTTACTGTCTTAAAACAGGACAGGAAATCAAGTAGAAGATTTTCAGAGCTAATTCACACATTTCACTGGACATGCCCCGGGTCATCAACTCCCCCCACCCAGTGAAATGGGAGCAGGGCCATTTACACATCAAAGCTCAGTGACTAAAGGCGGCCAACAGAGTACTTAGTCTCAGCTGCCCCCCGCCCCCTGCCCCTAGATTTCACTGAACTCCAAAAGTCCATGTTAGTAGTCCTCCAGGCAAAAAAAGTAAAGGTCAGAAATTGAAATTTCTGAAATAGAAGGTGGTGCGTGGGACTGATGAAGAAACCCACATCTGAGACGGTGGGAGCTGAAAATGTGAGGAGAAGTTCAGTGACTCAGAGAATCCAAAACCTCAGTTTTTTCAACTGCAAAATGGGGTCATACTCAGCTCAATTCAGTGGCTCAGTCATGTCCACTTCTTTGTGACCCCATGAACCGCAGCACGCCAGGCCTCCCTGTCCATCACCAACTCTGCGAGTCCACCCAAACCCATGTCCATTGAGTCGGTGATGCCATCCAACCATCTCATCCTCTGTCATCCCCTTCTCCTCCTGCCTTCAATATTTCCCAGCTTCAGGGTCTTTTCAAATGGGTCAGCTCTTTGCATCAGGAATATCGAGTGAACATTCAGGAATGTTTAGGAATGTTCACTGGATCCAGTGCATCCAGTGAACATTCAGGAATGATCTTTAGGATGGACTGGTTGGATCTCCTCGCAGTCCAAGGGTCATACTACTTGTTGCTTATACCAGGCTTGTACCAGGCACTTTATGGTCACTCAGCAAATGTTAGAAATCCTCTGTTCTCCTTGACTCCACATTTCCTTGAGCAAGAGAAACTGAAGTGGAGAGAGAGAATGCATTCCCAACTTGGCGGGGTCCAGCCCCAGTGGATCCAGGGTGATTTGAAGGGGAGACAGATAGGCGAGGAAAAACTTATTTATTTAGAAATACAAGATTAGATTAGGAAGAAATAGTATAGTAGGAAATTTTAGTGGAGAAAAGAGGCTGAATAACTTGGTTTATGGGGAAGGCCAATAAAACTTCAGGACAAGAAGTTTGCACCATCTACGTTAGGCCACTGGCGCTCGTTTGAATAGCAGAGGGTGCCCCGCCTTGGGCTCCCTCTCTCACAGGACTTAAAAGCCAGGGCAAGTAAGTAGACATGGTGAGCCTCCATGCCCCAGATGGGAATTCAGCCAGAAAATAGAGTAAGACACAGGGGAAACCAGTCCAATGACTGGCCCATCCTCTATTGTTGTAAAGGCTTTTTATACCTTTTTTTGTACATAGAGATCAATGGATAATATAAAATTATGCAGCGTCAGCAGCCCTGACTCTTATCAAGACCAGGCTTTCTCTCTGCATACCTAGTTGTATACATAAGTCTTAGGTGATTTACATCATCTTCTGGCCAGAAGGCCAATTAACATTTTACGGCCCTTTCCTGATAAGAGTTTGTCACCCAGAAGGCTTATTTGCCCTAACAGTGTTGTTCTTCCCACAGTCCAGTGCCACTCTAAAGTTAGAATCTTACATAGCAAGGGTACAACAATTTATAACAAGGAAAAGGAGGACAGTGATTTATAACAGAGAGAAAAGTAATTAACTCAAAAGTCTAGTGTTGCTAACATCAAAACTACGATGTTCCTTTTTCTATATCCCAATTACATTGATTAATACCCTCCAGGTGCCTAAACGATAAAGAATATGGAGTCCTGGCAGCAGTCATTGAGTCAACAGTGAAACCCATCACCAATATGATTTTTAGCTCTTTAGAAAAGGCTCTGTATCTTTAAGATGCTTTAAGCTTTGTGCCTCTCGCAGTTGGGGAGCTATAAGCAATTCACAAATTGTAAAAGTCTAGGGGAACCTGTCAGGCAAGTTAGAAAGCCATCAGAAGGGTTTGAGCTGAAACATTCCTTTCATATGCAGGAGACTGAAGCCCTGAGTTAACTTTTCCCAGAGAATGTCAGAAGAGTGGAAAGCACAGTACAATAAAGCAGGCAGACTCTGGTTTTTTGGGGTAGATGTTCAGGAAAACTCAGGGAGAACCCCGGAAGCCAGATCACGCCTTTGCGTTTTGTCGGGCTTCCTTCCTCATGACCTTTGCCATGGGCGGGATTCCTCACGTTGGCTCCCAGCACCAACTAGTCCTTTGCCCACCAGGAGATGAGCTCCATGGTGTGACAGGAGCAAATTTGCTTCGAATACATCCCGGATACGAAGGTGGAAGTTGACCCAGATATGCAGTTCATGGATTCACTGCCACTGCCCCTACGTCACCTTACCATCCTGAAATGTTGGTGTGTGCTGCTCAGTCATGGGTGTAGAGCCCACCAGAGCTGGGAAGGAGAAACCTCAGGCAGCTTTTTTCCCTACCATTTTTATGTAGAATGAGATCCGTGAGTGCCCCAGATCCGGCCATGGATGATAAGCAGTATTTTGTCCGTCATATTGGTGGGGTGTATCTTTTGCCATTCCCTGACCCCGCCCCCCCCCCCAGT
>SJYA01002695.1:319183-375553 GCA_006410615.1 Neotragus moschatus
ACATCTTGTATCTTTTGCCATTCCCTGACCCCGCCCCCCCCCCCAGTTCTTTATTATAATGCCCCTGCCTCACTGGTTGTGCCAAAGTGTCTGGGGCGGATCCTGCTCAAAGCCTTTCTCAAAATGGTATGATGGGAGTGGGTATGACTATCAACACAACCCCCCTCCGTTAAAGCTGGGTCCTGTTGGATCTCCCTGCTAGGAGATTGGAGTTCTGACTCCAGCCACAAAGGACTGGCTTTCCTTCTGTGAGGAAAGGCTCCTGATCTTGTGATCAGCAATAGTGTAGTGAGTGTAGAGGAGAGCCACCCTTTCAGCTGGAGCAGGGGTGCATGGGAGCGCTGCATTTTCTTCC
This sequence comes from Neotragus moschatus, assembly GCA_006410615.1. Classification (NCBI taxonomy): domain Eukaryota; kingdom Metazoa; phylum Chordata; class Mammalia; order Artiodactyla; family Bovidae; genus Neotragus; species Neotragus moschatus. The sequence goes on from SJYA01002695.1 coordinate 319,539, forward strand.
TCTCTGGACTTGAAACCACAGTCCTGAGGTCCTGAAGCCCATAAGTCATATTTGCCACAGACCTGGTGCTCAGTGTACAGGAGTTGGAGGTGGATACCATGTATGTACCTTTGAAAAGTGCTTGGGCATAAATGATCCCTCATGTTTTTAAGGAAGAAAGAAATTTTTCATCTTGCTTTAAAGTTTACAAGGAGAAATGCTTTTAGATGTATGTTCTAGACCAGGACTGTCCATTAAAAACATATCAGCTAAGTATACTAAATTTTCATTAATTAAATTAAAAAGGTGAAATTTATTTTAATCTCACCCAGTGTATCAAAATATTATTTCAACATGTCATAATATAGAATATATTAATAAGGAATGTTACATTATTTTTCCATACTGTATTCTAAATCCAATGTGCATTTTATATTCACCAGCACAGTGAACAGCTGCTTCCCAAGTGCACAGTAATTCTACAGCCAGTGGCTGCTTTATGGGACAATGTGGGGTGAGTTATTAAGAAAATACTCCCCTCCTGTGTTCTGGCGGGTCACTCACAACAAAATCCAGTGAGGTTAAAAGGCAATTAATTATAAAAAGGTTAAAGGTAAAGTTCAACCTCAGGTGACAGTCTATAGCTTCTAGGGAACCAACCTATTCTCTAAAGCATCTGATATTGTAGATTCTGTAACAAAACTCCAGAGTGTTAAGGTTATAAGTCGAGGGTCTTGAGAAGTACTGGGGAGAGTTTTTCCTGAGCTCCTAGCATGAGGGGTGCTGCCCCCATTGCAGCTCAGCCCCAGCGGCTTTGCTAAAAAACACCCATGGGGAGAGGCTGCAGGTCTAGCGGGACCTGGAAATTGTGCCCAAGAGCAGGTGTTCAGCTCTGATAGATGGTGCTAGGACTAGCCCTGGAGTCTTCTTCCCCAAATGTCCCCAGCTGTCACTCCCTTGTTCTCACCAAGTTCTCCAAGGAAACTGAAATCCTAGGTGGAGTGAGTTGCTTTCAAACCAGGAAAGAGAGAACAGGCTGCATTATCTTCACGCCTGTCATGATCAGGAGGAACTCAGCAGTGAGAGAGGCAGATACAAAATTCCTGTTCTCTGGTCAGAGTGCTCATACCTTCAAACCTGCTAAGCGTGCCCTTGAATGTTTCTTCTGTCAAATGTGATCAGGATGTAGGCACAGACGGCTAGGACCTGTCTCAGCCGAATCTGGGACCTGGACCTAGAATGCAGGCGCAGGAGTGGGAGGGGTGAGGGGGCGGTAGGGTGGCAATCTACTGAGGGCAGAATCTGGAGGGCAGGGAGCTCCTGTCTCCTCAGGACCTGGTGGGCACAGAGGGAACCACACACACACACACACACACGGATGGCTGTCCCGAAGGCTCTATCCCGGAGTCGTCTAGACCACTGGGGTCTCGGAACGTCCCGGTGTCCCCGGTTCTCCGTCTGGAAAGTGAGGTTTTGGAGGCGCCCAGCGTTGTGGTGAGGATCGGACAGCCAGCGACTCACGCACTAGCCCCATGCTGAGCCCGGCATCCGGGGCCTTGGCTTCTGAGCGCCGAGCGGGGACTGGAGACCCTGGCCCCGCTCCGCCCCCTCGGACCCCACTTCTCCCAGGACCCAGCCCCGAGCCCCGCGGGAGCACCGTAGCTGCATGAAGAGGCAGGAACGGCCCTTGGGGAGGCTCCAGGAGGAGTCCCTGCTTAGCCCTTCTTGGCAAAGTCCCTGCTGATATTTTTTACTCAAAACTAAACTTTATTTTTAATCTAATTGCAAAAGTAATCCAAGCTCACTGCAGAAAATGCAGACCTCACAGGAAAGCACAAGGCAAAGGGAAACTAGAAATCCGGCGACCCCAGCATCCTAGTTCTGCAGGTGCGTGCTTCCGCCACTTTCTAGGTCCCTGGCTCTGACGACACACAGCGAGCCATCTTTTGTCATCAGCTTTTCTCTAGTACTTTTTCTGACATTCAAACCGCCGCCTGCTTCTTCTTCCCTGCAAGGATTCGGTAGCTTCCCGCCACACCGCTACTCAGCAGTTGATTTAACCCACGCACTCGGATCAAATTTGGGGGGTTGTTCCATTTTATTTTTCATTGTTAAACAACAAAGTATTCTACAGACTCATGAGTGTGACTTTTGCATAAGGCGTGTGGTGGATGCCGGAGAGATGCTCAGGAGTGGACGGGTCGGGTCGGGCAGGGCCGGGGCGCCCTGAACACCCGCCGGCCTCGATGCTCTTGCTCCGCTGCCAGCTCTGCCACCGAGAGTTCAGGAAAGTACCCCAGACTGGGGAACCCTGGTCCTGTGTGACTGTGCAGCCGAGATTTCCAGCAAACCCCCAGGATGATGGCTACCGTGAAAGATGGCTCTGTTGTGCTGCCGCTCGGTTTGCTGGAACAACTGTGGATAATGTATACCAACTGTACCCATGTGAACACACATTCCCACTTAGGACACCAGACTGAGTCCGCTGCGAATCTACCCCATTGCACTGCTTACCAATACCTACATTTTTCTTTATAATTTTCCTACATACATATTTTGCTCCACTTTTAACTTTATAATATTAATGCATTTCTCCAACTTTCTTTTTTTGCAAAAGCTCTTGCTAATTTTTCCCTACTATGAATAATGCTATGCCAAGCCTCCTTGTGACCATTTTTAATGTTCATCCACATTTATTTCCTCAGAATAAAATCTTAAACTGCTGGGTCAGAGCATGTTTAGGGCTTTTGGTACATATTACCATTAGCAAGATTGTATTCACTGTCCCGCCGGCCTTTGCCAGCACTGCCTATGATCTTGGGTCCATGTGTAGCTGCCAACTTGAGGAGGATCCAGAAGCCCCGTTTTTCTTTAATTTGTATCATTTATTACACGAATCTCTCACCAACTATAAGAAACACCTTGAATGGTGTGTGATTGACAAGACCAGGCTGGCAAGACTAAGCTCCCATGGTAAAGAGAAGGTTGGGAAGAAAAATGAAATACAGCATTTATTAAATAAATATATTTATGATATATAAACAAAACACTGAATATATATAGCATTAAGTATGTAGATACTTCAAATGTAGCTTTAAATATATATTACAAGTGGAGTAAGTAAAAGCTCTCTAAGCTGTCCAACCCAAACACCTGTGGCATTGCTCTCCTGAATGTCTTTCTTCAGTTTTTTATTCAAGTGGTGACACACTGGGGCAGCCTCACTCCTATTCTTTGAGGACACACACATCCTACCTCTGAAGTGTCTGAACAGCTCATACCTGGCAACATCAGAGTCCTCATCGCATTCTTCAGGGAGCATGCCATCCATCCTCACCGTGGGCTCTGGAGTCTAAGCATCTCTGCTGCTTACTCCGTCTGAGCACTCTGGCTTCCTCAACTGAACCTTGAGGATAGGGACACCTCCATTGTTGCTTGGTTTAATCCAGACCCCATTCCCTCCCCTATCTCGTCTATAGAAGCCTGAAGAGTCAAGCATCATACTCATTTTCCCAGTCCTTTTGCAGCATGGGTGCAGTCTTAACCCATGATAAGTACTATAGTAGTCCACTCTGGGCCTCCAGGAAAGATTTTGCTTCTGCCGTAAAAGAGACTGTGACGGCTGGCACCACCACATGCAGGCTCAGTCTGCTTTTATCACTGGTGTGATAACTGGAGCTGCAGCATTGACCTTGGAACCATGTTGGAAAGGCCACAATAAGCAGAGAGAGATCAGCTTTCCTAGAGTTGAACCATTTCTAGGTTTCTTATTACCTGAAAAAATTAATTCCTGTTAATCAGAAATTTTCTCTAAGTAGCCTTCCTTGTGGGGTGGTTGTAAGAAGCATGTGAAGTAATTTTTAAAAAATATTTATTTATTTACTTATTTATTTGGCTGTGTCTGGTCTTAGTTATGGCACTTAGAATCTTCCATCTTCGCTGTGGCATGTAGGATCTAGTTCCCTGATGAGGGATCAAACCTAGGCCCCTGACGTTGGAAGTGCAGAGCTTTAGCCACTGGACCACCAGGGAAGTCTCTAATTTTTTTTTAAGACTAAATATAGTATCTAATCCTGATAAGTACTCAATAAAAGCTCTTTTCTAATTATTTTAGTAGTGTTAGTACCAGCTGATCTCAGTTATCACAGGGGGTTTTCAATTAAGGGGCTAGCAGCAAGAAGATGCTTGCTGAGGGTCATTATCTACTTCCAACTAGTATCAGTGACCCTGGGCAAGTCTTGAGCTTCGGTGGGCTTGAGTTTCCTGAGTTGCTTATAAAATAATATCAAAGTTTCCTCTCAGATCTAAAACTCTTTGATTTTATTTTTGTTCCTCTAGAAGTCTTGCCATCACAGAGTGTAGGATCCCGGCTGACAACCAGAGAATGATGTGGAGGAAATTTGATATTCCTAGTTACATGTGCAATTTACAAGTCCCTCAGGGCACCCCAGGACTCCCAGGCAGGCCTCTGCAGGTGATGTAGTGTGGAGTATGAAATAACCACCTAAGAAATAGTCTTGCCTAAAATGTCCAGCTCATATAATAGCATCTGGAGCAGTGTTATTTGACAAAAGTTTTTATGATGGTGGAAATACTGCCACTGTCCAGTACACTTCCCTGATAGCTCAGTTGGTAAAGAATCCGCCTGCAATTCAGGAGACCCCAGTTCCATTCCTGGGTTAGGAAGACCCGCTGGAGAAGGGATAGGCTACCTACTCCAGTATTCTTGGGTTTCCCTGGTGGCTCAGCTGGTAAAGAATCCACCTGCAATGTGAGAGACCCGGGTTGGGAAGATCCCTTAGAGAAGGGAAAGGCTACTCACTCCAGTATTCTGGCTTGGAGAATTCCATGGACTGTATAGGTCGGACACAACTGAGCAACTTTCACTTTTTACCAGTACACTAGTGGAAGTGTTTGTTAGTCACTGACTAACTAACACTAACATCGTGTCTGACTCCCTGTGACCCGATGGACTGCAGGCTGCCAGGCTTCCCTTCCCATGGAATTTCCAAGGCAAGAATACTGTTGTGGGTTGTAGAGTCACTCAGTCGTGTCTGACTTCTTGTGACCCCATTGCCTGCGGCACACCAGGCTTCCCTGTCCTTCACTATCTCCCAGAGTTTGCTCAAACTCATGTCCATTGAGTCAATGATGCCATCCAACTATCTCATCCTCTGTCATCCCCTTCTCCTCCAGCCTTCAAGCTTTCCCAGCATCAGGATCTTTTCCAATGATTCAGCTCTTTGCATCAGGTGACCAAAGTATTGGAGCTTCATAATATTCAGAGTTAATTTCCTTTATAAGATTGATTGGTTTGATCTCCTTGCAGTCCAAGGGACTCTCAGGAGTTTTATCCATCATTACAGTTTGAAAGCATCAATTCTTCGGCACTCAGCCTTTTTTATGGTTCAACTCTCACATCCACACATGATTGCTGGAAGAACCATAGCTTTGACTATATGGACCTTTTTTTTTTTTTTGGCAAATTAATGTCTCTGCTTTTTAACATGCTGTCTAGGTTGGTCATAGCTTTTCTTCCAAGGAGCAAGCATCTTTTAATTTCATGGCTGCAGTCACCATCTGCAGTTATTTTGGAGCCCAAGTAAATTAAGTCTGTCATTATTTCCATTGTTTCCCTATCTATTTGCCATGAAGTGATGAGGCTGGGTACCATGATTTTTTTTTTTTTTTTTTTTTGCATGTTGAGTTTTAAGCCAGCTTTTTCACTCTCCTCTTTCACCTTCATCAAGAGGCTCTATAGTTTCTCTTTGCTTTCTGCCATTAGGGTGCTGTGATCTGCGTATCTGAGGTTACTGATATTTCTCCCAACAATCTTGATTCCAGCTTGAGCTTCACCCAGCCCGGCATTTCACATTTCCATACTCTGCATGGAAGTTAAATAAACAGGGTTACAAAATACAGCCTTGACGTACTTCTTTCCCAATTTTGAACCAGTCCATTGTTCCATGTCTAGTATTAACTGTTGGTTCTTGATCTGCATGCAGGTTTCTCAGGAGGAAGGTAAGGTGGTCTGGTATTCCCATCTCTTTAAGAATTTCCCACAGTTTGATGCGAGCAAGCAAAGACTTTAGCATAGTCATTAAAGCAGAAGTAGATGTTTTTCTGGAATCCCCTTGCATGTTCTATGATCCAGCAGATGTTGTCAATTCGCTCTGGTTCCTCTGCCTTTTCTAAAACCAGCTTCAACATCTGGAAGTTCCGGTTCAGATACTGTTGAAGCCTAGCTTGAAGGATTTCGAGTGTTACTTTGCTACCATGTGAAATGAGCGCAGTTACGCGGGTGGAGTCTTTACTGTCTAAGCCACTTGAAATGAGGCTAGAGAGATGCAGAAAGTGGGTATAAAAATTTAAGTTAATCTTCATTAAACTAATTTACATTCAAATAATCATCTGTAGCTAGTGGTTACCATGCTGGACAATGTAGCCCCAGAATCCAAACCTGACCTTCAAGTTGCAGGAAGTGGGAGATGGCAGAACAAGTTTCCATGGGAAAGAGACAGACTCAAGGGGGAGATTTGCCGCAGACTTAAAGCACTGCTAAGTTGGGAGGGGACAAGCCATGGCCTGGATGCAGCGTAACATTACAGAATCATTGTAGTTTTCTCAGGAGTGACTCTAGTATTGTGATCACGCAGCACATTATTATTTTCAGAAGATGCATGAGGCAGTACGAGTAAAGGGTCATAGTGCTGACAACTTTCTAATGCTGCAAGAGGTGGGGGTGGAGGAGAAGGAGAAAGAGCGCACTAAAGCAGATATGGCAAATGTTTTCAAAACACTCCTGTCATGCGTGATACTTCTTCCAAGAAAGTAGAATACGTACTTACTGAACTGAGTGACTTACATTTCCAGGCAGAATGCTCAAGATGCTATCTGGCTGCTTCCCACTCTTTACAGTGAAACGCATGATTGAAGAGATGCTTGGAGAGGCTCTTAAACGCAGATGTGTCAGAGTTGCTGGTTCTGAAAATGCTCAGACCCTCAGATGGCAAATGATGCTAAAATGAAGAGATGGCTTTCAGTCAAAGATAAAACTCAGGGGACTGTCAGGCAAATACGATATAGATGAAGGCAAGTGTATAGCTGTGAAGTCTTTCACTAAGAGTTTTGTTAGAAGACACAGTTGGGCCACAACAAACTCTTCAGATAAACAAAAGGGCTTTGTGCTTCCACAGCCCAGACATTGATGTGGGGTGAGCATCTGGGGCGTCTTGGATAGGGCTGAGTTTATTTTTTCAGGTGAAGCATGTAGCCAGCCTCCAGGATGGCCTTAGTGACCCCCAGCCCCTGAGATATGTGGTCTCACCAGTCCTTCTGCACTGAGTACAGTACTATAGAAGTGACGGTGTATGACTGATATCTGGCCAGGAAAGAATGACCTTGGTCTCTCCTAGATCCTTGCTCTGGGGCATCCGGCTGCTGTGCCATTTGGACTCTTGGGCAGCTACATGGTGAGTGTACTGGGTTGGACGTGTTCCTCTCCTTCATCTCCTTCTTGGAACTTCACGATGAGATCTTATTAGGAACAGAGTCTTAGTTAAGAGGAGACCATAACTGGGTAGGGTGGACCCATAATCCAGTATGATTGATGTCCTCAGAAGAAGAGGAAGAGCCCAGAAACACACACATAGTTGAGGACATGTGTGAAGATGTAGACAGAGATTGGAGTGATGTATCAGCGAGGAAGAGGGCCAGGTGTGGTTGACAATCCCAGAAGCTATGAGAAAGGCATGGAACAGATAGATCCTCCCCCAGATCCTGAGAGCGTGACTCTGACACCACCTTGATTCCAGATGTCCAAGTACTGAAACAATGAATGTTCCAAGCCACCCAGAAGTTTAACTTTGTACGGTGGCCCCAGGAAATGACAGAGATGAGCTGAGCCCTCCTGCTGCCAACACCAGCTTGCTAGCCCAGTGGGTACCCATCATGGAAGTCTCCCTTCAGCTATAACTTCATGACAGACTCTGAGTTAGAAATGCTGACTGAGTTGTTCTTCAATTTCTGTCCTATAAAAACAGACATGTTTACTGTTATTTTAATTGATGTTTGGGGTATCTGGTTACACAGTTAAGACTAATACTGCACAGGTCTTGGGAAAAGGCCATACACTTGAATCAATGAATAAATTACTTATTTAGATCACAGTTTATTTACTCTGGTCTTGAACTCTGATGATGCTTTGGAGGCTTGTTTTGAGCAATCAACTTAAATCAGAGATTATCAGACTGAAGTAGTGGTTTGGGAAATGGTATGGCCTTTCAACCACCTTTTGCCAGTGGTCATGTAAGGATGTGAGAGTTGGACTACAAAGAAGGCTGAGCACCGAAGAATTAATGCTTTTGAACTGTGGTGTTGGAGAAGACTCTTGAGAGTCCCTTAGACTGCAAGGAGATCCAGCCAGTCCATCCTAAAAGAGATCAGTCCTGGGTGTTCATTGGAAGGACTGATGTTGAAGCTGAAAACTCCAATACTTTGGCCACCTGATGCGAAGAGCTGACTTATTTAAAAATACCCTGATGCTGGGAAAGATTGAGGGCAGGAGGAGAAGGAGATGACAGAGGATGAGATGGTTGGATGGCATCACCGACTCAATGGACATGGGTTTGGGTGGACTTTGGGAGTTGGTGATAGACAGGGAGGCCTGGCGTGCTCTGGTTCATGGAGTTGCCAAGAGTCAGACACGACTGAGCGACTGAACTGAACTGAACTGATGGCCTTAAAGGTGGTTGAAAATCCAAACTTTTATTCCACAGGGCACGAACCCTGATACTTCACAGCCCCTGAACACACTGCCTTTCTTCCTATTCTTTTCAAGACACAGGGCTCTCTCTTTAGCCCTTCTTGCCCAGTCATTACTGCATGTCACAGTCATGGTTCTAATGGTCCTTTCCAGACCATTGTACTCCCATGGTTCCAGTTTCAATTAGGCCCCACTTACAGGCAACTTCAAAATATAGAAAAGAACAGAGATTAGGATAATGAACTCTATGTAGCCATCAGTGAGCATCAACAATCGGCCTTGAGCTCAACAGCCAATTTTATTTCCTCTACCTCTATCCCTTCCAGTCCTTCCTTGGATTATTTGGAAGTTAAATCTCAAACATTTCGTCCATAAGTATTATAACATGTCGCTCTATCACACAATGAAAAATAGCTCTTTAATATTGTTAAAGGTACAATCAGTATTTACATTTCTTTTTGTTTTCTTACAGTTTTTTTTTTTTTTAAATCATGTTTTTATCCAAATAAGGTCACATCATAATATTGATTTCTGTATCTCTTGGACCTCTAGGTTTTCCGTTTCGTTTAATCCCTTTGCTTTTTTTTTTTTTTTAAATGCTGTAAACAAAACCAGGTTGTCTGTCTTGCAGGCTTAGCCATAGTCTGGAATTCTCTGGTAGCATCTCCATCATCACAGTGATTCAACTAGCTCTGTGATGTGTATCTTTCTTGTAAACTGATAGGCAGAGAAGTTTAATCAGACTCATGGTTTTGCTTTTTTTTTTTTTTCTTTCTCAATTGTTTTGAAGGTCAGCTTCAGAAGTAATGGTGTGTATTCAAATCAGGAGATACATGATGTCCACTTGTCTCCAGATAGCAACTGTCATTGATGAGACTAAATTAAGGGGCAAGGTAGTAATATTCACATTCTATTATTCCTTCAAGTGTATCATAGGCTGGAACACTGAAGACCACACTTGTATGAACAGAGTATAAGAACCATCCAGTTCATGCGCGAAAATACATGCTTTGATTTGGAGAACATTTTCTGGCCACAGCCTTGCTATCTCTGCCCAGTAAACCTTAAATGTGATGTCGCTCTACTATCCATTCTAATGGCCTATCTTCCTACACTACCCTCACCTCTCAGTGAGAATGGAAATCAGTTCCATTTTTATCCTTGACTTTGAAATGTCTGATGCAACACTCATAAATTTGTGTCTCACTGAATCTCTTGTCCACACCTCAGTAGCTCCTAGCTTGGGCAGCTTATCCAACCCTGAGTTGCCTTGTAGTAAAACAGAGTTTGGACTTCCCAGGTGGCACTAATGGTGAAGAACCTGTCTGCCAATGCAGGAGATGTAAGAGATGTGGATTTGATCCCGGGGCCAGAAAGATAACCTGGAGGAGGGCATGACATGCTTCTCCATGGCAACTCTCATTCCCATTCTTGCCTGGAGAATGCCATGGATGAAGGAGCCTGGCACGCTACCGTCCATAGGGTTGCAAAGAATTGGACACAATTGAATGACTTAGCATGCGTGAAAAACGTGGCTGAGCAGCCCCTGCAAAGGCATCACAAAGACTGAGCGTGACATTGCTGTACGTGCTTCACACAGTCCAGCCCAGCATGTCATCATACATTAGAAATGAAATGCACTCAAACAGTTAAAGCCAGTAGGTGCATGAGAGCCCAGAATAAAACTGTGAAGAATACCCTGTTGCTGCAGCCCTCAAGCAGGTTATTGGGAACACTACTAATGACTCAAAAATGTGCCAATTTTATTTTATATTTATTTTTTATTGTAGTTTCAGGTATACAACACGGTGAGTCAGTACTTTTATAGATGATACTCCACTTAAAGTTATTAAAACAACATTACTAGAATATGCTGTGGGTGTGTGCATGCTACAGTGTGAGGGCGAGCATCTCCTAGAAGGAAGGCCCCGTGGTTCCTGGGAGAAATAGGGACGCGCTGTCACAGCAGCACGGAGAACTGATGAAAGTTGCTGTGCCTGCTGGCTGGGCTGCCCACTGCTCCGTGAGGTGGTGCTGGCCCAGCAGCAGCCAGTCCGTTATCACAAACTTTTTTCCCTGGAAAATGATCTGACATCAGTTACTTAACCCCTACTTACAGTAAAAGTGACAATTTTATGGAATATTTTCACTGTGCTAGAATTATTTAATTCTCCCCACAACCCTTTATTCTTTATTGAAAGTGGCAGAGCTCAGACTGGAACTCAGGGAGGCTGGTGTGAGAGACCACTTAGTCTCACCACCGCTCCCCGGACACGCACGGGCATTTCAGCAGGCCGGGGCCCTCTGCCCTCCCCTTCCCTCCTTCCACGCCGCTGCTCTCGGTGACCCTTGAGGTCTATTCCTCCAGAGATGGCAAATATTTGTGATGGTAAAATAACTGAGAAACTATGGTGTTTTACAGACACTTAACATTCTTCCATTATGTATTTTTCCATTTGACAAAAATAAAATGGTTTTCTATATGGGACAAAATCAAAAATAAAATGTTAGTAAGACCATTGAAGGTGAGGAAACTTCCACAAACAGTCTGGGCACAAACAGCACCCACCCCTCACTAGACCCTACACCTACCCGTGGTGGTAAAGGGGCTGGTGCGTTAATGGGACATTTCAGTTCTGCTCTGGGTGTGGTGATTATGGCATGGGGTATGCTCAGTATAACTCAGGAACAGTCCCTGAATACTCTCATGAGCTCAAAAGCATTGGGACATGCTGGGCCCGGCAAACTCGCTGGGGAGCTGAGCTGTGGTCCGAGCACCTGGGCCCTGCCAGGGTCAGCGAGCAGCCTGCGCCCAGCTGATGCCCAAAGAGCATGAAGTCAAGGGGGAGGAAACAGCCACATCCTGAGGAAGCCCCTAGCCCACATCAAGAAGGGCAGAGTCCTCTGGCAGCTGCCCAGACCCTGCATGCTGCGGGCATCTCAGCAGCACCAGGGCATCTGGAGGGCGGGGAAGAGGCTGGGCCCCCAGATACCATGATGCCTCCCTACCTGCCCAGCAGGGGGCTCCTCCCCTTCCTGAGACAAACTGGAGCCTTCTTTTCTGCATGGAGTTCTGACCTTTGACTCAGAGGATAGGAGAGCAAGGTCATGGTTGCAGTACCATCAGGAGGGCCTTTGTCCATTCTTCCTCACTGGGGCGCTGCTCAGCAGGGACTGATGGATCCCAGACACTGATTCCAGTGCTTTCCCAACTGGATGATCCAGGCCACTCAACCCCACTCGGACCAGAATTTCCAATCAGCTTCTGCAGCATAAAACTAGTAGACCAACCTTCTAATATGAAAGATAGAAACTAAAGCCAACAAACAGGAAAAGTAATTCAGATAAACTAAAAAGCAAGTGGGACATGGCTGGAAAAACTGCTCTTCCCCTCCTGCTGACTCATCGCAGCACATCCAGACTGGATCTTCTGAAGCAACCGAGAGGAGAATGGGGTCCCCAGGGAAGCTCAGCCTGGCAGTTGTCAGAAAACGAATTCTCAGGTCATACCCCAGCCCTACTAAATCAGACAATCCCAGCAATCCGTGTCCTAACAAACCTTTCCTGGAACTGCCTAGTGAAGTCTGAGCCCCTCCTCCCCTTTCCCATTCTTCTGGGCAACATTCACACTTTATCTTCTCCTCAAATCCCACACCTCATCTTCCTCCATCTTCACTCAGCAGATGCTGCCTCACTTCTCACTTCACCAAAACAAGCAAAGAAGCCAGAGGACTTCCCAGCTCCCCCCGCCACCACCCACCCGCTGACTCTGCACCCATCTGTTACCCACAGGCTCCTCTCTGGCTGAGCAGCCGCCTGATGCCAGCTCCAACCTCCTCTGCCTACCTGAAGACATCACTCCACAAGTATCCCTTTCTGTTCTGCATCACTTTTAAAAGAAGCCCTCATTGGATCAGACTGATTTACAAACATGCTGTTATTTTTCTGAATAAAAAAGTTTTTTTCTTGATCCTATTTCTCTTGAAAACTATGGCCCCATTTCTTTCCTCTCTTTTGCAACAAAACCCCGTTAGTGTTGTCCGTTCTGCTCTCCAGTTCATTAAGGACCTCAGGGTGATGAATGCAATGGCCAATTCTTAGGTTTTCACTTATCAGGATCATTTGAAACAGCCAATCACTCTGCTGCACACTGCATTTTCCTCACTGGCTCCAGGAACACAGACCTCTATCCAGTGACTTCTTCTTACCCTCCTTCGCTGGAGAAAAGTCCTTTGGATTCTTAAAGCTGCAGGCTTTGCTTTCCCTGTTCCCTTTACCCTCACCTTCTGGGTGAGCTCATCCAGCTTAGGTGTAAATAATCAATATGCAAATGACTCCAAAGTGACAGTTCCCTCCCAGACCTCCCTCCCAACTCCAGCAGTCAGGCTACCTCACACTTCACACGCCTAAGCAGACTCTGATCCCCCCAGTAGTTTCTTCCACATCTAAGCTGCAGGCAACATCCTTTCCAGGCTTGGGCACTCAAATTCTGCTGGCTCTTCCATGCTCTGCACCTGGCTGTCAGGGATCCTACTGGCTCTAGGACATATCTAGAAAACAAAGCTAGTGGAGGTGATGGAATTCCACTTGAGCTATTTCAAATCCTAAAAGGTGATGATGTGAAAGTGCTATACTCAATATGCCAGCAAATTTGGAAAGCTCAGCAGTGGCCACAGGACTGGAAAAGGCCAGTTTTCATTCTAATCCCAAAGAAAGGTAATGCCAAAGAATGCTCAAACTACCACACAACTGCACTCATCTCACACACTAGTAAAGTAATGCTCAAAATTCTCCAAGCTAGGCTTCAGCAATATATGAACCGTGAACTTCCAGATGTTCAAACTGGTTTTAGAAAAGGCAGAGGAACCAGAGATCAAATTGCCAACATCCGCTGGATCATCCAAAAAGCAAGAGAATTCCAGAAAAACATCTATTTCTGCTTTATTGACTATGAGAAAGCCTTCGACTGTGTGGATCACAATAAACTGTGAAAAATTCTGAAAGAGATGGAAATATCAGATCACCTGACCTGCCTCTTGAGAAATCTGTCTGCAGGTCACAAAGCAACAGGTAGAATTGGACATGGAAAAACAGACTGGTTTCAAATAGGGAAATGAGTATATCAAGGCTGTATGTTTTCACCGTGCTTATTTAAATTATATGCAGAGTACATCATGAGAAACGCTGGGCTGGATGAAGCACAAGCTGGAATCAAGATTGCCGGGAGAAGTATCAGTAACCTCAGGTATGCACACGACACCACCCTTATAGCAGAAAGTGAAGAAGAACTGAAGAGCGTCTTGATGAAAGTGAAAGAGGAGAGTGAAAAAGTTGGCTTAAAGCTCAACTTTCAAAAACTAAGATCATGGCCTCCGGTCCCATCAGTTCATAGCAAATAAATGGGGAAACAGTGGAAACTTGTGGCTGACTTTATTTTCTTGGGCTCCAAAATCATTGCAGATGGTGACTGCAGCTATGAAATTAAAAGACGCTTACTCCTTGGGTGAAAAGTTATGACCAACCTAGATAGCATATTAAAAAGGAGAGATGTTACTTTGCCAACAAAGGTCCATCTAGTCTAGTCTGTCATGACTATGGTTTTTCCAGTAGTCATGTATGGATGTGAGAGTTGGACTATAAAGAAAGCCGAGTACTGAAGAATTGATGCTTTTCAACTAAGGTTTTGGAGAAGACTCTTGAGAGTCCCTTGGACTGCAAGGAGATCCAACCAGTCCATCCTAAAGGAAATCAGTCCTGAATATTCATTGGAAGGACTGATGCTGAAGCTAAAACTCCACAACTTTGGCCACCTGATGCGAAGAACTGATTCACTTTGAAAGACCCTGATGCTGGGTAAGGTTGAGGGCAGGAAGAGAAGGGGGTGACAGAGGATGAGATGGTTGGATGGCATCACGAACTTGATGGACACGAGTTTGAGTAAATTCCAGAAGTTGGTGATAGACAGAGAGATCTGGCCTGCAGCAGTCCATGGGGCTGCAAAGAGTTGGACACGACTGAGGGACTGAACTGAACTGAGAGTCGCACCATTCTTGCCAAGCCATATTTTTTCTCTGTTGGACCAGCATTCTGGTTTCCATGCATCCTCCTGGCATTTTCTCAAGAGTCAACACATAAATTAGGTATCATCCTTCCTTTGCACAAACCCTCAACTGACTCTGTGCTTCACTCAGAGTAAAAGTCAAGAGTCTTTAGAATGGCCTTCCCTCCCCACTGTCCTGTCTCTGCTCTTGAGCAGGGCACATCATCTGTTTGATGCTCTTTCCAGACACTTGTCTGGCCAACTCCATGAACTTCTTCAAGTCTCGGCTGTCACTGTCTCTAGTCTCACTCTGACCATCCTGCTTAAAACAGTAATGTGTGTTCTCTCCTCCATGTCAGTCTCTTGCTTTATTATATCCTATTATTACTTAATATCTTACAACATAGGAGAAAATTTCTTATCTAGACTTATTGTCTCTCTGCTATACCACAAACTCCACGAGATTTTTTTTTTTTTTTTTACTGTTTTGATCATTGATGGATTCAAAGTGCCTAGAAAAATGTATGGAACTGAATAAGCACATAATGACGATGTGCTGAATAAATTAACATCCTCAAAGAGATAAGATACTGCAATAAGAAATAAGAAGACAAACAAAAGATATCCTAAGGACAAGAAAAACACCTGGAAATAAAGACACAGTAGAAGGCTTTGAAAATAAAGCTGCAATCTCTAAGGAAGCAAAAGGCAGAGGAGAAAAAGCAAAAATAATATTTTTTTTAAAAAAGAAAGTATTCAAGAAAATTTCTTAGACTTGAAGCAGAGTTTCTAGATTGGAAGGGCCTACCAAGAACCCAGGACTAAGCTCATTATCATGACAGAGAGAAAAATTCTACAACTTGTAAAGTAATCACATCAAAACACAAGATTGAACACAAAGAAACAAGAATCACTGTGACTTCGAGGTTCTCAGAGGTAACACTGCACACTAGAAGTCCGCATGATACCTTGAAATTTCAAGAGGAAAGTGGCTTCCAATGCAGAATTCTCGAAGCAATCTATGATTTAAGCGTCAAAACAATGACATCCTTCAGGCAGAAAAGGTCTCAGAACTTTCTGTTCAGCTGCAGGGAGTGTGGTCCTCCTTGTTACTGGAGAGACTCTGGGAGCAAGTCTGTCCCTATTCACAACCCTCCCTTTCAGAGTCCTGCAGCCAAGCAGAAAGCTCTTGATAACTTCCCCATGGCCTCCCTGAGGAAATGGTTTGAAAAGCTGGCCTCCTCAGTTCTTGGGAGTGTGGGGGTTATTTACATGCTTATGGGTAGATTTATGACTATGCCACTTTGGCCCACGTTTTATTCTCATGAACGATACTGTAAGGAATGCAGTAGGGTCCCCATTAACACACGACCAGGACTGTATCTGTTGCATGATCCCGCGATAGCCACAAGAATCTACCTGGCACAGAAGCGGGAAGATCTCCAGGGCCATTAAACAAAGAACAGGCCAGAGAAACAGAAGACCCAGGCTCTCTGAACTTTTAGGTTTGGTGTAAGCCTGAAATTGTGGTTTGGCTCCTCCTTGCCCCTGTGGCAGCTCTTCCCCTCGAAGGACCATCGCGCAGCGGGCACCTGCACACAGTGTACACAAACAGCGGGCTGAAAGGGACTGAGGAGAGGCTTGGGATTTGGGAGCTGGATAGATCTGGATTTTCATTTTTACTCAGGAGAGTGAGCCAGTTTCTCCACACAAAAGCACCACACCCACTCCTTCATCTATCCCATCACAGAGCACTGTCATGCGCTAGGTGCTTCCTCCATTTGTTATTTCATTCTAATTCTCCCACTAACCAAATAAGGTTGTCCTGATTACACAGAAAAGCTCAGCAGGAAATTCCTTGTCCAAATTCATCCAAGTAGCAGAGCCCAGATTCCACCCATCCAGATTCCACAGCCTCTGCTCGACTTCCATTCCACAGGGTAATGGGTGACAAGGACCAGCCTAACCTCACGCCAGAGGCATCACACTGCAAGACTGACCTGGTCAGCTTACCTGTGGTCCCCTCCTGCTGGGACCAGGAAGTACACTCAGGTCACAAGCCCCGCCCACACACCCAGGAGCTGTCCGAGGTCCTGCCAAAGGATGGCGAGAACTGAGCCTGAGCTCCAGTCTGCTCACTTCCCGCAGGTGCTCAACAGAGGTGGTGAGCTGCAAGAGGCGGGTTAGCAGTTCACTGTCAGCAATGAGTGCGAGGCCTGGCATGCGGCATGCGTGACCCAAACATTCGCTGGGAGGAACTGAACCTCCCACCTCCAAGCTGGAGAAGGAAGGGGGTGGCAGTGGCACTTGGGATAGCCCCCGTGATCCAGTGACCTATCTCCATGGAGCAGGGGCCTTGAAGGAGCCTGCAATCTTCCTCTGATCAGGAAAAACAATGATGCTGCACAGCCTGCCGGGGCCACTGGCCAGTCCAGCAGAAAGGTGACAGGAATCGCGGTGACAGTCATGCTGGAAATGACACCTGGCTCTCCTCCCAGACGTGATGTGGAAAAATTCAGACTTGGAAGGGCCCTTTTTAAGCTTCAGCAAAGAGACTGGGAAGGAGTAAAGACAGTCTATAAAAACATTTAGGGAACCTGGACTTCACACCTGAGTATTGCTTTTGTGAATTTAGCAAATGAAATAACAGCTGTTAAGATTGCCTCACAAAGTTAAGAATAGTTTGAGACTGCACTGAATGGTTCGAGGGGCCCAGAAAGCTGGGGAGAGACGACAGGGCTTCTCTCAGGCTTCACTTTCTTACCTCTGTATTGGGCACACAGGAGAGAAAGTGCTGAGTACAAGTCACAGGTTTGGCCACGGGCAAGAACTATCCCTCATTCCAGCTGTGACCATGGGCAGGCCATCAGCTTCCTCAGTGGAAAACAGTAATGAGTACAGTGACCCCCCCCCCCCGCCCCCCAGCCATGCCATGATCCCAACACGCTGTTGACTATTCAGGGCAACTGTGAATGAAAAGGCCTGTTACACATGCAAGCTCAAAACAGGCTTCTCTTAGCATTACCCAGGTTCTGGAGAGCCTTGCAGTCAAAAAAGAAAGCTATTATTCTAGTGAGCTACCTAGGACATCCCAACACAAGCAGTCGCCACATGTTCTATGAGGAAGGCAACCTTCACAACGGGGACCAAGGTCCCAACCATCGCCCTTGAAGGCAGAGAGGTGAGAACAGAGGAAGACCCCACAAGTGTCACAACAAAACCATTTTTACTAAGTACTGAACTAGAGTACCCCACACACTTTTTGTGGACATCAACTTTTTCTCTTTCAAATTTTAAAATGAAATCGTGCATACACAGTATTTTAAAAGCTTAGACACATTTTGGAGAAAACGTACAAACCTAAGAAATCACTGAAACGCTCTGAAATCCAAATTCACACACTGCCAGAACCACTACGTCAGTTGTGGGTGTTCTCTTTCTTCGGGGAACTGGAGCCTGTGTCACCACCAGGAGTCACAGACTGCACCGTGTCAACACATGTAGCAGGTAAGCAGGCTTCTAAACAAGCCCTGTAGGTAACACATCCTCCGTTCACCTCACAAGTGCCCTATGTTCCCTCAGTGTGTACGGCAGAAGCAAGCTGAACGCACAAGGCAAGATGCCCAGGTAGGAAGGGTCACCCTCACTGCTTCTGGTCAGGAGACAAGGCCAGAAGCAGGGTTTCCATGAGCGGCTTCCTCTTGCCAAGTGGGCTGATTCCCATGCTGCTGCTCTGGCCTTCCCTGGGAAATGAGCCGGCCTGGATACAACTCCATGCCCAGGCCTGGAGGGTTGCCACTGAGGTCTGGCTAAGGCAGGAATGGTGCACGTGGGCTGATGTCAAGGGAGCTTTTCTGACAACAGCCCACTCCAGTCCCACCGGTGGGTCCTGGGAAGCACATAAGGAGACCCAGGAAGCTGGTTAGAATATACAATCGTGAGGATTTATACCCGTGGAAGTCATCAAATTAGCTTAAAAACAGCCATGACACAGAAATGAGTGTCAGAAAGTGAAGAAACGCATGAGGCGTCATTTAGAAACCAAAGGGCACATGTTAGGGTGTCAGCCCCACAAACAAGGCTTCGCATCCCAAGAACTGCACATGTGCAAAGGAATCTCTCTTCTAGGTGGACATTCTTCCTCTTCCTTCATGAAAGGAGTGGAAACCAGGGCTGACAAACATCTGACAACCCCTTGTAGACAAGGACCAAATCATCAGAGATCTACCTTGTCTTCTATGACCAGGCCTTGGCCCACCAGCGGAAGTCTGCAGAAAGTCTCAGACTATTCATACCATGACAACAAAATTCTTCTAAAGACAGATCTACATGGTAAAAATACCATAAGGGTATGCTAATCCAAGTTAATGCCCAGTTTTAAAACAAAAAACATCAGACAGACAGTGTAATTATCTTGGTTAGAACTGTTCCCTATGCATATATGCAGACTAGTACTTTATGCTTAATACATTTCATCAAATGTGAGATTTCTATCACCTGAATAACAGACAAAAATAAGGACTATGTTCATCCCAAATTTGTACTTTGATAACTTACTAAATTTTGAAAACAGTTTAAGTGGAGGGACATGGGAATTGTAGCTGGAATTGTATCCACTGAACTTGCAGCGCTAAGTTATAATGCTGACAGAACTGAGGTGCGGTCTGTTTTAATAACATACACTGAACCGAGAGGTGCCAGCCCTCAGCCGCTGCTACTTGATTTACAATGTGGCCATGAAAAGGCTCCCCTGAAGGTCCCTGGTGTCACGGGTCCACTCCTCAGGCTACAGGCTGCCTTGGATTGAGGAGGGTCTGGAACTTCACACAACAAGCCTGAGAATGGGAGTCCCAACAGGGGACAATGCTGGAATGCACCCCCTTTGGCTTCTTATAAACACCAAGCTCACAACACACAGAGAATGCACAGTTGACTATCCGGTGGAAAGGCTCTCCATCCCCTACTTCAGCAACCCTGTTTTCTTTTTTTCATTTTTGGAGTGGTCTTTCTCTCACGCTCATCGGAAAGGCACACGCAGAAACTGCTGGAGAGTTTTACCACTGGGACATCACTGTGGAGAATTTTGTTACGTAAGAGACACCGCCCGCCTATTTCCTTGTTTGTCAATACAGAAAACACCTCACTTTAAATAGCATGTACAGAGAAGGGGCTGCCGTGTGCCCTCATGCACAGCCAGCCCGGGCTCATGGACAGAGAAGGGCTTCTGTTTAGAACAACCTGCACCTACAGACAGCAAACACCAAGAGGCATGCACACACGACAGAGGACTGGACGTGAGGAAGTCATGTTTCACCAGCGAGGGGGCACTGTTACAGAATGTGGGTGGGACGGCTGTCGCCACGCTCTGACACAGGGGGTCTAGGAAGAGGTCTGCTTCTCCTTCTTCTCCCGCCTCAGGATTCCCAGCTGCCTCTGGGTCAGGCACTAAGCAACCTGGTGGCTTCTGGTCCAGTCAGGTCTCTTAGTAGTCTTTTTGAACCTTTGTATCCCTCTGTGAAGAGCTGAGTTCAAATGCTGGAAACCGTGATGCCTCTGGGGCCAGGATGTCAGAGAGGAAGTGAACAGTGCCAGCCATGCCTGCAACGAAAAACGTGATCCATCATGAAAAAAACGGTGTGTGGTAGGGTCCCAAGCCAAGTGACCTTTAATCACTGCCTTTACTGGGGCTGTAAGGATGTGGGGAAAGGTAGTGAGGACTTTAAAAATAACTTCACATACACAAATGGAAAATCCTTATATTAGCACACAGCAGATTTCTTCACTATCTTATTTTTAAATCTTGCATCTTGACACTGTATGGTGATTTCATAGAACTGCTAACAAAAAAGTTAAGGGCATTGCTATTGTGATATTCCAACATGTAAACTTCCTCTCAGAGTCTTTATGTTTTTATTTCAAATGTAAAACTGCGTTTTATATTTTCCTTAGGTTTTAAAAATACTATTTATAACAAACTTTAATTGCTTGGTTAGAATCCCCACGGCCAATCACTGCAGTAACTCAGTAGCCTACCCGAAGGAACCCTTGGTTGGAGGGAACTCCTGCAGAAAGGGTCCCAAGCGCTGGGGACCCTGCCAGCCTCGTGGCCTCCACACAGCCACTCACCATCTGACTAGAACCAAGGTACTGCTGTCTCTTGCCAGGCATAGGATCCAGAAGAATCTGAGAGCTTCCCAGCCTCTGGACGGAATATTCAAAGATTTTCACTCACTGGGGCTTTGAATTTGCCATTTATAAAGTTGAATTTATGAACCTGAAGGAACTTCATTTACAGTTAAGGTTATATCTATTATTCTGTTATTTCTACACACACACACACACACACACACACACACATAGGTTATTCTGTTATATCTGATAGAACTCATTTTTACGACATGATGAAAATTTTTATCCTGAGAAACATTTTTTCATTATAAAATCTGTGAATACTAAAAGAGATCTTTTTTGCAAAAGATAATGACAAATGCTCTAATTTTTGCTCACTTGTCTATTATATGATTAAAATATTATCAATAGCAGAAATAAAACATGGCATATCACTACAGACAATTCAAAATATCAAAAAGATAATAAAGGGATACTACCAAAATTTTATGCACATAAATTTGACCCCACAGGTGAAACGGAGCAATATCTTAAAAATGCAAACTAACAAAACTCACTGAGTATGAAATAGATAATTTACAGTCTGGTAAACTACTAAATTAAGTTCATAAATTTAAGACTCGAAAAAGAAATCTGTAGGCGAGGAAGGTTTTGTGGAAGAATGTTACCAAACATTTAAATCAGAATCTTCTACCAATTAATATACAATCTATTACAGAAAACAGGAGAAAATATCAATTTAGTAGGCCAGTATTGCCCAGATAGCAAAACCAAACAGTGACAGTATAAAAATGGACAGCTACAGGCAAATATTCCTTATGACTATAGATGCAAAAACCAGCAACAAAATATTAGCAAATACAATTCTGCAATACATAAAAAGCACTGTATACAATGCCCAAGTAGGGTGTATTCCAGAGATGCAAGATTTGCTTAATATCTGAAAATGAACCAATGTGATTCACAGTGCTAGGAGGTTGAAGAGAAAACTCTCATGATTTTATCAGCTTTGTACTTAACAAAACTCAACACCCATCTATTATTTGATTTTTTTTATAAGTATTTGTTTATTTCTTCTGGAATTTACTTTGGAATTACTATAAAATGTAGCCCTAAAGTAATTAAAAAGTTGCCGTCAATTTATCCCAACCCCATTTAACCTTTGCCCTTAGTTTCTGCAACTTATGTCAGAATATCTTAGTCTCTGCAGGTCTTCTGTTTGGTTTTATATTATATTCTGAATATAAATATATTATATTCTATGCATTCTGTCTGCAGCAGACTCTCAACGTGTTTGCTGGTTTCTTTCACTGCTCTTGTTTTTCAGACTTTTGCTGTGAATAGATCAATACTATATGCATGGTATTACAGGTGAAATGTAGAGGAAAAACTTACTATTTCTTCCATCACTAAGCAACAAATAACCTATGCATATATACTTCACAAAAGATCTAAAAATACATGGAAGAAGTTCACAGGAGCACAAATAGGCAAGGTAAAGAGACTCAGTATAGTTTTTAGCCAGGAATAACTTTGCTCCTGGAATTTGCCAGCTTTGCACTGATCACTAAGTAAGATCGACTGTGATGGTGCACAGAGCCAGGAGGACCAAACACACGCACTCAGAGACTTGAACCTGGAGTTTCCCTCACTCTTACCTTCAAAGAGAGAATAGGGTCTATCAGGAATTCGGCAGCCATGTGCTCCATATTCTAGACACCACTCTGCAAACTAGGAGGAAAGACATTTATTTTTAAGAGCGGGGTTTCACTTGGTGGAAATGGAACTAACAAGACACTGTAGTGAATTCACAAAGAATCAAAGGCCCAGGTGCCCAGGCAACAGAGTGGCCAGCAGTGTGGGCCTGGAGGGACTTAGCACCTCTTCTAAGGAGGTGAGACCTGGCAAGTCCTATCACCTGGCTAGGCTTGTTTCCTCATCTGTCAGGGAGGATTTACCCAGGAAGGTTGTTGGGAAGACTGGAGTAGAAAGCACACAGTTCACAACCTTCTATCTCTTCCAAGCACTGCCCTCCACCCTGGCAGGCACTCTGTGCAGACGAAAACCCCTGCCAGCTGAGCCCTGTTGCTGAACATGCAGCTTGCCCCGCTCCCCTCCCTTCCCCACTGAGCCCCTGGGCCTCCCACTGCCCACCCTATTCCTCTCGAAAACGCATCCCTTAGCTTTCTCAGCAACTCCTCTGAGCTCTCTGACACTTCCTTCTGAATCTTCTTCAACAGATTTTTGTGACACTGTAATAAAACTCATGCTGCTTTCTACCCTCCAAACCCTCACACACTTCTAGCTCTTTTGATGCACTATCTGTCTGGTTTTCTTAGTCAGACATCAGGAAGATATTTGTACATTTCGGTCTTCTCCACATTAAAAAAAAAAAAAATCCACCAAATTCTGTGGGCTCAACATCCTGTGTTTCTAAATCTCTCTTTAGTATCATAGCCAGTATCCTTGGTTGGTAACTCTACATTTCTGCTTTTTAAAAAATATTAAGTGACTTAGTTGCTTGGCTGCATTGGGTCTTAGCTGCAGCACTAAGGTACACAAACTCTACAGTTGAGGTGCTCAGGCTCCAGAGCACACTGGCTCAGCACTTGCAGCAAGCCAGCTTAGTTGCTCTGAATGTGGGATATGGGATCTTAGCTTCCTTCCTGACCAGGGATCAAACCCACATCCTTTGAATTGGAAGGCAGATTCTTAGCCACTGGACCACCAGGGAAGCCGCAACATTTCCTGCATTAATTATTAAACAACAATTTGGAGAAACCCAGACTATTTACTTCTGCCTCATCCATCCACTGCAGCCATGATGATCCTTCTGAGAAAGAATACTGAACGTGAATCACAAACCCTCATGAAGCCCCTCCTGACAGATGAGGACTCATGTGGCTGGTGGGGAGGCCCACAGGTGCTGGGACCACGGGGCTTGGGCTCCTGCATCACTCTATCTAGGCTGGGGTCCAGGCCCTCTTAAGTGTGAGAGCTTCTAAGCACTCACAAGCTCCCAGCGAGTCTCAAGTGTAACCAAGGTTGAGATCTACTGACTAGGAGAAGGACTGGCTTTATTTGGCCTCTGCCCTTCTGACTCCATCCCTCACCCTGCACCCCCCAACACTGAGCACATGGGGTGTCGGGCTGCCCTGTGCTGTGCCTGCCTCCACGGTTTTGCAGGAGCTCTTCTCCTAAGGGGGAGACAGCCCTCTCCATGCCATGCTTTCCTGGCCCACCTGGAAAGCTCTACATCTTTAGAAAACTAGCTGTGCCTCCCTCCTTGTGAAGTCTTCCCCAGTCCCCACAACTTCTTGCCCACCTGCCACTGTGGCTGCTGTCACCCGAAGCTGCCCCTCACGTCTCTGCTCCGGCCAACGGAACGTCATGGCCGCAGGGTGCTCACCCCTCCAGTTCCCTCTGCGGGCAGCTCTGCTCCCATCCCCCATCCCTGCAAAGTTTCCAGCTCTCCTTTGAGTCTCAGTTTACATGACACTCCTGGGCCAGCACCTGCCCTCGATGCCCCCACAACACCCTGTGTGCACGGCCTTTGTGAGTATGGGCACCACGGCTCTACTCCACCTGGTTTAAGAAAAGCCTTCAGAATAGTAATAAATATAAAAAATAAGCCACTTTGAATGCTCCCATCTACCCATGGTCTTGTACATTTTGGTGTATTTTCTTCCAATCTTTTTTTCCAGTGTCTTCATAACTATTTTGTGAAGTGTGTATAGCAAACGTTTACTGAGTCTTGCTTTGTGCATTCATTTTCAAACACCAGATGGGTGTTTATTAGTCTCCACTTGGGGCCAGGCACTGTCCCGGCTCACGGTCGAGGGTGTGGCACAGCAAGAGCAAGCGGAGCTCCCCGCAGTGAGCAGCAGCTCCGTCACTTGGGAGACCTCAGAGGTCTCCCCCACCAGGTGGATTTCAGGGGAGCCCCAGGCCTGCTGTGTCCCAGGGAGAGCATGGTGGGGAAGTGGCAGTATGGAGCACAGGGCAACGCGAGAAGAGGAGGCACTCGAGGGCTGAGGCACACGGGCCCTCCAGCGCGGGGGCATGGGTTCTGCGCGTGGAGCAGTGTGAAGCCACTGGAGGACTTTAAGCAGGGGCACTTAGTGATGATCTGCCCATTATCACAATTAATTTTTCTTGGAACAAATTTAGGAGGCGGATAGTATTTTTCTAGCTGAGGCTTAAAGAAGGGACGCCCCAAAGTCATGAGGCTAATAAACGCACAGGAAGGCACACTTAACAGGTTGTGGGACTGCAGAGGGCATTTCCACTCCCCAGTCCCACTGCACAGAGAGGACCCCTGAGGCAGAGGGCCAGCAGGGACACGGCTGTGTAGAAGAAACTGCAGAGCTGGGTGAAGCATGTCTGAAACCAGAGAGCTGTTTTGGGCTTTGTGTGCTCTGGAGGGCTCAAAAGCTATCCGGATAGACATGCTCTTACCTTGCAAGCTCGGTAGAGGTACTTTTTATCCTGCGTGATGTGGTAAAGGGAAAGGAAGGAGTAGCCGTTCCCAGCGGTCCCATGGCAGATCCCATAGCCCTTCCGCAGCAGGCCTCGCTGCCAAATCACGTCGCTGCACTCCACTGCGTCCTTTAGGTACTTCTCCTCCTTAAAAACCTGAGAAATGTAAAACAAAGCAGTGCTAAACTAGTGTCTTAGGTAACAAACAGCACAACATCTCTCCTTTCTGCTGAGAAGGTGTCCTGCTGACCCGAGGTGAACCGAGCCCCGAGAAAGCAGCATCGCACCAGACAGCCTGCAGGCCCCTCCCCTCCAAGTGGCTCAGGGGAGTCCCAAGACACTCCTCTCCCACGCCCCCTTCCAGTGCGCAGTGTTTCAAAAGCAGTTCAAAGGTTAAAAAATGATGAGGAAACTGACAAGATCTCATACACAAACTGTTTTGTACTTCCTGGGACTTACAGGCTGCAGCTCTGAAACTACTACGTGTATAGAAGGCAGTGGAAGATTCCATACAGCCCTGCCTCCACATCAAGAACATTCCATACCCTAGGTCAGCCATATACCCAATGCACCCGACAAGCTGTCATATAAACTGTCACAAAGAAACCTGCACAGAGCATCTTCAGCCCCTCAGCGGAGGAAACACCACCTCCACGCGGTGGTTACCAGGGACAGAGACAAACACGCTCGGGAGAGATGACCCTGGCAGGGCAGGAGGACGCTTTCACCATTCCGACTTCCCTTCACTCTGCTCTTTCACACTGCATTTGTTTTCCTTCCCAGTCCTCGTCTCAGAATCTGTTATTTTATTAATAGTAATCTCTGCTTCTGAGCTCATTCCATTCTAGTGCAAACAAGTTTTAGACCATGGGTTCGAGGCAAAAGGTCACTGGAGAAGAGTTCCCTTGGGTGGCCAAAAGGATCTTCCCTGTGACCTGTTGGGCATCCAACTGAGGAGGCTCTGAGGAGCAGGAGAAACAGCACCTGAAAGGGGATCAGCATCTGAGGGTCCGGCTGCTCACCATTCAAAAGCCAATAAGCAGGCCAGGTTGGTGGAAAGAAAATTTGCTTTTTTCAGATGCTGGCAGCTGGGGTGGGGGTAGTTGGTGGACATATGTCCAAAGACCCTCGACACCACCACCAAACAGGAGGTGAGAGCTTTTACAAACAGAGTTGGGTGGGGGGAGATTACATGCAGAAACAGCACAGTCATCTCTAACAGTCATCTTCAACTGGTCATCAGTGGTCTGACCGGCATCATCGTGGTTGTTAAAGGTACAGTTAATCTTCAGTTCTGCGGTGCAACTGTTCCCATTTCTTTGAAGCCAATTCTCATAATTGTGGCAGCTCAAGTCCTGGATACAGTCCGGTCATCATGAAGGTAACTTCGGAAAGGCTGCTAAACAATGAAAGAGGCAGAGATTCTTGGCCTCCGGAGAAGAATTCGATCCAGGGCAGAAACGAGGTCTGATTGCTCAGAGCTTTTGTGTAATAATGTGAAAGTGAAGTCGGTCAGTCGGGTCCGACTCTTTGTGACCCCAAGGACTGTAGCCCACCAGGCTCCTCCGTCCATGGGATTTTCCAGGTAAGAGCACTGGAGTGGGTTGCCATTTCCTTTTCCAGGGGATCTTCCCAACCCAGGGATAGGACCCAGATCTCCTGCTTTGTAAGCAGACGCTTTACCATATGAGCCACCAGGGAAGAACTGCTGTAATAAAGTTTTATTAAAGTATAAAAAAGGTAGAGAAAGCTTCCGACAGTCATCAGAAGGGGGCAGAAAGAGTGCCCCCTCTCTAGTGTTAGCAAGGGCGTTATACACTTTTTAATTAGTTATAACAATGAATCAGAAGAATGTTTGGAGGTTGTAAAGATATTACTAGACCCACTCCATAATTTACATTTTTAAGATAACAGGATTAGCCAGAAGGTTTTCAGGAAGGAGAAACTGTCCTCAACCAGGATACACTGTTGTCAGTACAGAGTTCAGTTCAGTTCAGTCATTCAGTCATGTCTGACTCTTTGCGATCCCATGAATTGCAAAAGGCTAGGCCTCCCTGTCCATCACCAACTCCTGGAGTTCACTCAAACTCATGTCCATCGTGTCAATGATGCCATGCAGCCATCTCAGCTTCTGTAGTTCCCTTCTCCTCCTGCCCCCAATCCCTCCCAGCATCACAGTCTTTTCCAATGAGTCAACTCTTTGCATGAGGTGGCCAAAATTTTGGAGTTTCAGCTTTAGCATGAGTCCTTCCAATGAACACCCTGGAATGATCTCCCTTAGGACGGACTGGTTGGACATCCTTGCAGTCCAAGGGACTCTCAAGGGTCTCCTCTAACACCATAGTTCAAAAGCATCAATTCTTTGGCACTCAGCTGTCTTCACAGTCCAACTCTGACATCCATACATGATCACTGGAAAAACCATCGCCTTAACTAGACAGATCTTTGTTGGCAAAGTAATGTCTCTGCTTTTTAATATGTTATCTAGGTTGGTCATAACTTTTCTTCCAAGGAGTAAGCATCTTTTAATTTCATGTCTGCAATCACCATCTGCAGTGACTGTGGAGCTCAAAAAACTAAAGTCTGACATTGTTTCCCCATCTATTTGCCATGAAGTGATGGGACTGGATGCCATGATCTTCATTTTCTGAATGGTAAGCTTTAAGCCAACTTTTTCACTCTCCTCTTTAGCTTTCATCAAGAGGCTTTCTACTTTCTGCCATAAAGGTGGTATCATCTGCATATCTGAGGTTATCGATATTTCTCCTGGCAATCTTGATTCCAGCTTGTGCTTCTTCCAGCCCAGGGTTTCTCATGAGGTACTCTGCGTATAAGTTAAATAAGCACGGTGACAGTATACAGCCTCGACATACTCCTTTTCCTATTCGGAACCAGTATGTTGTTCCATGTCCAGTTCTAAATTTGTGTTGCTTCCTGACCTGCATACGGGTTTCTCAAGAGGCAGGGCAGGTGGTCTGGTATTCCCAATCTTTCAGAATTTTCCACAGTTTATTGTGATCCACACAGTCAAAGCAGAAATAGATGTTTTTCTGGAACTCTCTTGCTTTTTCCATGATCCAGAGGATGTTGGCAATTTGATCTCTGGTTCCTCTGCCTTTTCTAAAACCAGCTTGAATATCTGGAAGTTCATGGTTCATGTATTGCTGAAGCCTAGCTTGGAGAATTTTGAGCATTACNGGTGTGATCACTCATCTAGAGCCAGACATCCTGGAATGTGAAGTCAAGTGGGCCTGAGAAAGCATCACGGGAACAAAGCTAGTGGAGGTGATGGGATTCCAGTCAGTACAGAGTCCAGCGTTTAAACTGAGTTGTTTGTTGTGTCATCATCAGTTTGAGGCTTAGAGATAAAAACATTTTATGTGACTAAGACTAAGGAATGTAGAGGGGAAAAAAAATGTTTCTCCTTTCCTCCTCCTTGAGAAGCCCAGACTCCTCTCTCCTTGGGGACCCCCAGGCTTATCAACCTGCCTCGCAACTGGCTCTCTCACTTCTGCTCCTGGAGCTTCCGCATCTGTAAGACAGCTCACAGGATATGGTGTGCAGCCTGTGAGAAAGCAGTGAAGGGCCGCGACTCTGTGTGACGAGCACGCTATTCCCATGCACTCTCTTCAGACTGTCTCCTTTGTTTCCACAGTCCTCACTTCTCGGATTAAACTTGCTCCTTGACTGACGTTTTCCACAGGCAAAAGGCAGGCAGAGGACGTGACGGGGTGCTGGACCAGAACCATAGCGTCCTGCTCCGTTTCAAAAGGAGACTGTTTCAGAGGCTATGTCACGAAATCACAGAGAGTAAGCCCAGTCCTGAGGGAAACCTATGGCTCCTTAATCCTTTCCGGTGGTCTCCAGGAGTACGTGAAGTCAGGCAGAGCCCCTGCTCCTCCGCTTAGGCTGAAGCTGCTGGAGGTGTGCTGCGTACACTGAGCTTTCCCTTCCGCCCTCGGCACCAGGCGCACAGCTACCACACCCACCACCATCACAGACTCATGCTCCAAGCGAGGAGCGACTTTTAATAGTGGGACATTTGGAAATTTAATGAACACGGACGAAAGCCCCCAGATTCAATCACACATTTTATCTTTTCTACATTGTAGCCATTATAACTTGGCCAGAAAAATCTATTTACTGATCGACATTACCTCTCTCAAATGCTACATTTCCCTGGAAGTGTCACGACAGAAAGTCTGAAGAGATGTGCAATGCAGAGGGCCACCTAAGGGATCTGGAGTCAGAAGACACTGGTTAGATTCCCTCTCCCACAGCTACTGACTGTATAACTTCGGGTAAGTCATCATCACTTCTCTGTCTGCTTATGTAACAAAATGGATTGATGCTGAGATGACCAAATGTTGAAAATAAAGCCAAGGATTTGGGGCAGTCATTACAAATCTTTAAGGATAAAAAAGAAACTATACTCAACATCAGAGAATGCTTTGGAAATCCCAGAGAAACCAGTGAGAAGGGCCATGATAGAAAAATCCACACAAATAAATGCTGGAGAGAATGTGGAGAACAGGCAACCCTCTTGCACTGCTAGTGGGAATGTAAATGGATACAGCCACTATGAAAGACAGTATGGAGATTCCTTAAAAAGTTAGGAATAAAACTACCAACTACCCAGCAAGGCCACTTCTAGACGTATACCCCAAGGAAACAAAAACTGAAAAAGACACATGTAACCAAACTTACAATAGCTAAGACATGGAAGCAACCTAGATATCTATCGACAGATGAATGGATAAACAAGCTGAGGTACATATGGAATGGAATACTACTCAGCCACGAAAGGAATGCATATGAGTCAGTGCTAATGAGGTGGACGATCCTAGAGCCAATTATACAGAGCAAAGTAAGTCAGAAAAGAGAAACGCAAATATTGAATACTAACGCATATATACGGAATCTAGAAAGATGGTACTGATGAACCTATTTGCTGGGCAGCAATGGAGACACGGACAGAGAG
The DNA here is from genome assembly GCA_006410615.1 of Neotragus moschatus. Taxonomy (NCBI): domain Eukaryota; kingdom Metazoa; phylum Chordata; class Mammalia; order Artiodactyla; family Bovidae; genus Neotragus; species Neotragus moschatus. Next base: position 349,911 of record SJYA01002695.1, read on the forward strand.
AACAGACTTGCGGACACAGCAATGAGGTGGAAGAAAAGGGTGAGACGAATGGAGAGAACAGCTTGGAAGCGTACACACTAACATATGTAAAACAGATAACCAGTGGAAATCTGCTGTACGACTCAGGGAACTCAAACCCAGGCTCTGTGACAACCCAGAGGGCTGGGATGGGGTGGGAGGTGGGAAGCAGAGGCTGACTGATAACACAATATTGTAAAGGAATTATCCTGCAATTAAAAATAAATACGTTTAAAAGAAGAATAGGAAAAAAATCAGAAAGAGGAAGATAAAAGAATAGCTTTGATCACATTAGGAAAATAATTATTATTTTGCTCAGAATATGCTTCTTATAATTTAGGAAAACAGTTTTACAAAAATATTTATTTGCTAGCTTTCTCCATCTGATCACTTTTCTGTTATATGAGTCAAAATGTCAATTAAAGTTGTTATGACAGAAAAAAAAGATATTCAGAAACTGATAAAATCAATAGGTGAAATTAAAAACTTACTGGTAAGACTTAATACAGAAGAGATTATTAGTGAATATGAAGCTAAATAAATAGAAATTATACAATCTGAATTACAGGAAAAAAAATTAAAAACAAAAGCCTTAGGGATCTACTAAAAATCAAAGCCCTAACATTTACCAAGTGTAGTGAAAGGCATATAATTACAAGTCAAAAACCCAAAGGCTCTCAAGCAGGATAAATACAGATATACATAGGTACCTGATAAAATACTGAAAACCAAAAAGAAAAAGGATATGTCAAGAGCTTCCAGAGAAAACACATACTTGTAAGAAAAATATAATACTAAAAAAAAAGAATGACTAACATCTTAGAAACAGGTTAGGCCAGAAGACTGTGGAGCAATATCTTTAAAGAACTAAAATGAAAAAAAAAAAAAACTGTCAGCATAGATATTCAGCAAAAATATCTTCAAAGAATGAAGGTGGAATTTACAAGAGCCTAGAAGCAACCTAAATATCCATTGATGGATAAATAAATAAAGATGTGGTACATATACACAATGCAATATTGCTCTGAAATAGTACAAGACTGAAATAATGCCATTTGCAGCAATATGGGTGGACCTAGAGACTAACATGTGAGATTAACATCATGGCATTCAGTCCCATCACTTCATGGGAAATAGACAGGGAAAGAGTGGAAACAGTGTCAGATTTTATTTTTCTGGGCTCCAAAATCACTGCAGATGGTGACTGCAGCCATAAAATCAAAAGATGCTTACTCCTTGGAAGAAAGTTATGACCAACGTAGATAGCATATTCAGAAGCAGAGATATTACTTTGCCAACTAAGGTCCGTGTAGTCAAGGCTATGGTTTTTCCTGTGGTCATGTATGGATGTGAGAGTTGGACTGTGAAGAAGGCTGAGCGCCAAAGAATTGATGCTTTTGAACTGTGGTGTTGGAGAAGACTCTTGAGAGTCCCTTGGACTGCAAGGAGATCCAACCAGTCCATTCTGAAGGAGATCAGTCCTGGGATTTCTTTGGAAGGAATGATGCTAAAGCTGAAACTCCAGTACTTTGGCCACTTCATGCGAAGAGTTGACTCACTGGAAAAGACTCTGATGCTGGGAGGGATTGGGGGCAGGAGGAGAAGGGGACGACCGAGGATGAGATGGCTGGATGGCATCACTGACTCGATGGGCGTGAGTCTGAGTGAACTCCGGGAGTTGGTGATGGACAGGGAGGCCTGGTGTGTTGCGATTCATGGGGTCGAAAAGAGTCGGACACAACTGAGCGACTGAACTGAACTGAGAGATTAACATACTAAGTAAAGTAAGCCAAATAACATATGATATCATTTATATGTGGAATCTAAAAAAATTATATATATGTGTGTGTGTATATATATTTATATAAAATCTGAATTACTTTGCTATAACTATTGCTATATACTATTGCTTTGTGAAGCTAACAATGACACTGTAAATCAACTATGGTGATGTTCAGTAGCCAAGTCATGTCTAACCCTCTGCAACCCCATCAACTTCAGCATGCCAGGCTTCCCTGTCCTTTGCTATCTCCCAGAGTTTGTTCAAACTCACATCCATAAGTCAGTGATGCCATCCAACCATCTTATACTGTCACCCCCTTCTCTGCTCGCCCTCCTTCTTTCCCAACATCAGGGACTTTTCCAGCGAGCTGGCTCTTCGCATCAAGTGGCCAAAGTACTGGAGCTTCAGCTTCAGCATCAGTCCTTCAATGAATATTCCAAGTTGATTTCCTTTAGGACTGATGGTTGGATCTCTCTGAAGTCCAAGGGACTCTTTCAATAGTCTTCTCCAACACCACTGTTCAAAATCATCAATTGTTCAGCATTCAGCCTTCTTTATGGTCCAACTCTCATATCCACACATAACTACCGGAAAAAACATAGCTTTTGACTACACATAATTTGTCAGTAAGGTGGCTCAGAGAGTAAAGCATCTGCCTACAATGCGGGAGACACGGGTTCGACCCCTGGGTTGGGAAGATCTTCTGGAGAAGGAAATGGCAACCTACTCCATACTCTTGCCTGGAAACTCCCATGGACAGAGAGGCATGGTAGGCTCCTACAGTCCATGGGGTCACAAAGAGTTGGACACGACTGAGCAGCTTCACTCACTCACTTACTCAATTTGTCAGTAAAGTGATGTTTCTGCTTTTTAATATGTTTCGTAGGTTTGTCATAGCTTTTATTCCATGGAGCAAGCGTCTTTCATGGCTGCAGCCGCTGTCTGCAGCGATTTTGGAGCCCAAGAAAATAAAGTCTGTCACTGTTTCATTATTCCCTATTTATTTGCCCAGAAGTGATGGGACTGGATGCCATGATCTTGGTTCATTTTTTTTTTTTTTTTGAATGCTGAGTTTTAAGCCAGCTTTTTCACTCTCCTCTTTCACTTTCATCAAGAAGCTCTTTAGTTCCTCTTTGCTTTCTATCATTAGAGAGGTATCATCTGCATATCTGAGTTTATTGGTATTTCTCCCAGCAATCTTGATTCCAGCTTGAGCTTCATCCAGCCTGGCATTACACATGATGTACTCTGCATATAAATTACATAAGCAGGGTGACAAAGGAGCCTTGATGTACTCCTTTCCCAATTTGGAACCATGTTGTTCCATGTTCAGTTCTAACTGTTGCTTCTTGATCTGCATACAGGTTTCTCAGGAGGCAGGTCAGGTAGTCTGGTATCCCCATCTCTAAGAATTTTCCACAGTTTGTTGTGATCCATATAGTCAAAGGCTTCAGCGTAGTCAACAAAGCAGATCTTTTTTTGGAATACCCTTGCTTTTTCTATGATCCAGCAGATGCTGGCAATTAGTTATGGTTCCTCTGCCTTTTCTAAATTCAGCTTGTACATCTTAAAGTTCTCAATTCATGTACTACTGAAGCCTAGCTTGGAAGAATTTGAGGATTACCTTATAGCATGTGAAAAGAGTACAACTATACAGTAATTTTAACATTCTTTGGCCTTGCCTTTCATTGAGATTGGAATAAAAACTGACCTTTTCTAGTCCTGTGGCCACTGCTGAGTTTTCCAAATTTGTTGGCATACTGAGTGCAGTACTTTCACAGCATCATCTTTTAGGATCTGAAATAGCTCAGCTGGAATTCCATCACTTCCACTAGCTTTGTAGTAATGCTCCTAAGACCCACCTGACTTTGCACTCCAGAATGTCTGGCTATCGGTGAGTGATCACAGGATCGTGGTTATCTGGGTCGTTAAGATCTTTTTTGTATAGTTCTTCTGTGTATTCTTGTCACCTCTTCTTAATCTCTTCTGCTTCTGTTAGGTCCTTATTGTTTCTTTATTCTTTTATTGTGCCCACCTTTGCATGAGATGTTCCCTTGGAATCTCTGATTTCTTGAAGAGATCACTGGTCTTTCCCATTCTACTGTTTCCCTCTAATTCATTGCAATGATCACTGAGGAAGGCTTTATTGTCTCTCCTTGCTATTCTTTAGAACTCTGCATTCAGTTGGATGTATCTTTTCCTTTTTCCTTGGCATTTTGCTTTTCTTCTTTTCTCAGCTATTTGCAAGGCTTCCTCAGACAACCACTTTGTCTTGCTGTTACATTTCTTTTCTTGAGGATGGTTTTGGTCACTACCTCCTGTACAACGTTATGAACATCCATCCACAGTTCTTCAGGCATTCTGTCTATCAGATCTAATCCTTTGAATCTATTCATCACCTACACTGCATAATCATAAGGGGTTTGATTTAGGTCACACCTGAATGGCCTCATGGTTTTCCTTACTTTCTTGTATTTTGCAATAAGGAGCTGATGGTCTGATCCATAGTTAGCTCCAGGTCTTGTTCTTGCAGACTGTGTAGAGCTTCTCCACCTTTGGCTGCAAAGAATATAATCAATCTGATTTTGGTACTGATGATGTCCACATGAAGAGTCGTCTCTTGTATTGTTGGAAGAGGGTGTTTGCTATGACCAGTGTGTTCTCTTGGCAAAACTGTGAGCCCTTGCCTTGCTTCAATTTGTACTCCAAGGCCACACCTGCCTGTTACCCCAGGCTATCTTTTGACTTCCAACTTTTGCATTCCAGTCCCCTATGATGAAAAGGACATCTTTTTTTTTTTTTTTTGGTGTTAGTTCTAGAAGGCCTTGTAGGTCTTCAGAGAATCATTCCAAGTTCAGCTTCTTCAGCATTAGTGGTTGGAGCACAGATTTGGATTACTGTGATGTTGAATGGTCTGCCTTGGAAATGAACTGAGTTCATTCTGTTGTTTTTGAGATTACACCCCAGGACTGCATTTCAGACTCTTTTGTTGAATATGATGGCTACTCCATTTCTTCTAAGGGATTCTCGCCCACAGTAGTAGATACAATGGTCATCTGAATCAAATTTGGCCATTCCCGTCCATTTTAGTTCACTGATTCCTAAAATGTCAATGTTCACTCTTGCCATCTCTGGTTTGACCACATCCAATTTATCTTGATTCATGGACCTAACATTCCAGGTTCCTATGCAATATTGTTCCTTGCACATCTTACTTTACTTTCACCTCCAGACACATCCACAACCGGGTGTCGCTCTGCTTTGGCTCACCCTCTTTAATCTTTGTGGAGTTATTTCTCTGCTCTTGCCCTGTAGTATACTGGACACCTACTCAACTAGGAGGCTAATCTTTCAGTGTCATATCTTTTTGCCTTTTCATGCAATTCAACTATACTCCAATTAAAAAAAAAAATGAGAGTGAACAGAAGGTGCCAGTGGTTCCAGAGCCCTCTGAGATCACACTGTTTCATGTCTAATCCTCTGCAGAGTGAATCTAACTCTTTGGAGCCACTAGGCTAGAACATGCTCTCTCCCTCCCTCAGATCTGGTCACTGAGGCCTTGCTCCTCTCTCTCCTCTGTAGAACCCTGCTGTGGATTTCAAGGTATGAAATAAAATCCAGATTTTTTTAATATCTTGTGAACTTCTCCACTGAGCTATAACATTCTGATATTACTCCCTCTTCCAAGGGAAAATTGGGTTGACTATTTCTTTTTATGGTTTAATACATGACTATATGGAACAGCTTGTGGGGTGCAAATCATTTTGTCTTCTTGCCATGGTGTTTATCATTCCCTCATAAACACTGAATAGCAAATGTCTGCTCCAAGGAAATGAAGGCTCTTCCCTTTCTTCTTAAAGCTTTCATCTTTTTATCATATATTTCCTTTATCTTCTTCAAAATGGTTTCAACTATTAAAATTAAAGCCTTTAAGGAAAATTACGAAAAAAGGAAAAAAATGTAAGCTCATATTCAGTGAAGCTGGATTGGTGACAGGGTTTCGACTTGCCAAGAAACAAACATGACACAAAGTTAATAAAACTACTTAACTTTTTTTTTTTTTAATTCTCACAAGCAGAAGTGAAGTTTCAGGTGATTCATTTACTAAGACCTCTTCCAGAAATAATACTTACTTTATTAACTTACAGTATGTCACTAGTTAATTAAAAAAATAATTCCTAAGAGGCATTTTCATTGTAAGTCTTGGAGAGATGGAATCCCATAACAATAATAAAAAAAAGCAACTTCAGTTTTTTTTCTTTTTTTTTAACATCTTCCACTTAGCAGCCAATTTGATGGGGTGGAAGAATTGAGTTTTCCTAAGTATAGAGCAGTATTCATCTCCATCACTGCTTTTGCTTACTGTTGTGCGTGCTCAGTCGTTAATTTGTCTGACTCTTTGCAACCCCATGGACTGTAGCCCACGAGGTTCCTCTGTCCATGGGATTCTTCAGGCAAGAATACTGGAGTGGGTTGCTATTTCCTTCTCCAGGGATCTTCCTGACCCAGGGATCGAACCCACATCTCCTGCACCTCCTGAATTTGCAAGCAGGTTCTTTACCACTGAGTCTTATTGTTAGGCTTTCTTAAAGTGGTAGGAAATTTCTGGATCAGTTATTACAAAATCCCTGTTCTCTGCAGTTTTTGGAATAATAAAGAAATGTGCACAGAATTGATTTAAACGTTCATGATAAGGAGAGCATTCTTCACAAATCACCACAAGATGTGGAAGGAAGACTGAAGGACCACCCAGAGGGATGGCTTCAGATTTTGCCCATGAAAATGACCATTGCTGGAATAACCAGGAAATAACCAAAATGCTCACATATATTAGGAAAAGTTCCCTGGTATGTAACGTAGATGAACCAGTACTCCCAAGATGTCAAGCTCACCTTGAAATCTATAAAGCACTTTGGTACAAAATACCCACACACTAGTGCCACAGGAATATGAAACGGTGGAAATTCTACTGTTAGAATTGTATTGGTTCATTTGGATGTCATCATCACCACAGAGAACTGCAAGAAATTTCCTTAAATCAGGAAAAGATACAAAGTCTTTGTTACCACAAATACCATAACAATCAACAAACTGAAGGCTGTCTGCCAGACATGCATTCCTTGCAGGAATCACCACTTTGACAATGGATCACCCTCTCCTAAGTAATCTGCTGAATAAGCCAAAGCCAGGTCAAAGGAGTTCCAGCTGGTGCATTCAAGTGTGTGGTTCCAGGCAGAACAACCTGGTGCCCGTATGGTGCTAAGTACCTGAGGCAGGGCCTGAGGTACAAGACATTTAGCAACATGTCAGGATCCAAAAGTATTGGGAGAATGGCACTGAAACATGTATACTATCATGTAAGAAACAAATCGCCAGTCTATGTTCGATATGGGATGCTTGGGGCTGGTGCACGGGGATGATCCGGAGAGATGACAGGGGATGGGAGGTGGGAGGGGGTTCAGGATTGGGAACTCATGCACACCCGTGGCAGATTCATGTCAATGTATGGCAAAACCAATACAGTAATGTAAAGTAAAATAAAGTAAAAATAAAAAATTTTTTAAAAAGTATACACTACAACTAAAATATACTGTCCTTTATTCTCCATTTAAAAAAAAAAAAAATGAAGGTGAAATAAAGACAAGTGATAAGTAACAACTGATAATCAATGTGTTGTTACCAAACAGACTATAAGAAATGCTAAAGGAAGCTCTTCAGCCTGAAGGAAAGATCTGGATCTTCAAGAAGGAATGAAGAGCACTATAAAGAGCAAATATACAAATAAATATGAAAGACCATCTTGTCTTAATTTCTTTAAAATAGTATTCGAAAAGCAAAATTATAAAACTAAAAATTACATCACTGGTTTTTAACATGTGTTGATTATACATCTGACAGATGTAATAAAGATATACAGAACNTTGCAACCCCATGGACTGTAGCCCACGAGGTTCCTCTGTCCATGGGATTCTTCAGGCAAGAATACTGGAGTGGGTTGCTATTTCCTTCTCCAGGGATCTTCCTGACCCAGGGATCGAACCCACATCTCCTGCACCTCCTGAATTTGCAAGCAGGTTCTTTACCACTGAGTCTTATTGTTAGGCTTTCTTAAAGTGGTAGGAAATTTCTGGATCAGTTATTACAAAATCCCTGTTCTCTGCAGTTTTTGGAATAATAAAGAAATGTGCACAGAATTGATTTAAACGTTCATGATAAGGAGAGCATTCTTCACAAATCACCACAAGATGTGGAAGGAAGACTGAAGGACCACCCAGAGGGATGGCTTCAGATTTTGCCCATGAAAATGACCATTGCTGGAATAACCAGGAAATAACCAAAATGCTCACATATATTAGGAAAAGTTCCCTGGTATGTAACGTAGATGAACCAGTACTCCCAAGATGTCAAGCTCACCTTGAAATCTATAAAGCACTTTGGTACAAAATACCCACACACTAGTGCCACAGGAATATGAAACGGTGGAAATTCTACTGTTAGAATTGTATTGGTTCATTTGGATGTCATCATCACCACAGAGAACTGCAAGAAATTTCCTTAAATCAGGAAAAGATACAAAGTCTTTGTTACCACAAATACCATAACAATCAACAAACTGAAGGCTGTCTGCCAGACATGCATTCCTTGCAGGAATCACCACTTTGACAATGGATCACCCTCTCCTAAGTAATCTGCTGAATAAGCCAAAGCCAGGTCAAAGGAGTTCCAGCTGGTGCATTCAAGTGTGTGGTTCCAGGCAGAACAACCTGGTGCCCGTATGGTGCTAAGTACCTGAGGCAGGGCCTGAGGTACAAGACATTTAGCAACATGTCAGGATCCAAAAGTATTGGGAGAATGGCACTGAAACATGTATACTATCATGTAAGAAACAAATCGCCAGTCTATGTTCGATATGGGATGCTTGGGGCTGGTGCACGGGGATGATCCGGAGAGATGACAGGGGATGGGAGGTGGGAGGGGGTTCAGGATTGGGAACTCATGCACACCCGTGGCAGATTCATGTCAATGTATGGCAAAACCAATACAGTAATGTAAAGTAAAATAAAGTAAAAATAAAAAATTTTTTAAAAAGTATACACTACAACTAAAATATACTGTCCTTTATTCTCCATTTAAAAAAAAAAAAAATGAAGGTGAAATAAAGACAAGTGATAAGTAACAACTGATAATCAATGTGTTGTTACCAAACAGACTATAAGAAATGCTAAAGGAAGCTCTTCAGCCTGAAGGAAAGATCTGGATCTTCAAGAAGGAATGAAGAGCACTATAAAGAGCAAATATACAAATAAATATGAAAGACCATCTTGTCTTAATTTCTTTAAAATAGTATTCGAAAAGCAAAATTATAAAACTAAAAATTACATCACTGGTTTTTAACATGTGTTGATTATACATCTGACAGATGTAATAAAGATATACAGAACTGCAGTCAAGAGAACTTGGCACTTATTCTTTTCTTCTTTTCTATGTGAAATGTACAATGTCAATTCTAAGGAGACTGTGAAAAGTTAAGGATGTATATTGCAATTTCTACATTGAAATATTAAAGATGTATATTTAGCAACCACTAAAAAATGAGCAGCGAGCAGCCGAGAAGAGACCCCACGTCCAAGGTCAGGAGCAGCGGCTGCGCTTTGCTGGACCAGCTGTGAGGATATACCCCACGTCCAAGGTCAGGAGCACCAGCTGTACTTTGCTGGACCGGCCAAGAGGAGACAGCCCACGTTCAAGGTCAGAGAAACCCCAGTAGGACAGGAGGCACTGGAACGGCTGTGAGGAGATACCCTATGTCCAAGGGCAAAGAAGAAGCACCAGCAAGATGGTAGGAGGGGTGAATTCGCACTTATTATCATACCCCGTTCCTGCCAGAGACGCTCGTAAGGCTCAAACAAACCTTGTGTGCACCAGAATCCAGCAGCCCCACAGAGACTGAGACAGAACTGTGTTTGAGCATGTCCTGAGGAGATACAGGTCAGTGGTGGACTGTCACAGGGACAGGGGCTCTGGGTGCAGCAGACCTGGGTATGGCATAAGCCCACTTGGAGGAGGTCGCCATTAACCCCACCATAGAGCTGCCAGAACTTACACAGGACTGGGAAATAGACTCTTGGAGGGCACAAACAGAACTTTGTGCACCAGGACCCAGGAGAAAGGAGCAATGACCCCAGAAGAGACTGACCCAGACTTGCCCGTGAGTGTCCAGGAGTCTCCAGTGGAGGCGTGGGTTGGTGCTGGCCTGCTGCAGGGTTGGGAGCACTGAGTGTAGCAGTATATGCATGGGATCTTTTGAAGGAGGTCACCATTATCTTCATTACCTCCACCATAGTTTGAAAGTGAACTTGCTCAGTCATGTCTGACTCTTTGCGACCCCATGGACTGTAGCCTACCAGGCTCCTCTGTCCATGGGATTTTCCAGGCTGGAATACTGGAGTGGGTGGCCATTTCCTTCTCCAGGAGATCTTCTCCACCCAGGGATTGAATCTGGGTCTCCTACATCTGAGCCACCAGGGAAGTCATTCCACCATAGTTTGGCCCTAGATAAATAGCAGGGAGAGAACACAGCTCCACCCATCAACAGAAAACTGAATTAAAGATTTACTGAGAATGGCCCCATCACTCAGAAGATTCAGTTTCCCCTTCAGTCAGTCTCCCATCAGGAACCTTCCATAAGCCTCTTATCCTTCTCCATCAGATGGCAGAGAGACTGAAAACCACAATCACAGAAAACCAACCAGTCTAATCACATGGACCACAGCCTTGTCTAACTCAATGAAACTATTACCATGTTGTGTAGGGTCACCCAAGACAGACAGGTCATGGTGGAGAGTTCTGATAAAATGTGATCCGCTGGTGAAGGGAATGGCAAACCACTTCAGGATTCTTGCCTTGAGAACCCCACAAACAGTATGAAAAGGCCAAAAGATAGTACACTGAAAGATGAACTCCCCAGGTCGGTAGGTGCCCAATATGCTACTGGAGATCAGTGGAGAAACAACTCCAGAAAGAATGAAGGGATGGAGCCAAAGCAAAAACAACACCCAGTTGTGAATGTGATTGGTGATGGAAGCAAGGTCTGATGCTGTAAAGAGTAATACTGCATAGGAACCTGGAATGTTAGGTCCATGAGTCAAGGTAAATTGGAAGTGGTCAAACAGGAGATGGCAAGAGTGTGAACATTGACATTTTAGGAATCAATGAATTAACATGGACTGGAATGGGTGAATTTAACTCAGATGACCATTATATCTCCTACTGTGGGGAAGAATCCCTTAGAAGGGATTCTTCATCATATCAACAAGAGTTCAAAATGCAGTACTTGGATGCAATCTCAAAAACGACAGGTCTCTGTTCATTTCCAAGGCAAACCATTCAATATCATGGTAATCCAAGGCTATGGCCCGATCAGTAATGCTAAAAAAGCTAAAGTTGAATGGTTCTATGAAAACCTACAAGACCTTCTAGAACTAATACCAAAAAAGATGTCCTTTTCATTATAGGGGACTGGAATGAAAAAGTAGGAAGTCAAGAAACACCTAGAGTAACAGGCAAATTTGGCCTTAGAGAAAAGAATGAAGCAGGGCAAAGGCTAACAGAGTTTTGCCAAGAGAACACACTGGTTATAGCAAACACCCTCTTCCAACAACACAAGAGAAGACTACACATGGGCATCACCAGATGGTCAACACCAAAATCAGATTGATTATATCTCTATACAGTCAGCAAAAACAAGACCAGGAGCTGACTGGCTCAGATCATGAATTCCTTATTGCCAAATTCAGACTTATATTGAAGAAAGGAGAGAAAACTACTAGACCATTCAGGTATGACCTAAATCAAATCACTAACGATACACAGTGGAAGTGAGAAATAGATTTAAGGGACTAGATCTGATAGACAGAGTGGCTGATGAACTATGGATGGAGGTTCTTGACACTGTACAGGAAACAGGGATCAAGATCATCCCCAAGAAAAAGAAATGCAAAAAAGCAAAATGGTTGTCTGAGGAGGACTTAATAGCTGAAAAAGAAAAGAAGCGAAAATCAAAGGAGAAAAGGAAAGATACACACATTTGAAAGCAGAGTTCCAAAGAATAACAAGGAGAGATAAGAAAGCTTTCCTCAGTGATCTGTGCAAAGAAATAGAGGAAAACAATAGAATGGGAAATGCTGGAGATCTCTTCAAGAAAATTAGAGATACCCAGGAACATTTCATGAAAAGATGGGCTCAATAAAGGACAGAAACAGTATGGACCTCACAAAAGCAGAAGATATTATGAAGAGGTGGCAAGAATACACAGAAGAACTATACAAAAAAGAGCTTCACAACCCAGATAATCATGATGGTGTGATCACTCACCCAGAGCCAGACATCCTGGAATGTGAAGTCAAGTGGGCCTTAGAAAGCATCCCTACAAACAAAGCTAGTGGAGGTAATAGAATTCCAGATGAGCTATTTGAAATCCTAAAAGACAATGTTGTGAAAGTGTTGCACTCAATATGCCAGGAAATTTGGAAAACTCAGCAGTGGCTACAGGACTGGGAAAGGTCAGTTTTCATTCCAATCCCAAAGAAAGGCAATGCCAAAGAATGCTCAAACTACCACACAATTGCACTCATCTCATATGCTAGTAAAGTAATGCTCAAAATTCTCCAAGCCAGGCTTCAGCAATTCACGAACCGTGAACTTCCAGATGTTCAAGCTGGTTTTAGAAAAGGCAGAGGAACCAGAGATCAAACTGCCAACATCTGCTGGATAATCAAAAAAGCAAGAGAGTTTCAGAAAAACATCTATTTCTGCTTTACTGACTATGCCAAAGCCTTTGACTGTGTGGATCACCACAAGCTGTGGAGAATTCTGAAAGAGATGGGAATACCAGACCAACTGGCCTGCCTCTTGAGAAATCTATATGCAGGACAGGAAGCAACAGTTAGAACTGGACATGAAACAACAGCCTGGTTCCAAATAGGAAAATGAGTGTGTCAAGGCTGTATATTGTCACCTTGCTTATTTAACTTATACACAGAGTACACCATGAGAAACACTGGGCTGGATGAAGCACAAGCTGGAATCAAGATTGCTGGGAGAAATATCAATAACCTCAGATATGCAGATGAAACCACTATTATGCCAGAAAGTGAAGAAGTGAAGAGCCTTTTGATGAAATGTAAAGAGGAGAGTGAAAAAGTTGGCTTAAAGCTCAACCTTCAGAAAACTAAGATCATGGCATCCGGTCCCTTCTTCATGGCAAACAGATGAAGAAACAGTCGAATATGTTATTTCTGGGGCTCCCAAATCACTGTAAATGGTTACTGCAACCATGAAATTAAAAGACGTTTACTCCTTGGAAGGAAAGTTATGACCAACCTAGACAGCATATTCAAAAGCAGAGACATTACTTTGCCAACAAAGTTCTGTCTAGTCAAGGCTATGGTTTTTCCAGTAGTTATGTATGGATGTGAGAGTTGGACTATAAAGAAAGCTGAGCACCAAAGAACTGATGCTTTTGAACTGTGGTGTTGAAGAAGACTCTTGAGAGTCCGTTAGACTGCAAGGAGACCCAACCAGTCCATCCTAAAGGAAATCAGTTCTGAATATTCACTGGAAGTACTGATGCTGAAACTGAAAATCTAATTCTTTGGCCACCTGATGAGAAGAACTGGCTCATTTGAAAAGACCTGATTGATTGATGCTGGAAAAGATTGAAGGGGGAGGAGAAGGGGATGACAGAAGATGAGATGGTTGGATGGCATCACTGACTGAATGAACATGAGTTTGAGTAAACTCTGGGAGTTGGTGATGGACAGGGAGGCCTGGTGTGCTGCACTCCATGGGTTGCAAAGAGCCAGACATGACTGAGCAACTGAACTGAACTGAAAAAATGTGCAAATAGATACAACTAAAGAGTCAACAGAGAAATTAAAATAGAATTCCTGAAAAAATCCAATTAATCTCTCCTAACTCCCTAAAAGGGAAGGGAAAAAAAGAAAAACAAAGTAGGAGAAAAAAAGTCCCAATATGTAGCCAATAGAAACTTTATGGAAAAACGGTAGAGCTAAATCCATGTAAATATTATTAAACTAAACTTCCAAATTAAAGGCTGAGATTGTTAAAACTGCATTGCTAGACAAGGCCCAACTATGAAGAGACACACTTTAAATCGCAAAACATCAAAAACTATAAAACACTGCTGACCTAATAGAAAGAATATATAAACAGCGGAAACCATATTTGCGGATAGGAACACTCAATATCAAATCTACCAAAACTGATCTATAAATTGACTGCAGTCTCAGTCATAGTCCCAATAGGCCTCTTCTGCAGAGGTTGACGAACTGATTTCTAAATTTTATACTGAATGCAAAGGATCTAAGATATTTAAAACAATTTTGCAAAAGAAAATCAAAGCTGAAGTCTTAATATACCTGATTTTAAAGTTTAAAGCTGGAGTAATCCAAACAAGATGGTATTACAATGACAGATAAAGAGGCCAAAATAACAGAATAGTGAGCCCAGACATAACCCTATGCTTACTGGGTAATTGATCTTTGAATTCGTGCCTCTATAGGTACCAACTCAATTGGGGAAATGAGTCTTTGCAACAAACAATGTGGGAACAATCAAACACTCCTACAGTGAGAAAACGAGCCTCAGTCCTTCACACAGTATATAAAACCTAATTTGAGACAATTCTAAACATAAAATCTAAATCCATGAAGCATGTAGGAGAATACTGTCTATATAACCTAGGAGTGAGCAAAATTTCTTAGACAAGATTCAGAAAGTAATTGCCATTAAAAAGAGAAAACACAACACTGATAAGGTAAACTTCTCCAGAATTTAAACCTTGATTCATTAAAAGATACCATACAGAATATTACATTAGGCTGACTACAGACTGAGAGAAATTATTTCCAAAACATATCTGCAGAAGGGCTTACAACCAGAACATAGGAAGAATTTTTATAACTCAATACTAAAAAGATAAAAAATAAATAAAACAATGTGCGGAAAAGATATGAACAGATACTTAACAAAAATATACAGTTAACCCTTGAACAATATGGGGGCTGGCATACCAGCCCCCACCTAGTTGAAAATCCTTATATAACTTTACAGTGGGCCCTATCTGTATGCCATTCTGTATCTTCATTCAACCCATCAGGGACTGTGTTGTACCACAGTACTGTATTTATTGAAAAAGATTCAAATGTAAGTGGCCCCACAAAGCTCAAACCTGTGTTGCTAAAGGTTCAACTGTACAAACAACCCATGAGCACAAGCAAAATTGCTTGATATTATTAATCATCAGGAAAACATAAATCAAAACCAGCATGAAATACCCACCAGAAATGAAGACAACTTTCAACACCAAGAGTTGGCAGAGATGTGTGGCAACTGGAATTCTCCTACACTGCTGACTGAATGTAAAAATGGTACAGCCCTTTAAGGAAGGGTCTAGCAGTGTCTTCTGAAGCTAAACAGGTCACCTTCTGATCCAGCAATTCCGCTCCTTGTTATCAGCCCCCAAACAAACGCAAACATATGTCTACAAAAAGACCTGTACGAGTGCTCACTACAGCTTACTCATAGTAGTAAAATAACCAGAAACAACGGAAAGACAAAGGGGTAAACTAATATGTCTATAACGATGCATCATATCAGGAAGGTACCAGAATCTTGAGGAAGAAGGAAAGAAAGTATAGTTTGAAAATAATCTCTCCAGGTGATTCTGACAAACACCACCTAGAAGAAAGATACTCCATGTTAGAAATAATTAACAAATGAGTTTTTAGAGAATAATTTATATGAAAACATTTGCTGATAAAAAGCTAAGGTCAAGAGTTGACCATCAAGATGCATTTCTAACAGTTCTACTGTGGAAATTACAGAGCAGGATTGTGGGAACAGGAAGGGAGGGTATGGTTTTTTTCATACATTTAGCCCAGAATCAAAGGATAACTTTGATATTACTTTGCTATGACTTACATGGTTTTCTTGGGAAACATATTTACTTTTTCAAATATAACTTTATTTGACCAATGTTACTATTTGTTTATTAGTGGCTGAGTCTACACAAACTGCTAATGCCCTAAGGCCTAAATGTGTGGTTAGAAGGTGGAAGATTTTGTTACTATAACCTATAACTTACCATAAAGAACTGATCATAGAAAAGTGAGTGTTAGTTGCTTAGTCATGTCTGACTCTTTGTAACCCCATGGACTTCTAGTCCACTAGGCTCCTCTGTCCATAAGATTCTCTAGGCAAGAATACTGGAGTGGGTAGCCACTCCTTTCTCCAGAGGATCTTCTCAACCCAGGAATCAAAACCAGGTCTCTGCACTACAGGCAGATTCTTCACCATCTAAGCTACCACAGAAACTCACTGATTGTAACTATTCACCAAAATAGCTTCCATCCATGAAGCCCACGAATGTCCACAGACATAACTGTTAGGAAATCACTTTCAATTAACAAAATACCTAATACATCACAGAAATAGTATTAAAAATCTTGACATTTTTTCCAAGACCATCTAAAATACTATATAATTTCAAATAATACATGTTCATACAATGAAGAGTATACCCTATGTGAAATGTGAGTAGCATCTATAGGAGGGAAAATCAAACACCAACCATTACAAAGATGCATTAAAAGAAAAAAATTTCAAAAGCAATTTTACATGATAATTTCAATTTACATGGTAATTTTAAGTCCAGGAGAGAAATAACAGTATTCTTAACACTGTCCACAGACAGATTGAGAGTCTACTACAGTTCATCAGTAAAGGCATTGCCAAATTTCCAATAATACCCTGTATGTGTGAAAATCTGAACGCCATGTCCATCCTTCATAAATAATTTTATGATAATTTTAAACTCAGATTTAAAATTTCCCAAATCATCATCATCATCTTGCCACAAAGGCTTATTCGAGGAAGGAAATGAAATGATGTGAAGTCAAACAAAAAGCACTGTGGCTATAATGCCACCTCCTACCTTACTGGTTATGTCATCGAGGTTTTCTTTTACACATAAATATAATCCCTTTTAAGACACGCATGCACACTTACAGCTCTAACTGCATTGGTGATGAACAGTGAAATAAGATTTTCTGCTTCCTAGTAGAAATATTAGCCCTCAAAGGTTTTTAGTTTGCAAGCAAATGTGATTATCAAGACCAAACCGAAAACTCGGGGGTGAACACTGCGTGTGTGCACATTGGATGCGAAGGACATAGCCTGAGCACTGACCTTGTATGCCTGCATGAGCACGTGGATGACTCCGGGGGCCCCGTGGCACCAGTGCACCAGTCGGTCTGTCTCATTGCTTAGTGACGACGGATAATTCCCAGATCGGAATCTTTTGTGGCGCATATAGTCAATACTAGGTTTCACCATTTCTGTCAAGGTTTCGAGGTCCACTTTTGCTGCTGGCTTTTAAACAAATAAAAAATTTAATGAATTTTTCCATAAGTTTTTTTTTTTTCTTTTTAAACCTATATTGCAGCTAATATAGTTAAGCATCAATTACCTAGACTACTGAGGAACATATAAAACTAGAATTAATTGACCTCTCTGGTTACTTAAGGCCTGGGCAGACTTTTGCATCAGTGCTTGCTGAGGCTGCAGATGAAGCTGAAGGCTGTCTGCTGGGGATTCCCTCTTGCTCAGGGGAGGCCTCCAACTGACTGGACGAGGCCTACCCACAGTGCAGAGGACAGACTTCTTTACCAGAAGTCAACCTGTTTAAATGTAAACATCACCTATACACCCTCACAGAAATACCCAGAATAATGTTTGACTAAACGTCTGGGCACCACAGCCCAGTCAAGCTAACACATAAATTCAACCATCACAGAGAGCTGAGGACTTTCATATACCGATATCTACACATCTTTTATCTGAGCTGTTTCTGCAAGAGACTTCAATTCCCTATGCGAGGTGAGGCACTGACAGCTGGGCTGGGGGAAGGTGCTGGAAAGAGGCTGGCTGTGGCCACAGCGAGGTCTCCTTGCTGACCGTGGGAACACTTATGAAGCCCCACCTTCAGTTCTGTGCTTCACTTCCAGTCTCATCTACACCTGGCTTTCTGGAGTTAAAAAAACTGGGTTTACTCTTTCAGTCTACTTCCTGTTATCTCTAGTCACTTCACTGTGGAGGGTGATCCCTGCAGAGGCCCAGGTGGGCTCCACAGAGATTTTCAAAGATGCCCTCCTGTGGCCCAGACTCACTCTCCACCTGCATACATGTCTGGCACTGCCTTTGAGGGCACCTTCGATTCCTGAGTGCAGGGCTTGCATTCCTGGCTTGCTTCTTGCTGGCATCCTCTTCCACAGGCAGCTGTGCAACCATCCTGCCCTCTCAGGTTGCCTACCGTTTCTTTGTTCCTTCATCTGTTCTCAGTCTACATACTTGTCTAGTGGGGCTACAGAAGTCTCCAAGTCTCATCAAAGAAGCTGGGTGTTAGTTTTCTGTTTTCCTTGATGTTTTGACATGATGTTCAAGAAGAACTGTTCTTCATTCTTCACTGTAAAAGTGGACTTCGGTTCAAGTGATATTTTGAAAGTTTTTGTGTATGCTGTTCTGTTACCTGTTCAAATGAAACCACACAGGAGCCCCCGCATGGTCAGGCTGGCACCACTGGGGAGAGGCATGCACGGCCAGCTTCACGAGACCCGCTCTGGTACATCACTGCTTAGTGATCAGGACGAGAATGCTGACATCAATTTCTAAATAGTGTTCTTTACACAATAGTGTCTCTATGCTTGTCACTTTAAAAGTAGGTGAGTTGAAAATTTTATGATTTGTGATTCTCTCAAGGAAC
Source organism: Neotragus moschatus (assembly GCA_006410615.1). Taxonomy (NCBI): domain Eukaryota; kingdom Metazoa; phylum Chordata; class Mammalia; order Artiodactyla; family Bovidae; genus Neotragus; species Neotragus moschatus. Next base: position 368,555 of record SJYA01002695.1, read on the forward strand.
CCCTTAATCTCTAGCAAAATTAAACACCTAAAACTAAATTATTGGTGATTTTCTTATGATTATGTTCCCCCTAAAGGTTTCACCACTTTTAAAAAAGGTTCAAAGGCCACTGTTATGTTTTTCTGAGAAAACAGAGAAAAAAAGACAATCTACCAACTGTCTAGAACAAAACTGCCATTTTAAAATGAGACATGGAATTCTGGCTGCTTGGGAACATGTCTGAACTAAGAGAAAATTCACAAATTGGAATACATAGGTGTTTTACTTTCTACAGTGATAACCAAATATACTTAATCACCAGAGAAAGGAGTCCTAGTCCTGGGCAGATAGGAATTTTCTATCTTCCTTTAGTGAGTACCAGCATGATGAAAAACATAAAAACAAAAAACGAATTAGTAAGTAAAAATTTTACAAAGGAATATACGGGCTTTTAATTAAAAGGATCTAAATTCGAAACCATGTTCCTTGACATACTAGCTTTGTAATCTTGAATATTGCTCTTTGTTTTATTGAGCTGCATTTGTGTATTTAAAAAACTGAAGGTTTGTGGCAACTCTGAATGAAGCAAGTCTGTTGGCACCACTTTTTCCAACAGGATTTGCTCATTTTGTTTCTCTGTGAAACATTTTGGTAATTCTCACAATATTTCAAACTTTTTCATTGTTATCATATTTGATATAGTGATATACAATCAGTGACCTGTGATGTAACTACTGGAAAAAGATCGCCACTCACTGAAGGTTCAGATGATAGTTTAGCATTTTTTAGCAACAAAGTATTTTAAAATTCAGGTATGTACATGTTTTTCAAGGACATAATAGTACTGCACGCTTTAAATAGACTACACTATAATGTAAGATAACTTTTACATGCACCAGAAAGCCAAAAAATGGATGACTGCCTTCATTGTGACATTTCCTTTACTGCAGCAGTGTGGAAATGAACCTTCGATGGTGCTGAGGTCTGCCCAGAGAGGAGGGACTCACAGGCCATAAGGCTGGAAGCAGGCTGAAGCAGCATTTGGTGCAAGGTCTTTGACTATCTGATGGAAGAGTCAGTACGTGATTCAGCAGACAGGGGTGATTCAGAGACAAGAGCATCACCACAATTATAAACTAGTTAAAAATTTTCAGTACAACTGATACCAAGTTGGGGTTACTTGAATATGAAAAAGCCTCTGCCCTAGTCTGCATTCTAGAAGCCTTTTCTGCTTCTTGAAGGTTTTCCCCAATTAAAAGAGCAGGGGAAAATGGACAGAAATAAAGTGTGGGCCACAGACACCTTGTCCAGTACAAAACTGCACACAGAAGTACTCTCTCTCAGGAGGTCCCTGCTTGAGGATCCATGATTCTTATTTCATTTCAGCCTGCTTGGTTTGTGGTAAAATTTCAGTTCCCATTGTCGATTTGATCTAGTATTTTATCATGTGGTGACTGCACTGTATTACAGACTGTCACTCACCTGCATTAACATGTAGTAGATCCCGGCCAGGCCGTGGGCTGCTCCAACATACTGCTTCCTGTGCCACTGATACAGCAGGGGACAGCGCTCGACCTTCTTCTCTTCCTTGGACAAAGCTTTGCCCGATTCAATGATAGCACTGACTACCTACACAGATGATGAGACAGGTAAGTCTAGAAAACTTACAGCTAATCTGTTTTAGTTTAATTAACAGCATGTCTTTATATACACAGATTACTTATCTGAAAATCTTTATATACATAGATCACTTAATCTGAAAATCTTTCATCTTTAATACATAGATTACTTAATCTGGAAGGATAAGCACCATTATCTTTATTAATCAATAAATATAGTCAGGGAGAAATCAGAAGACAATCTCAGAGTAGAAAAAGATATTAAGAAGTAGAACCAAGAGATCAAAAGGCCTTTGTATGGACAGTTTACTAGAACCTAGAAAAACTTCTTATAAAAACTATCCTGGACTACTTAGACTCAATGCTACTGCTGCTGCTGCTAAGTCGCTTCAGTCATGTTCGACTCTGTACGACCCCACAGACAGCAGCACACCAGGCTTCCCTGTCCCTGGGATTCTCAAGGCAAGAGTACTGGAGTGGGGTGCCATTGCCTTCTCCAATGCATGAAAGTGAAAAGTGAAAGTGAAATCGCTCAGTCATGTCCGACTCTTAGTGACCCCATGGTCTGCAGCCCACCAGGCTACTCCGTCCATGGGATTTACCAGGCAAGTGTACTGAAGTGGGGTGCCATTGCCTTCTCCAACTTAGACTCAATATTTTCCCCCAAAAGGCAAGTACAGTTGGCCCTCCATAGGTGCTGCAGGTTTCACACCAGTGGATTCAACCAACCTCTGAAAAAAATATTAGGGAAAATACATTCCAGAAAGTTCCAAGAAGCAAAACTTGAATTGGTTGCACGGGGACAACTGTTTACATAGTATTTTTCATGCGTACACACCATACGGTGTTAGGTATGAAAAGTAATCTGGAGATGATTTAAAATACACAGGAGGACATGCACAGGTTACATGCAAATACTACATCACTTCATTAAGAGACTTCAGCAGCCTGGCATTCTGGTATCCAGAGGGGGTCCTGGAATCAACCCCCAGCAGGTACTAAGGGATAACTGCACAGCCACCTTTGCTGGAGGAACTGGCTTTATTTATGAAAGATTACAGCAATGAGGTTTGCTGCAGGATTTTAGAATGACTATGTGGCAAAGTAGCATTTCACTGTTTCCTCATATCCTCTCTTCCCTCATACTTTTGGTAACAGGGCTCCAAGTTTTAGTGAGACATACCGCCTCAGGGATACAGTTAGGGGGACACAGTCATCTGATGGAGTTCTAGAAGTAGGGTGTGCGCATAAGTGAGGTGGGCAACTTCTGGGTCCTCCACGTCCTCACCACCCCCTGGGCTGGGGGCTCTCAGTGCCGTGCAGATAAGGGCCTGGCCCAAGGATAAGGCAGAACAAGAGAGAACCTGGTCCCTAGCCATATTCACCTATCAGTTCAACTCTCGGTATTGCCTATCAGTTCAGACACCTCATGAAAGAGAAATAAACACTCTCTCTTCTTTAAGCTACTGTTTGGTTCTAGTAAAAACAGCTGACTTAATACAAACTTAAATTAAAAAAAAAAATCCCCAGAAGAAAAAATAAAAGAGCTATTTATTAATTTTATGAGCGGCCTTAGGAAATTACTTTTTTTTTTTTTTAGGGAATTACTTTTACCAAGAGGCAGAGTCCAGCTATTACTGGACAGTAGTATAGGCTGCCTGATGGAAAGGAGAGGACTCCCCAGCCCACGGCCCCACAGTACCTCTTTGATAGCTGACTCACACACAGCGCCTGGACCTATCTCCGTGTTCACGTAGAGTAAGGCGTACAGATAACCTGCCCGTCCATAAAGCAGCTCATCGGGAAGGTCTGAATCTCGACAGACGATGGTTCTCTGGAGTTGCAAAAGTCTACCCAACAAGAAAAATTCTGTTTTCCCAGAGAATGCCTAAAATACCTCTTCCTGAAACTGCAAGTAACCCTATCAGTTTAGGAATTATCTGTTATTACTTTTCATTTAAAAGTTATTTTTTAAAATATCAAAAAAGAGGAAAAACAACAAAAACTTCCACTACAAAACCAAACAAAAGCTTCTCTCTCAGATATCAAAATTAATAATAACACATCTTGCTGTTTAAAAGTTCTACATTTACTAATATATCTAAACTTTATAGGAATATATACATATAAGAGAAGATACTCAGTTTTGTAACCCAGAATTAAAAGAAAGTGATTAGAAATTTTAATAAAAATCTCACTAAAATGTAGCCAGTGCTTGAGAATTAGCTTGAGTCACCCCATCTTTAACTAACATTAACTGACCAGCACATGCCAGACACTCCACTAGATCACGGCAGTGAGCTCTGATTCAAAAGAGAGTATAAACCAGTATATGCAATAAAAGCTTACATTCTCTATATTTTATAACAACAGAACCAAAGAAAAACTCAGTTATTATAGTGAATCTAAGGCATATAAGCTAATTTTCATGCACTGAAGGCAACCAAAAATTACTTAGGAAAAAACACGTTTACTCTCTTCCCTCAAATTAAGACAAACACATGCGTGGATAGAAAAGGAGCAAACAATCCCAATATTGAGCCCAATCAGGCTCAAGATTAATTTTCAACTTTTTTTTTCTATTTGGAGAGAACTACTTGCAAGAGCAGGTGAATTAAAAGAGAAAGTCATTTCCATTTTTTGAGTTTCTTTCAACATCAATACTGAGAATTTGGAAAAAACACTTCCAATAGTAAAAACTCACTTTGTGATGCATTCCTGGGACTCACAATCGCTTTTGAGTTTATGATATACAACAGCTCCAACGGCCAGGGGCCCAGCATCTCCACAGAGGAAAGTGACCCTTCGGCCATTCAGATTCCGAAGTGTTCTCTTTACGTAATCCAAGGATCGGAGCAAATAGGACTGGTCACATGTGACCCGGTACAACTGCAGGTACAAAAGGGCTATGCCTGGAATAGTCCCCCACCCCCACAAAAGAAGACAAGCATTATAGGCTTTCCTTTTTATCATCAGGACATTGATTCACAATTACATGAAACTCCCACACAAAGTCTACACTTCTGAGGGATGACATTTTTTAAAAATTACATATGATTTGTTTCTTAAAAATGAGGGGGGAAAAAAACCCAGGGTAGAAAAAAATTTAGACAAGTTTAAACGTTGCCAATTGCTCTAACACAATGATTTAGTAACTCTTAGATAAGGGACATGTAAGACTTCTCATTCATTCCCCTTCAACTTTCATTTGTCTCAAGGTTTTACATACTTTCCTTTGCTAACTTGGGTCCTTTTCGTCTAATTCTCATATAATAATGTCCTCCTCCTATATCTTAAGCCAAATTACATGACTGCTCTTCTAAATTTTATACCCTCTTCTTTCCAATACCTATTTCTCACAATTTTTCAACTTTCTTTAGTGACCAACCCATCGGTTATCCAGCTCATCATTTATGGAAGAGCCACGTGATCCAGTTTAAGTTAGTGAGATTAAAGAACAGATCTGTTTACTCAAGAGAACCAGAGAGGTGGCTTTTTCTGAAAATCGAAGGAGGATGAACTCTACGGCTTCTAAGGAAGCACACTATTATTCCTGGGCTCAGGAAGTCAATGTGACAGCTAAATAATGTATCAATCTGTATAAATATACACCTAATAAAATATACTCAGGAAAAAGTATTTTTAAAAAATGATATGCTGGACAAAAAGCCAAAAAAAATCTATTAATGTTTGAATTGCGGTTCACTAATATTCTATTCTTTATCTGATATCCTACTTTCACTTTTTATTTTTCATTTTGCTTTTAAAATTTCTCAAAATAGGTAGCTTCCTTCTTCTTTAATTTTGCTATTCAAGGCATACTACTTCCCTTTGAGATTAACTCTTAAAACCCACATATATTTTTTGAGAAGTCCTTTTCTCATTATCCATTGTTTTTACAAGTCATTGTGTCAGATACAAACGGAGCACATTAATAAGCCCTAAAAAAGATCCTTCCATATGATTCAATTATGATTTTGAGTGTGTGTTTTCTATATTCAAAAACTGAAATTATAAACATATAGAAAACAAGTTCAATACCAACAAATTTCAAATATAATAATCACTAAAAAAGGTTCACCAGTACTTCCTTACTGACTCAGAAACACCTAAAAAAAGGATGATTATCTGGCCAATTTATGAACCTAAAAATCTATGGTTCTGTATATTCAAAGCTTAAGTATTTTAAAGTAAATGATGACAGGCAAAGTATAGAAAAAGAAGTCATCATGACATTCTGCCCCTGAATACTTCAGTATGAAAACCTAAAACACAAACCTTTTCTTAGAAGCCAAATTAACACTGTAACTATCAAAATTGATAATTAGTAAGATTGAGCTGTGTTTATTGTTTTCTTTTTAGTAAGTCTTTATATCAGTTTCAGCACTAGTATTAACCTTGCCTCATAAAACAATGAAAAGCGCTCCTTCTTTTCCTGCTCTCTGAAACAGTGTAAGAGGAGCAATGATATTCCCTGTTCTTTAAAAAACAAAAACACTGACTCTTTTTACTGTTTAAAAAACCTCTGGTTTCATGGATGTACAACTGACAAAAAATGTCCTTTTCATTACAGAGGACTGGAATGCAAAGGTAGGAAGTCAAGAGATACCAGGAGTAACAGACAAATTTGGCCTTGGAGAACAGAATGAAGCAGGGCAAAGGCTAACAGAGTTCTGCCAAGAGAACACACTGGTCATAGCAAATACCCTCTTCCAACAACACAAGAGAAGACTCTACACATGGACATCACCAGATGGGCAACACCAAAATCAGACTGATTATATTCTTTGCAGCCAAAGATGGAGAAGCTCTACACAGTCAGCAAAAACAAGACCAGGATCTGACTGTGGCTCAGATCATGAACTCTGTATTGCCAAATTCAGACTGAAATTGAAGAAAGTAGGGAAAACCACTACACCATTCAGGTATGACCTAAATCAACTCCCTTATGATTATACAGTGGAAGTGAGAAATAGATTTAAGGGACTAGATTTGATAGACAGAGTGCCTGATGAACTATGGAATGAGGTTCGTGACATTGTACAGGAGACAAGGATTAAGATCATCCCCAAGAAAAAGAAATGCAAAAAAGCAAAAGGCTGTCTGCAGAGGACTTAGAAACAGCTGAAAAAGAAGAGAAGTGAAAAGCAAAGGAGAAAAGGAAAGATATAAACATCTGCATGCAGAGTTGCAAAAAATAGCAAGGAGAGATAGAAAGCCTTCCTCAGTGGTCACTGCAAAGAAATAAAGGAAAACAAGAGAATAGGAAAGACTGGAGATTTCGTCAAGAAAATTATACCAAGGGAACATTTCATGCAAAGATGCGCTCAATAAAGGACAGAAATGGTATGGACCTAACAGAAGCAGAAGGTATTAAGAACAGGTGGCAAGAATACACAGA
>SJYA01002695.1:379949-416614 GCA_006410615.1 Neotragus moschatus
AACACTTTGATTGTAGACATGTTCATAACATACTTATCATGAAATTTATCCAAATAATAAAATATGATTATAATATACACTTTGATGATTAGAACATGAATATTTGTAACACGTTTGGGTACCAAAGTGTTCTGTATTAATTCAAACACTAGAATACCTCTTATTAATACATACAAGACATGATGTTCAGAACTATGAAGCAGTCTCTTTTCTTAGCTGCAAACACAGTTATCTTATTCACTTCTGAATCCTCAACATTTAACTCAGTTCCTGGTACTTCATTCTGACAAGTAAGAATGGATTAACTATGTAAGTAAGTAAGAGAAGTGAAAATGAAATGATGGGAGAGTTCAGAGCCAGCACTATCCCCTTGTGTGTTCAAGAGTGTTTGTGTAGGCCCACAGAGAATGTTGTCATACTTAATGTGATGTGCCCAGTTACTAAGTCTAACACTAGTCTAGGTGTAGATGATGAGGTATTTTGTAGCTGTGGCTAACATTTATAATTAGTAGACTTTAAGTAAAGGAGTCTATCCTCAAAAATATAGATGGGCCTTATCTAGAAAGCTGAAAGGTCTGAAGAGTAAAACTGAGGTTTCCTTTAAGAAGAAACTCTGCCTCAACATTTCAGCCTGAGTTTCAAATTCCACAACTGCATAACGGGTTTCCCCAGTGGCCCAGTGGTAAAGAACCTGCCTGCCAATGCAGGAGACAGAAGAGACACAGGTTTGATTCCTGGGTCAGGAAGATCCCCTGGAGAAGGGAATGGCAACCCATTTCAGTATTCTTGCTTGGAGAATTGCATGGACAGAGGAGCCTGGTGGGCTACAATCCATAGGGTTACAAACAATTGGACATGACTAAGCAACAGTTGAACATGACTAAGCCAGAGCCAGACATTTTGGAATGTGAAGTCAAGTGGGCCTTAGGAAATATCACTATGGACAAAGCTAGTGGAAGTGATGGAATTCCAGTTGAGCTTGGAAAACTCAGCAGTGGCCACAGGACTGGAAAGGGTCAGTTTTCATTCCAATCCCAAAGAAAGGCAATGCCAAAGAATGCTCAAACTACCACACAATTGCACTCATCTCACATGCTAGTAAAGTAATGCTCAAAATTCTCCAAGCCAGGCTTCAGCAATATGTGAACCGTGAACTTCCAGATGTTCAAGCTGGTTTTAGAAAAGGCAGAGGAACCAGAGATCAAATTNTGGCCACAGGACTGGAAAGGGTCAGTTTTCATTCCAATCCCAAAGAAAGGCAATGCCAAAGAATGCTCAAACTACCGCATAATTGCACTCATCTCACACGCTAGTAAAATAATGCTCAAAATTCTCCAAGACAAGCTTCAGCAATACGTGAACTGTGAACTTCCAGAAGTTCAAGCTGGTCTTAGAAAAGGCAGAGGAACCAGAGATCAAATTGCCGACATCTGCTGGATCATCGAAAAAGCAAGAGAATTCCAGAAAAACATCTATTTCTGCTTTATTGACTATGCCAAAGCCTTTGACTGTATGGATCACAACAAACTGTGGAAAATTCTGAGAGAGATGGGAATACCAGACCACCTTACCTGCCTCCTGAGAAATCTGTATGCAGGTCAGGAAGTAACAGTTAGAGCTGTACATGGAACAACAGACTGGTTCCAAGTCAGGAAATGATGACGTCAAGGCTGTATTTTATCACTCTGCTTATTTAACTTACATGCAGAATACATCATGCAAAATGCCAAGCTTGATGAATCACAAACTGGAATCAAGATTGCCAGGATAAATATCAATAACCTCAGATATGCAGATGACACCACCCTTATGGCAGAAAGTGAAGAAGAACTAAAGAGCATCTTGATGAAAGTGAAAGAGGAAAGAGAAAAAGTTGGCTTAAAACTCAACATTCAGAAGACTGTTCTATACATCTGTGTCTCTTTGGACTCTGTGGGAGAGGGAGAGGGTGGGGTGATTTGGGAGAATGGCATTGAAACATGTATAATATCATATAAGAAATGAATCGCCAGTGTAGGTTTGATGCAGGGTACAGGATGCTTGGGGCCGTTGCACTGGGATGACCCAGAGGGATGGTATGGGGAAGGAGGTAGGAGGGGGGTTCAGGATTGGGAACATGTGTACACCCATGGTGGATTCATGTTGATGTATAGCAAAACCAATACAATATTGTTAAGTAAAAATAAATAAATAAAAAGAATAAAAAAAATCAGAAAACTAAGATCATGGCATCTGGTCCCATCACTTCATGGCAAACAGATGGGGAAACAATAGAAACAGTAATAGACTTTATCTTTTGGGGCTCCAAAATCATTGCAGATGGTGACCACAGTCATGAAATTAAAAGAAGCCTGCTCCTTGGAAGAGAAATTATGATCAACCTAGACAGCATGTTAAAAAACAGAGACATTACTTTGCCAACAATGGTCCGTCAAGTCAAGGCTATGTTTTTCCCAGTAGTCATGTATGGATGTTAGAGTTGGACTATAAAGAAAGCTGAGTGCCAAAGAATTGAAACTTTTGAATTGTGGTGTTGGAGAAGACTCTTGAGAGTTCCTTTGACAGCAAGGAGATCCAACTAATTCATCCTAAAATAAATCAATCCTGAATATTCATTGGAAGGAGTGATGTTGAAGCTGTTACTCCAATAATTTGGCCACCTGATGGGAAGAACTAACTCACTGGGAAAGACCCTGATGCTGGGAAATATTGAAGGCAAGGAGAAGGGGACAACAGAGGATGAAAGGATTGAATGGCATCACAGACTCAATGGGCATGAATTTGAGTAGGCTCTGGGAGTTGGTGATGGATAGGGAAGCCTGGCGTGCTACAGTCCATGGGTTTGCCAAGAGTTGGACATGACTGAACTGAACTGAACTGAACTGAGCAACGAAACAACAACATTCCCTCTTTGAACCAGGAAGAAAAGGACAGGTGTGAATGTCTAGAAAGTCTTACCAATAGAGAAGACAAAGACCTAAATCTGCCTAACAACCTTTCCCTTGTTCACTGGGCTTTTCCTGAAAACTTCACATAACTGACATCACAACACCAAAATCTTTGGTCATTAGCTGGGGATGATAGTTAAGGTGATGGCTCATTCCATTTGTGAGAGTCACCAGTTTTCTTGGGTCTTTCCCACGTGTAAGGAATTCTATGTATTATTAATCTTCTGTTTGTTTTTCTCCTGTTTATCTGTCTTATATCACAGGGGATCTCAGGTAAGAACCTAGAAGGAAAATCAGTTGTCACAAATGGCTGAATTTCCTTCTTTTAAAATTAAAGGTGGAATAATATTTCACTGTATCTTCATCTATATGTATGGTAAGTATGTATGTGTATCTCACATTTTCTTTTTCCATTCATCTGTTGAAAAGGACCTAAGGTTGTCTCTGTATTTTGGCTATTGTGAATAATGAACATGAGAATACAGATCTATTCAAGACAGTGATTTTATTTTCTTTGGCTATATATCCATGACTGGATTTAAGGGATCGGATGGTAGTTCTATTTTTAATTTTTAAAGGAATCTCCATACTGTTTTCCATAGTGGCTGTACCAACTTACATTCCCACCAATAATGCACAAGGGTTTTGTTTTCTTCCTATCTGTACCAGCACTTGTTATCTCTTATCTCTCTCTCTTTTTTTTTTTTTTTTTTTCTGTGCTGGGTCTTCATTTCTCTGCATGGGCTTTATCTAGTTGTGGCAAGTAGGGGCTACTCTACAGTTTTGGTGTGTGGGCTTCTGATTGTGGTGGCTTCTATTGCAGGGCATGGGATCTAGGCACATGGGCTTCAGTAGTTTCTGTTTCCAGGGTCTAGAGTGCTGGTTCAGTAGTTGTGGTGCACCAGCTTAGCTGCCCCATGGCATGTGGTATTTTCCTGGACCAGGGATCGAACCCATCAGTAAGTTCAGTTCAGTCTCTCACTCATGTCAGACTGTTTGTGACCCCATGGACTGCAGCATGCCAGGCCTCCCAGTCCATCATCAACTTCCAGAGTTTACCCAAACTCATGTCCGTTGAGTCAGTGATGCCATCCAACCATCTCATCCTCTGTTGTCCCATTCTCCTCCCACCTTCAATCTTTCCCAGCATCAGGGTCTTTTCCAATGAGTCAGTTCTTTACATCAGGTGGCCAAAGTATTGGAGTTTCAGCTTCAGCATCAGTCCTTCAAATGAACACTCAGGACTGATCTGCTTTAGAATGGACTAGTTGGATCTCCTTGCAGTCAAAGTGGCAAAACCCAATACAATATTGTAAAGTAAAATAATGATAATAATAAATTTTTAAAAAGCACTAAAAAAAGTCTTCTCCAATACCACAGTTCAAAAGTATCAATTCTTCAGCACTCAGCTTTCTTTATAGTCAAACTCTCACATCCATACATGACTACTGGGAAAACCATAGCCTTGACTAGATGGACCTTTGTTGGCAAAGTAATGTCTCTGCTTTTTAATATGCTGTCTAGGTTTTTCATAACTTTTCTTCCAAGGATTAAGTCTTTTCCAATGAGTCAGCACTTCACATCAAGTGGCCAAAGTATTGAAGTTTGATCGAACCCATACTTCCCTGCGTTTTCAGGTGGATTCTTAACCAGGGAAGTCCTCTTGTTGTTTTAATGATGGACATCATGAGGTGATTGCTCATTGGGGTTCTGATTTGCAGACAATATTTACTTNTTAAGTCTTTTCCAATGAGTCAGCACTTCACATCAAGTGGCCAAAGTATTGAAGTTTGATCGAACCCATACTTCCCTGCGTTTTCAGGTGGATTCTTAACCAGGGAAGTCCTCTTGTTGTTTTAATGATGGACATCATGAGGTGATTGCTCATTGGGGTTCTGATTTGCAGACAATATTTACTTTAAAAAATAAAGTTTGGCAAGTACTTGGCATATGCAGACATTCAAAAAATGGTAGCTACACTATGAAAATAATAATTTACTTTCATAGCTTAAGATTATCACTTGATGATAAAATAAAAACAGTATGTGCTCCATTTTAAAAACACAATTACAAAGAGACTCAGAAGCCATGCATTAGCCCAGTCATTCTCAGTTCTTGATGCTCATCAGAGCCATACAGGTAGAGTATAAAAACTGTGTGGTCCCAGGTGCCCTGGATCCTCTTGCTTCCCCCTTCCCAAACACATTCTGGCACCAATTGATCCTAGGGCAGCCATGGTTCTGATCTCATCTGCTGCAACCTCTCTTTTCAGGTCTAGGAATTGATTCTATGAAGGTCTCTCCTCCCTTTGGAACCTCAGAGCATCTTTTGACTCATTTCTTTGAAAGAGTGACAGATTCTCCCCTCCAGGGGTTCAGTTCAGTTCAGTTCAGTTGCTCAGTCATGTCTGACTCTTTGTGACCCCATGAACCGCAGCATGCCAGGCCTCCCTGTCCATCACCAACTCCCGGAGTCTACCCAAACCCATGTCCATCGAGTCGGTGATGATATCCAACCATCTCATCCTCTGTTGTCCCCTTCTCCTCCTGCCCTCAATCTTTCCCATCATCAGAGTCTTTTCCAATGAGTCAACTCTTCGCATCAGGTGGCCAAAGTACTGGAGTTTCAGCTTCAACATCAGCCCTTCCAAAGAACACCCAGGACTGATCTCTTTTAGGATGGACTGGTTGGATCTCCTTGCAGGCCAAGGGACTCTCAAGAGTCTTCTCCAACACCACAGTTCAAAAGCATCAATTCTTTGGCACTCAGATTTCTTTATAATCCAACTTTCACATCCATACATGACCACTGGAAAAACCATAGCCTTAACTAGATAGACCTTTGNTACATTTTTCAGTATTGAGGTTTTTTCTTTCTTTTCTTTCAAATTGTTAGCATGTAGTTATGTGTTATGTTAAAATGCATGGGATCAGCTTCATCCTCTGACAGCTTCATTTTAAGCTTTTTATGTCAGGTTCAGCGCAATCCTCAGTCTAGGAATAATTTAGCCCCACTATTAAGGGGGGCTACTACTTTTCTGAGGTGTCTACTTGATGTCTTGTGTATCCACTCTTGCTACTCAGATGCCAACTATCCTAGCCCTATACAAGTTCTGGGAATTGTCTGGCCTTGTTTTCCAGTGGTCATTTCTCCCACCTTGTGCACATTTGCCCTACACATAGTTGATCACTATTCAGCCAAAGATTGAAAGGAGAGCCCTCTGCCGATCCCCAGAACTTTCCCTCTGCACAGCTTTCTTTCTGGTAATCTGCCCAGGAAATTTTAGCCATCCTGGCCCCTGTGAACTCCAATTTCCTCTGGTCAATGAGACTACGAGGCTCTGTCTGGGTCTGCCATCTCTGCACTGCAATCCAAAAACAACCTCTAGCCAGCAAGCAGGGTTCACCATGCTGGTTCCTTTTTTCTGTTCAACTGCCTGATGTCCAACTATTTGCTTTGTCTATTTGGTTTTCTAATTTTCAATACTGAAGGTCTTTAATGATGCTATTATAATTAAGTCCACTTATTACTAATTTATATAAGTATTTGCATATAATTATTATTTTTATATAATTTTATCATTATTATATCATTTACCCCTCAAAAGTAAAAACCACAGTAATTATTCCAGTTGGTCAAGTGTCACTTACCTCTTTCACATTTGCATCATCAAAAAATACCCATTTGGAACTCTTGGTATGAAAAGCAAAGGCACAGTAATGTCGGCTGGTGTAGCAAATCATGCCAACAAGGTGAAGCTCACTATTTTTGGCATTTTCATCAGTAACTCTATAAAAAAGCTGTTTAAAAATAATGTATATTTAATAGTTCTTTTCAAAGATAAGGAAAAACCATTTGATAAGTCATGCATTTGATTCTCTACGACAATTATTTCTCATGCATACTGTCCCAAACTGATATTAGTACTAAAGACACCACACCGCACTGTTAACAGAATTATTATTTTCGATTAGTCTATAAGAGACATGATGTCTAACAAAAGGTAATTACTACAGCTTAGTTCAGTAGCACAGCATCTTGAATACAGAACAGACACTTTACATACATAAAACAAAATGAGATAAATCACACATTTCCTGATAATTCATGGTTGAATCGCATTATTTTAACATACATTAACCATACTACCTAAAAGATAACTATCTAAAAGTTTAACTGCAATATAAATCAATTTAAAATAAGATAGTAATATGCACACTTATGGCAGAAAGTGAAGAAGAACTAAAGATCTCTTGATGAAAGTGAAAGAGGAGAGTGAAAAAGTTGGCTTAAAGCTCAACATGCAGAAAACTAAGATCATAGCATTTGGTCCCATCACTTCATGGGAAATAGATGGGGAAACAGTGGAAACAGTGTCAGACTTTATTTTGGGGGGCTCCAAAATCAGTGCAGATGGTGACTGCAGCCATGATATTAAGACGCTTACTCCTTAGAAGGGAAGTTATGACCAACCTAGACAGCATATTAAAAAGCAGAGATATTACTTTGCTAACAAAGGTCCGTCTAGTCAAGGCTATGGTTTTTCCAGTGGTCATGTATGGATGTGAGATTTGGACTGTGAAGAAAGCTGAGTGCCAAACAATTGATGCTTTTGAACTGTGGTGTTGGAGGAGACTCTTGAGAGTCCCTTGGTCTGCAAGGAGATCCAACCAGTCCATCCTAAAGGAGATCAGTCCTGGGTGTTTATTGGAGGGACTGATGTGAAGCTGAAACTTTAATACTTTGACTACCTGATGGGAAGACCTGACTCATTGGCAAAGACTCTGATGCTGGGAGGGATTGGGGGCAGGAGGAGAAGGGGAGGACCGAGGATGAGATGGTTGGATGGCATCACCGACACAATGGACATGGGTTTGGGTGGACTCTGGGAGTTGGTGATAGACAGGGAGACCTGGCGTGATGTGGTTCATGGGGTCGCAAAGAGTCGGACATGACTAAGCGAATGAACTGTATTTGTATGTAAATAGTTTTTTGTTTCCTGCTTCAGAAATTCTGTCTTTCATTTTATACAGTTTTATTATAATGTGTCTCATAAAGTCCTGAGTTGAATCTCTTTGGGAAGTACAGACATCTTGAACTCTTAATTTGCATCTCTCTTCCCAGATTTTGAAAATTATCAGCCATTATTTCTTTAAATAAGCTTTTGCTTTCCCCTGCGCCCCTTTTCCTTCTGTGACTCCTATAATGCATTAGTTGTTTTCTTGATGACATTAATTCACGTAGGCTTTCTTTACTTGTATTCATTCTTTTCCCTTTTTTCTCCTCTGACTGGTTAATTACAAAGGACCTGCTTCAAAGTTTATAGGTTATTTATTTCTTGTTGATCCATTCTGCTTCTGCTGCTTTCTGCTGCAGTTCTCATGTTATTTGCTTGTATTCTTCAGCTCCAGGCTTCCTTTTTGGTTCTNCTTTCATTTTATACAGTTTTATTATAATGTGTCTCATAAAGTCCTGAGTTGAATCTCTTTGGGAAGTACAGACATCTTGAACTCTTAATTTGCATCTCTCTTCCCAGATTTTGAAAATTATCAGCCATTATTTCTTTAAATAAGCTTTTGCTTTCCCCTGCGCCCCTTTTCCTTCTGTGACTCCTATAATGCATTAGTTGTTTTCTTGATGACATTAATTCACGTAGGCTTTCTTTACTTGTATTCATTCTTTTCCCTTTTTTCTCCTCTGACTGGTTAATTACAAAGGACCTGCTTCAAAGTTTATAGGTTATTTATTTCTTGTTGATCCATTCTGCTTCTGCTGCTTTCTGCTGCAGTTCTCATGTTATTTGCTTGTATTCTTCAGCTCCAGGCTTCCTTTTTGGTTCTATTATGTATCGTTTTCCTGTACTGTTTTGTTTATGCAGTTTTGTATTGTTATATGTATTGTTTCCCTGATTTCATTAAAATGTCTTTCTCCATTTTCTTGTAGTTCATGAGCTTCTTCAAAAACACTAATTTGAATTCTTTATCAGAGAAACCATAAATCTCCATTTCTTTAGGGGTGGTTACTGGACAGTTATTTTATTATAAAATTCTTAAGTATAAGTGGTATTATGTTTCCTTGATTTTTCATGTTTCTTTAAGTTGTGTGTTGCTGTTTCAGCCTGTGAAGATGTAGTCACCTCCTTCAGTCTTTACTGACAGCCTTCAGGAATGAAATGCCTCCAGTCAGCCTTACGAGGGATTCTCAGGCTTTCTCAGAACGTCTCTATGGATATGCCTCCTCCACACTTTTTGCTCCCTGTTAGGGGAGAATTCTGAAGACTGTGTGCCTCTCCTGATTCCATAAAGTCAGGCTGAGTGCTGAGTCTCCTGTCTGCTTTTCCTAGGGTAGCTGAGGGCTGCTCAAGTGTGTATGCTTGCTCCCAATCCTGCTGGTTGAGCCAGCTTTCTGCCCACACTGAATGTCCACAAAGGTTGCACACACTGCCCTCAGGGGCACACATAAGGTGGGTCAGTGTGTGAGTGTGGAATGCAGCATGTTGGAGGCCCAAGGTTATGGTTATGGGCCAATCTGGGGGGATCCACAGGTGGTGTCCCTGGTGACTCACAGGTAGGCTTCCTGATAGAGTCTGCAACGTGGTTAGTGGAACTGTGTGCCCTGTTGAATCTTGAGCCCTGGCTGCTATGCTCTCAACCTCTCCTTGCCCCTCAGTTATGCAGGTCACCTCTGTATTCTGAAAGGGGTGAGAAAGAAGTGGGTGTCCTCAGTAGTTTCACACAGAGTTGCGGAAGCTGGGCACTCACTCACACGTTCTCACTTTCCTGTGCAGGAGAAATCACAGGCCACGCGTCTCTCTCTTGGCACTGAGCTGTTGAGGATGAGGTGACAGGTGATGTAGGAATTTTCCTCTTACCCTTTTCAATGTGTCCAATCTCAGTTCTATTTTTTTTTGTTTGTTTGTTTGCTTCAGTGATATCATGTAACTCCTCCGTGGGACTCTTGGGTCCCAGAAAGGTACCCTCATTTGTGTGCAATTATCAAAATCAGTATTCTTTGGGTGGAAGAGGGAAACAATACAGAACTCATGTTACAGCATTGTTATGTCATTCTCCTTGGGATTTCCTGTTCTTTAACTAAAGTTTGGTAAAATTTCCCAGTGAAATTTTTGGCCAGGTAGTTGATGACATTCTCAAATTTTTATTTGGAATTATGTCTATTTACACGTTGTAGCTCTTCCAGTGTTGGGTTTGGTAGATTATGTATTCAGAGAATTATCCATTTCAGTTATATTGTGAAATAAATTTATGTAGTGAAAAGTAGTCATGTTATTCCTAAAATTTCCTGTTTTAAGGTTTCCCAATTTTGTTGATGTTTCTATGCCTGGTTCTCCCATCTGCAAAACTCTGTTCCTCATCAATGTTGCTCTATACTTATGTCCCTGTCTCCTTGAATCGTATCTTAGCTAGTCTTCTAATATAGGAGTCAGCAAAATTGTTTTCCCATAAAAAACTTAGACAATAAGCTCTAGGTTAGGTTTAAGGCAATGGCACCCCACTCCAGTACTCTTGCCTGGAAAATCCCATGGACGGAGGAGCCTGGTGGGCTGCAGTCCATGGGGTCGCTAAGAGTCGGGCACAACTGAGCGACTTCACTTTCACTTTTCACTTTCATGCACTGGAGAAGGAAATGGCAACCCACTCCAGTGTTCTTGCCTGGAGAATCCCAGGGACGGAGGAGCCTGGTGGGCTACCATCTATGGGGTCGCACAGAGTCGGACACGACTGAAGCGACTTAGCAGCAGCAGCAGCAGCAGGCCTTGAGGACCACATTCAGTTTCTGTTGGGTATTCTTTTATTTCAAAATTCTTAGGAATATAAATAAAAGCCCTTTTTGGTAACAGGCCTGTGAAAAAACAGGCTGTATCCCAGATTTGGCCCATGAGCCATTGTTTGTAAGCTACTACACTAGCAGAGTCCTCTGCAATGCTCTAAATAAAAATATTCTCTAGGCTCTTCTTAGATCTTTTGTTACACTTTATATGTTAGGAGGGTGGCAACCCAGCTGGATTTAAAACCATATCTTCATTTATAACTCCCTGGAAATCTTGCAGGGTGCTGGTGAACTTCTGAATGTGGCCACTGAGAGGTTGCATACCACAGGGATTTCCTCCCTGCTGGTACTTCGCTCATGTACCTCCTCCTTAACTGCTGACATCCCACACCACAGCAGGACAGGTGACAACCGGTGAACTGGCACTGATGCCTCATTGGCACCAGAAGCCCACAGTTTACACCGCCACACGCTCTTGGTGGTATACATTCTGTGGGTTGGGACAAGTGTATAACAGGATGTATCCACCACTGCAGACGACCCAGAGCAGTTTCACTGTCCTAAATATCCTCTGTGCTCTGCCTGTTCATCTGTCCTCCACCTCTAAACTCACTGAAACCAGTAACCATTTCTACTGTCTTCATAGTTACATATTTTCCAGAATACCATATAATTGAAATCATATAGTAGGTAGCCTTTTCAAAGTGTCTTCTAGAAAAACTAGAAAGTTTTAAGTTTCTTCCATGTCTCCTTTTAATGCTGAATAATACTTCATTGTTTAGATGGACCATTTATTTATCGACTTACTCACTGAGAGACATCTTGGCTACTTCAAACTTGTGGCAACTATGAATACAGTTTGCTCTAAACACTCACGTGCAGCTTTTTGGTGGGCCTAAATTTTCACTTCATTTGGGTAATAAAGAGCACCATTACTGGAACATATATTAAGAGTCATGTTTAGTTTTGTAAAAAATTGCCAACCATCTTCTAGCATGGCTGACTATTGTGCACTTCCATTAGCGGTAAGTCAGAGTTCTGGCTGTTCCACACTGTCACCAGCATTTGGTACTGTCAGTGTTTTGAAATCTGGCAATTCCCTAATGACATGAGATGCTGAACATCTTTTCATATGTTTCCATATGGCTTATTTGCCATCTGTGTATCTTTTTGGGTGAGGTGTCTGCTCATGCACTCTGTCTGTTCTATGAGAGGGTTGTTCATTTCCTTATTATTGGGTTTTAAGAGTTTTTTTGTTTATGCTTGGTAAAAATCCTTCATCAGGTATGTCCTTTACAACTTTTAAAAATTTTATTTATTTTTTTAATTGAAGGATAATTGCTTTACAGAATTTTGTTGTTTTCTGTCAAACCTCAACATGAATCAGCCATAGAGTTTCTTTCTGGTTAGTGGCTTATCTTCTCATTGTTTTTCACATGGTAGTTTTTAAAAAAGGCTTATCATTTACAGGGATCTCTCTCTCTCTCTCTCTTTTTTTTTTTTTNCACCATGCTGGTTCCTTTTTTCTGTTCAACTGCCTGATGTCCAACTATTTGCTTTGTCTATTTGGTTTTCTAATTTTCAATACTGAAGGTCTTTAATGATGCTATTATAATTAAGTCCACTTATTACTAATTTATATAAGTATTTGCATATAATTATTATTTTTATATAATTTTATCATTATTATATCATTTACCCCTCAAAAGTAAAAACCACAGTAATTATTCCAGTTGGTCAAGTGTCACTTACCTCTTTCACATTTGCATCATCAAAAAATACCCATTTGGAACTCTTGGTATGAAAAGCAAAGGCACAGTAATGTCGGCTGGTGTAGCAAATCATGCCAACAAGGTGAAGCTCACTATTTTTGGCATTTTCATCAGTAACTCTATAAAAAAGCTGTTTAAAAATAATGTATATTTAATAGTTCTTTTCAAAGATAAGGAAAAACCATTTGATAAGTCATGCATTTGATTCTCTACGACAATTATTTCTCATGCATACTGTCCCAAACTGATATTAGTACTAAAGACACCACACCGCACTGTTAACAGAATTATTATTTTCGATTAGTCTATAAGAGACATGATGTCTAACAAAAGGTAATTACTACAGCTTAGTTCAGTAGCACAGCATCTTGAATACAGAACAGACACTTTACATACATAAAACAAAATGAGATAAATCACACATTTCCTGATAATTCATGGTTGAATCGCATTATTTTAACATACATTAACCATACTACCTAAAAGATAACTATCTAAAAGTTTAACTGCAATATAAATCAATTTAAAATAAGATAGTAATATGCACACTTATGGCAGAAAGTGAAGAAGAACTAAAGATCTCTTGATGAAAGTGAAAGAGGAGAGTGAAAAAGTTGGCTTAAAGCTCAACATGCAGAAAACTAAGATCATAGCATTTGGTCCCATCACTTCATGGGAAATAGATGGGGAAACAGTGGAAACAGTGTCAGACTTTATTTTGGGGGGCTCCAAAATCAGTGCAGATGGTGACTGCAGCCATGATATTAAGACGCTTACTCCTTAGAAGGGAAGTTATGACCAACCTAGACAGCATATTAAAAAGCAGAGATATTACTTTGCTAACAAAGGTCCGTCTAGTCAAGGCTATGGTTTTTCCAGTGGTCATGTATGGATGTGAGATTTGGACTGTGAAGAAAGCTGAGTGCCAAACAATTGATGCTTTTGAACTGTGGTGTTGGAGGAGACTCTTGAGAGTCCCTTGGTCTGCAAGGAGATCCAACCAGTCCATCCTAAAGGAGATCAGTCCTGGGTGTTTATTGGAGGGACTGATGTGAAGCTGAAACTTTAATACTTTGACTACCTGATGGGAAGACCTGACTCATTGGCAAAGACTCTGATGCTGGGAGGGATTGGGGGCAGGAGGAGAAGGGGAGGACCGAGGATGAGATGGTTGGATGGCATCACCGACACAATGGACATGGGTTTGGGTGGACTCTGGGAGTTGGTGATAGACAGGGAGACCTGGCGTGATGTGGTTCATGGGGTCGCAAAGAGTCGGACATGACTAAGCGAATGAACTGTATTTGTATGTAAATAGTTTTTTGTTTCCTGCTTCAGAAATTCTGTCTTTCATTTTATACAGTTTTATTATAATGTGTCTCATAAAGTCCTGAGTTGAATCTCTTTGGGAAGTACAGACATCTTGAACTCTTAATTTGCATCTCTCTTCCCAGATTTTGAAAATTATCAGCCATTATTTCTTTAAATAAGCTTTTGCTTTCCCCTGCGCCCCTTTTCCTTCTGTGACTCCTATAATGCATTAGTTGTTTTCTTGATGACATTAATTCACGTAGGCTTTCTTTACTTGTATTCATTCTTTTCCCTTTTTTCTCCTCTGACTGGTTAATTACAAAGGACCTGCTTCAAAGTTTATAGGTTATTTATTTCTTGTTGATCCATTCTGCTTCTGCTGCTTTCTGCTGCAGTTCTCATGTTATTTGCTTGTATTCTTCAGCTCCAGGCTTCCTTTTTGGTTCTATTATGTATCGTTTTCCTGTACTGTTTTGTTTATGCAGTTTTGTATTGTTATATGTATTGTTTCCCTGATTTCATTAAAATGTCTTTCTCCATTTTCTTGTAGTTCATGAGCTTCTTCAAAAACACTAATTTGAATTCTTTATCAGAGAAACCATAAATCTCCATTTCTTTAGGGGTGGTTACTGGACAGTTATTTTATTATAAAATTCTTAAGTATAAGTGGTATTATGTTTCCTTGATTTTTCATGTTTCTTTAAGTTGTGTGTTGCTGTTTCAGCCTGTGAAGATGTAGTCACCTCCTTCAGTCTTTACTGACAGCCTTCAGGAATGAAATGCCTCCAGTCAGCCTTACGAGGGATTCTCAGGCTTTCTCAGAACGTCTCTATGGATATGCCTCCTCCACACTTTTTGCTCCCTGTTAGGGGAGAATTCTGAAGACTGTGTGCCTCTCCTGATTCCATAAAGTCAGGCTGAGTGCTGAGTCTCCTGTCTGCTTTTCCTAGGGTAGCTGAGGGCTGCTCAAGTGTGTATGCTTGCTCCCAATCCTGCTGGTTGAGCCAGCTTTCTGCCCACACTGAATGTCCACAAAGGTTGCACACACTGCCCTCAGGGGCACACATAAGGTGGGTCAGTGTGTGAGTGTGGAATGCAGCATGTTGGAGGCCCAAGGTTATGGTTATGGGCCAATCTGGGGGGATCCACAGGTGGTGTCCCTGGTGACTCACAGGTAGGCTTCCTGATAGAGTCTGCAACGTGGTTAGTGGAACTGTGTGCCCTGTTGAATCTTGAGCCCTGGCTGCTATGCTCTCAACCTCTCCTTGCCCCTCAGTTATGCAGGTCACCTCTGTATTCTGAAAGGGGTGAGAAAGAAGTGGGTGTCCTCAGTAGTTTCACACAGAGTTGCGGAAGCTGGGCACTCACTCACACGTTCTCACTTTCCTGTGCAGGAGAAATCACAGGCCACGCGTCTCTCTCTTGGCACTGAGCTGTTGAGGATGAGGTGACAGGTGATGTAGGAATTTTCCTCTTACCCTTTTCAATGTGTCCAATCTCAGTTCTATTTTTTTTTGTTTGTTTGTTTGCTTCAGTGATATCATGTAACTCCTCCGTGGGACTCTTGGGTCCCAGAAAGGTACCCTCATTTGTGTGCAATTATCAAAATCAGTATTCTTTGGGTGGAAGAGGGAAACAATACAGAACTCATGTTACAGCATTGTTATGTCATTCTCCTTGGGATTTCCTGTTCTTTAACTAAAGTTTGGTAAAATTTCCCAGTGAAATTTTTGGCCAGGTAGTTGATGACATTCTCAAATTTTTATTTGGAATTATGTCTATTTACACGTTGTAGCTCTTCCAGTGTTGGGTTTGGTAGATTATGTATTCAGAGAATTATCCATTTCAGTTATATTGTGAAATAAATTTATGTAGTGAAAAGTAGTCATGTTATTCCTAAAATTTCCTGTTTTAAGGTTTCCCAATTTTGTTGATGTTTCTATGCCTGGTTCTCCCATCTGCAAAACTCTGTTCCTCATCAATGTTGCTCTATACTTATGTCCCTGTCTCCTTGAATCGTATCTTAGCTAGTCTTCTAATATAGGAGTCAGCAAAATTGTTTTCCCATAAAAAACTTAGACAATAAGCTCTAGGTTAGGTTTAAGGCAATGGCACCCCACTCCAGTACTCTTGCCTGGAAAATCCCATGGACGGAGGAGCCTGGTGGGCTGCAGTCCATGGGGTCGCTAAGAGTCGGGCACAACTGAGCGACTTCACTTTCACTTTTCACTTTCATGCACTGGAGAAGGAAATGGCAACCCACTCCAGTGTTCTTGCCTGGAGAATCCCAGGGACGGAGGAGCCTGGTGGGCTACCATCTATGGGGTCGCACAGAGTCGGACACGACTGAAGCGACTTAGCAGCAGCAGCAGCAGCAGGCCTTGAGGACCACATTCAGTTTCTGTTGGGTATTCTTTTATTTCAAAATTCTTAGGAATATAAATAAAAGCCCTTTTTGGTAACAGGCCTGTGAAAAAACAGGCTGTATCCCAGATTTGGCCCATGAGCCATTGTTTGTAAGCTACTACACTAGCAGAGTCCTCTGCAATGCTCTAAATAAAAATATTCTCTAGGCTCTTCTTAGATCTTTTGTTACACTTTATATGTTAGGAGGGTGGCAACCCAGCTGGATTTAAAACCATATCTTCATTTATAACTCCCTGGAAATCTTGCAGGGTGCTGGTGAACTTCTGAATGTGGCCACTGAGAGGTTGCATACCACAGGGATTTCCTCCCTGCTGGTACTTCGCTCATGTACCTCCTCCTTAACTGCTGACATCCCACACCACAGCAGGACAGGTGACAACCGGTGAACTGGCACTGATGCCTCATTGGCACCAGAAGCCCACAGTTTACACCGCCACACGCTCTTGGTGGTATACATTCTGTGGGTTGGGACAAGTGTATAACAGGATGTATCCACCACTGCAGACGACCCAGAGCAGTTTCACTGTCCTAAATATCCTCTGTGCTCTGCCTGTTCATCTGTCCTCCACCTCTAAACTCACTGAAACCAGTAACCATTTCTACTGTCTTCATAGTTACATATTTTCCAGAATACCATATAATTGAAATCATATAGTAGGTAGCCTTTTCAAAGTGTCTTCTAGAAAAACTAGAAAGTTTTAAGTTTCTTCCATGTCTCCTTTTAATGCTGAATAATACTTCATTGTTTAGATGGACCATTTATTTATCGACTTACTCACTGAGAGACATCTTGGCTACTTCAAACTTGTGGCAACTATGAATACAGTTTGCTCTAAACACTCACGTGCAGCTTTTTGGTGGGCCTAAATTTTCACTTCATTTGGGTAATAAAGAGCACCATTACTGGAACATATATTAAGAGTCATGTTTAGTTTTGTAAAAAATTGCCAACCATCTTCTAGCATGGCTGACTATTGTGCACTTCCATTAGCGGTAAGTCAGAGTTCTGGCTGTTCCACACTGTCACCAGCATTTGGTACTGTCAGTGTTTTGAAATCTGGCAATTCCCTAATGACATGAGATGCTGAACATCTTTTCATATGTTTCCATATGGCTTATTTGCCATCTGTGTATCTTTTTGGGTGAGGTGTCTGCTCATGCACTCTGTCTGTTCTATGAGAGGGTTGTTCATTTCCTTATTATTGGGTTTTAAGAGTTTTTTTGTTTATGCTTGGTAAAAATCCTTCATCAGGTATGTCCTTTACAACTTTTAAAAATTTTATTTATTTTTTTAATTGAAGGATAATTGCTTTACAGAATTTTGTTGTTTTCTGTCAAACCTCAACATGAATCAGCCATAGAGTTTCTTTCTGGTTAGTGGCTTATCTTCTCATTGTTTTTCACATGGTAGTTTTTAAAAAAGGCTTATCATTTACAGGGATCTCTCTCTCTCTCTCTCTTTTTTTTTTTTTTCAAATAAAAGCTTTGTGGCATCCTGAATTGAGTAAATCTGTTAACAGAGTTATTTTTCCAATAGGATTTGCTCATGTTGTTTCTCAGCATCACATTTTGGCAATTCTCACAATATTTCAAACTCTCTACCAACAAAAGGATAAAGACTCACTGAATGCTTACATTAGCATTTTTTAACCAATATTTTAAAATTAAGGTATGTACACTGCTGTTTTTTTTTTTTCCAGACGTGATACTGTTACAAACTTAACAGACTAACCATACTTTTATAGGTACTGAGAAACCAAAAATTTATATGACTCATTTTATTGTGAAACTTGCTTTACTGTGGTAGTCTAAAACTGAACCTACTATATTCCCAGGGTTTTGGCTGTACTGCTTTCACAGATCACATCTTCGGTGTTGTATGTTATAAGTCAGTCCCACACCAAAGGCCATCTAGGTTTTCTCCTACGTTATCTTGAGGAGTCTTATATTTTATGTTCAAGTCCATAATCTATTTTACTTTTTTTTTTTTTTTTGCTAATTCTTTTGAAAGGTATCTAGATTCATTCTGTTGCATGCGGATGCCCAGGTGCTCTAGAACCATTTGTTGAAATGACCATCTTTGCTTCACTGCATTGCCTTTGAGCCTCTGTTAAATATGGGTAACTATATTTCTGTGGCTCTATGTCTGGGCTCTCTTCTGTTCTTTCGCCAGTACTACACTGGTTGATTATTGCAGCTTATGAGTCTTATAGTCTTAAAAGTCTTGCAAATCTTGAAGTTTGATAGTGTTAGTTCTCCATCTGCTCTTTTCCTTCAATATTGAGTGGAATATTCTGAGTTTCTTTCCTCTCTATATAAACGTTAGAATCAGTTTGTTGATATTCACAAAATAACTTGTTGGAATTTTGATTGGGACTGCATTGAATCTATAGATCAAACTGGGAAGAAATGACATCTTGACAATACTGAGTCATTCTATCGAAGAACATGAAATATCTCATTTTAGTTCTCCTTTTAGTATCTTTAATAAAGAGTTTTGTAGTTTACCTCTCACAAATTTTTGTACATATTTTGATAGATTTGTACCTCAGTATTTTGGGGGGATGCTAAAATAAATGGTATTATGTTCTTTACTTTAAATTTCATGTATTCATTGCTGGTATATAAAAAAACAATTTGTAAACTTACCTCATATCCCACAACTTTTCTCTAATTGCTTATTAGTTCCAGAAAATTTTGTTGTTGTTGATACTGATTTTCTACATCAAATGGCTATGACATCTGCAAAGGCAGTTTTATTTCTTCCTTCCAAATTCGAGTACCTTTTATTTCCCTTTTTTGTCTTATTACATCAGATAGAATTTCAATTATGATGCTGAAAGCAGTGGTGAGCAACATTTTTACCATGTTGCTGATCTTAGCGGGTAAGTTTTAAATATTTTACCATTAAATATGACATAGTTTTTTTGTGATGTTCTTGACCAAGTTGAGGATGTTCCCCTCTATTCCTAATTCACTGAGACGTTTAAATCACAAATAGGCACTGGATTTTGCCAAATGCTTTCTCTGTATTTTATGATGTGATTTTTTTTTTTTCCAATTTAATCCCACTCCACTTTCAAATATCACTATAACACTTCATGGGTAGAGCAAGTATCTTATAATAACAAAATGTTCCTAAATTCATCTTCCTTTCTGTTGTATCTTACTATTGTTCATTTTACTTATACATAACATATACATGGTCACGCTCAAAATTCTTCAAGTTAGGCTTCAGGAATATATGAATCGAGAACTTCCAGATGTTCAAGATGGCTTTAGAAAAGGCAGGAGAACCACAGATCGAATTGCCAGCAGTCACTGGCTCATGGAGAAAGCAAGGTAATTCCAGACAAACATCTACTTCCGCTTCATTAACTAAACTAAAGACTCTGTATGGATCACCAAAAACTGGAAAATTCTTAGAGATGGGACCTCCTTACCCATCTCCTGTCTCACTTCTTGCAGGTTAAGAAGCAACAGTTAGAACTGAACATGGGAAAATGGTTCAAAATTGGGAAAGGAGGACGTCAAGGCTGTATACTGTCACCTTGCTTACTTATATGCAGAGTACATCATGTGAAATGCTGGACTGGAGGAATCATAAGCTAAAACCAAGACTGCCAGGAGAAATATCAACAACCTCAGATGTGCAGATGATCCCACTCCAATGGCATAAAGTACAGAGGACCTGAAGAGCTTTTTGATAAGGGTGAGAGAGTGAAAACGCTGGCTTGAAACTCAATATTAAAAAAACTAAACTCATGGCATCTGGTCCCAACACTTCATGGCAAATAGAAGGGGGGAAAGTGGAAGCAGTGACATTTTATTTTCTTGGGCTCCAAAATCACCCGTGTGAATGGTGACTGCAGTCATGAAATTAAAAGGTACTTGCTGCTTTGAAGGAAAGCTATGACAAACCACGGCAACATATTAAAAAGCAGAGGCATCACTTTGCTGACAAAGGTCCATAGAGTTAAAGCTATGGTTTTTCCAGCAGTCACGTACAGACATGAGAGTTGGACCATAAAGAACGTTGAGCACTGCAGAATCAATAATCTGTGCTTTCAAATTGTGGTGCTAGAAAAGACTCATGAGACTCCCCTGGACTGCAAGGAAATCAAACCTGTCAATCCTAAAGCAAATCAATTCTCAATATTCATAGGAAGGGCTGATGCTGAAGCTCCAATACTTCAGCCACCTGACATAAATGAATCACTGGAAATGACTTTGATGCTGGGAAAGGTTGAAGGCAAAAGGAGAAGGGGGCAGCAGAGAACAAGATGGTTAGATAGTACCACTGACTCAATGGACATGAATCTGAGCAAACTCCAGGAGACACTGGAGGACAGAGGAGGTTGGCGTGCTGCAGTCCACTGGGTCACAAAGAGCTGGACACAACAACATATACATAATCATATATATATATATGTATATATTTCAATATATATAACTGCAAAAGTAATGCCAGTTGGTGCAAAAAAGTGGGATTCAAAAGTGCTTGGTTCAAAAATAATTGCGGTTCATTGATGCAAAAGTCAACCACAATTTCTTTTGAACCTCAATTACTTTTGCTCCAACAGCAATGACTTTTGCACCAATCTAATAATTTGACCTGCTAGATCATTTGAGAATAAGAAAAATAAAAGTTTTAATTTCACCTTCACTTATTCATACACTAAAGCTCTTCCTTATTTTAAGTGCAGATCCAAGTAACTCCTGGTGACTCAGATGGTAAAGAATCCACATGCAATAAGGGAGACCTGGGTTCAGTCCCTGACTTGGGAAGATCTCCCAAAGGAGGGCATGGCAACCCACTCCAATATTCTTGCCTGGAGAATCCCACTGGACAAAGAAGTCCACGGGGTCTCAAAGAGTCAGACAATTCTGAGTGACTAAGCACAGCAACAAGTAGCTAACACCATTTTCCTTCTCACAAACACTTGGTTTACCATTTCTTGAAAATCGAGTCAAATGGCAACAAATTTCCTTGACTTTTGTTTGAGAAAGTTTTTATACCGCCTTCACTTTTAAGGATAATTTGAAAGCGTACAAAATTCTAGGATTTTTTTTTTTTTTAACTCTCAACACTTGAAATATTTCACTCCACTCTGACCTTGCTTACACTGTTGCTGAAAAGAAGCCTGGTGTAATTCTGATCCTTGCTTCTCTATAACAGGACAGTTTTTTCCTTTATGTTCTTCCAAGAGTTTAAAAAACATATATTATTGGAGTATAGTTGATTTACAGTGTTGCGTTTGTTTCAGGTGTAAAGCAAAGTGAATCAGTTATACACACACATATATCCAGTCATTTTTCCATTCTTTTCCCATTTAGGTCTTTACAGAGTATTGAATAGGGTTTCCTGGACTATATGTGTGCTCAGTTGCTCAGCTGTGTCCAGTTCTTTGTGACCCCATGGACTGTGGCCTGTCAGGCTCCCCTGTCCATGGGATTGCCCAGGCAAGAATGGTGGAATGGATTGCCATTTTCTTTTTCAGGGGATCTTCCTGACCCAGGGATTGAACTCGCATCTCCTTCATCGGCAGAGGGATGCTCTACCACTGAGCCACCAGGGAAGCCCTGCGCTACACAGTAGGTGGTTACTAGTTATCTATTCTACATATACTAGTGTGTATGTATCAATCCCACTCTCCCAAAATACCTTTCCCTCCCTGCTTTCCCCACTAGTAACTGTAAGTTTCTTTTCTACATCTGTGACTCTATTTCTATTTTGTAAATAAGTTCACTTGTATCCATTTCTAAGATTCCACAGATAAGAGATATACAATACTTGTCTTTTTCTGTCTGACTTACTTCACTCAGTATGACAATCTCTAGGTCCATATGTCCCTGCAAATGGCATTATTTCATTCTTTTTCATGGCTGAGTAAATTACATTGTATACTGCCTCCAAGCTCCTCTGTCCATAGAATTCTCCAGGCAAGAATACTGGAGTGGGCAGTCATTCCCTTCTCCAGGTGATTTTCCTGATCCAGGGATCAAACCTGGGTCTCCCACATTGCAGGCAGATTCTTTTACTGTCTGAACTACCAAGGAGGTCCAGATATGCCCCCACGTCTTCTTTATCCACTCCTCTGTAGTGGACATTTAGGTTGATCCCATGTCCTGGCTTTTATAAAGAGTGCTGTGATGAACTGCATGTATCTCAAGATTTTTTTACCTTTGGTTTTATGAAGTTTGGATACTAAATGCCTAGATGCAGGTTTGTGTTCTTTGTTTTTGATATTTATCCTGTCTGGTATTCTCTGAGCTTCCTAGACCTGAGGTTTAGTGCATTTTAATTTGGAAATATTCTTAGTCATTATGGCTTCAAATATTGCTTCTGATCCTTTCTCTGTTTCTTTTCTTTCTGGTATTCCCATTTCACAAATGTTAAACCTTTTGTCATTGTTTCCCATTTCTTGAATATTCTGTTTTCTTTTTTTTTTTTTTTCAGTTTTGTAAGTTTCTTCTGCTGTATCTTTAAGCTAAAGATTCTCTCCTTAGCTGTGTCTAGTAGAGAATTCTTCATCTGTTACCACGCATTTGATTTCTAGCATTTGTGTTCAATTCTTATAATTCACATCTCTCTGCTTACATTACCCATGGGTTCCTTCAAGTTGTCTACCTTTCATTAAAATCCTTAGCATATCATCATAGTATTTAAAAATTCCTGGTCCAATAATTCCAACATTCCTTCCATATCTCGTTCTGGTTCTGACGTTTGTTTAATCACCTCAAACTGGCTTGTTTTTGCCTTTCAGTATGTCTAACAATTTTTCTGTTGCAAGGTAGACACAGTACTGGGTGAAAGAAACTGCAGCAAATAGTCTTATAGTAATGGAGTGGTCAGGAGTGTAGGAGTGGAAGCGTTCTGTGGTCCTATGAGCAGGTCTCGGTGTTTTAAGTGAACATGTGCCCCTGGGCCACAAACTCCATCAGGGCTCCTCAGTGTCTTCCTCCCCTTAGGCTGAACATGATGCCAGAGGGAGCTGGACCCGGCTATTACACTTTCCCCAGGGAGCTTCTGATCCAGTAGGTTAGGCTCTGGTAAAATAATTTCTCCTGAAGGCTGGCCTTGTTAAGAACAGAATGCTCTGAAATATTTTAAAATGGTTCCTTTGCCCCTCAACCCCACGAGAAGCATGCAGGAATTTTTCTCCAATAATCACAGTGAGGACCTGGGATAACTGCTGAAGTTAATGTCACAAAAGTGTGGAAGCCTCTCTATGATTGGGTCCTCCTGGAGTTTTTTTCTTTCTCATATTTGCCTACAGTGAGTTTCTGGCATTAATCAATTGCAGTTTAGGTTCCTGTGGTGATTTCCCTTTGCAGGTCTCTGCTCTAGTAAATTGTTATTTTCTGAATCTCCCTGAATAGTGTTCCTATTTTGGGTGTAGCTATGTGTCATGTAACCCCAATTTTCTGATGGATGTAGAAAACTGGGGTTACATGACAAATAGAAAAGTTGTTGATTTTTCAGTTTGTCCAGTTTTTAACTTTTTAGGACAAAGTGGTGACCTTTATTAGTAACTCCTTACATGTCAGGCAGAAACTGAAAGTTTTCCTTCAATTTAATTTTTTTCTTGTTTTATTTTTCCTTCTATGTATTCCTATATTTTCATGTCTTTCTTCAACTCCTTGCAATTTGGTCCTCATTTCTGACATGATTTTGTCTTTTCCTGGAATTTCTTTTTTAAGTTCTGTCAATTCTTATTTTATACCATCTTACTGCCTTACCATCTTGCCTCAGAGTTCCATTATTTCTGCATTGTGAATATATTGCATAATTAAGTTACAAAATTAATGCTGAAAAGTGCTGCCCTTTTTCTCCATCTTGTAGTAGAATTTTCTTGCTATGTTTTCTTCTGCTGAGAAACTCTGACTTTTTAATTTTTTCTAATATTATGTAAATAATTGATCTTTTCCTTAAATTTGAAACTGATGGGTTTTTCTGGATCAAATATTAATAGGAAGATTCTCTAGAAGAGGAAGGTGGTGAGAGTGGCTCCCATCTGAAAGGCATCTTCTTCTTTTTAGGTGAGGAACAGTTTACTTAATGAATGATGGCTTCTGGTGGCCAGCTTTCCTTTGACTCTCACCTTGTCTGTTTCAGAAGACACCTACCACTGATGTTCTCCTTCTTCCCACACACTAGCAGTGTCCATTCACCAGGAATGCAGCTTCTGCTTTCTAAGTGAATCCTCTTTTTCAGGACAGTGCTTTGTGAGAAAGTCTATAAAACCTATGTTCCCTATATAACCAGATACCTTTCTTCTCTGCTTTGTCCAGCATTACTTGCCCACTTTTCACTCAGATATGCCCTCAAAGTCTCCCCTCAGGGTGTGTCTCCCTCCTGCTGGGAATAATCACTTGTGGGGAGTGACAGGTCAGATTTTGCCATCCCTGGATCCTTCGTCTTTCTTCCCAATGCTCTTTCCACAGTCATTCTGTATGGTATTTGTTTTTAACCCTGTATTATTCATGTATATTCCCTATCTCATATTTTGCTAAAGAGAGAAATTTTGAATGGCTCAATTATTCTTCTTATATTGTACAGTTTTAGGAGACAAGACAGGCAGGTGTGGATCTAAATGGATTCCATACTGCTACATGAACCCCAAAGCCCTAAATATTATTTGAAATCATTCAAGCCAAATACTTCCGTGATAATTCTCAGCGATCCCCCAAAATGACGACAGGGGATTTTTTAAAAACAATGATTCTTAGACTCATACCCTCTGAGTTCCTGATATAACTGTCCTGGAATGGAGTCTCTGCTTATTATAAAGCTCTCCAGATAATTCCGCCGCATAGCCAATTTGGGGCCCAACAATAATGGAGTTAAAACCTCTTTACAACAAGAAGAAATGTTTTAAGTAAAAGACTTCATAGGGGGAAACTTGTATTACTAATAACTGATTTTTCCTTTCAAAATAACTGTATTCTTTTGTATTTTACTTCAAGTTAGCCAAAATTATTTAACTTTATGTTTAGGATAAATTTCTTTGGCTCTGTAAGAGAACTAGCTCCATGTCTGTCTAGGTATGAAAGTTTGAAAACTTCAATTCTACTGTCACTATGTAATACTGTAGTCACAATCAGCAAATAATAAGTAAAACACAACATAAACGAGTACACATACAAACACAAATAAAGAGGCCGTGGCCATCATATTTGGGCGCCACTTGAAAGACCAGTACCAGTTCCTGGCAACCCCGACACTACACTTGTGTCCATACTGTTTACTGATTAAATTATAAAAATTCAGCAAGAAAAGACTGTAAATTTACACGTGAATTATCATTAACAATAATCATACTGTGTTTCTAATCCCTCGAAACAAGGTCTGTCCAGCAAAACAGACACAGATGTAAAGAATAGACTTTTGGACTCTGGGAGAAGGCGAGGGTGGGATGATTTGAGAGAATAGCACTGAAACACGTATATTATCATATGTGAAACAGATCACCAGTCCAGGTTCGATGCATGAGACAGGGTGCTCAGGGCTGGTGCACTGGGATGACCCTGAGGGATGGGATGGGGAGGGAGGTGGGAGGGGATTCAGGATGGGGGACACATGTACACCCATGGCTGATTCATGTGAATGTATTGCAAAAACCACTACAATATTTTAATTAGCCTCCAATTAAAATAAAAAATTAAACAACAACAACAAAAAAAGCCAAGGTCTATCTCATTCCTATTCCCTCAATAGCTATTATCATGTATGACACCATGGTAAAATAATAAAAAGAATACAAAGATTAGTTAAGGCAACTGATTTTGAAATTAAATTTTCTGAGGTGAAGTGTTACTACTGGTTACTTGCCTAATTATAATTATCAAAACAAAAATCTTTATGTGTACAAATGATTTAAATGAGTACAAAGAGAAGATTAAATCATTGATAACTACAAGGCCAGAAAAGTCACACAAATATAGCTTGTCGCAAAGAACAAAGACATAGTAGCAAACAAAGAAAAACAGACCTTAGAGCAAGTCCGTTCTCATTACACATTTTAAAAAATCAGACATATATTAGGTCAGGTAATTAATGTTACAAAAATGACATACTAACTTCATATGACATTTAAACTTCAAGCAGAAAGAATTTCTTTAGAAATAAAACTGCAGGCCTGGAAGGAACATGTGGCCCAGAATGGAAGCAGTTGGGGCTCAGGACAGGTAGGCAAGTGTTTAAGAATATTAATGTCCAGGAGACCTTCAAATGGCAGACAAATAAGATGGGGAGATCACCTTTCCCCCAACAAACACATCAAAAATTCATCCGCCTGTGGAACAACTTCTACAGAACAACTTCTGAACACCAGCAGAAGACAGACATCCAAAAAGATCAGTCAGGCTTATCTTTGAGAGAAGATAAGAATGAGATACAGCAAAGGATAAAGATGAAGAAAGAGACAAAGGGTTTTGAGATGGGGACCAGCACCCTGTGGAGGGAATCACAAAGGAGGAACAGTTCCCACACACTCGGAAACCCCTCGTGGGCGGTATCAGGGGAACCTCTGGACTCTCAGAGGGGAATCCAGCAACAGGTGCTCAGAAGGCAAAACCGAGATAATCCACCACAGAGATCTTGCCAAACTGCCTTTCCCAGGCGAGAAGTGGCCTGAAGGCCTGCCACAGTGAGTGGAGGCTGGGTATCAAGGCTCAGGCTTCAGGGGTCGGACTCCAGGGAGAAGATTGGGGCTGACTACCATGAAGATACTCTGAGGAGGTTAGTATGATACAGCTAAGGGAGTTCAGGGAAAAGCCTGGGCCTGCCAGAGGCAAGACATCATTGCTGTAGGAAAGCTCCAACTCCCATGCTCATGGAATGCAGGACCCCATCTTCACAAGTGCCAGAGGGAAAAGGAGACAGCGGCGGTCAGTGACCCCAGAAGCAGAAAATCTGGCAGGAGAGCCAGATGCAGAGATAGACGCAACTGCAGTTTGTGATACCGGAAGGGGAAACATGGGATACTCGACTGCTGCCAGGCCACTGTGGGGGCCAGAGGCGGTGGACAGGAGGCCACTATGGTCTCGACCCCAGGGGTTGCAACTGCCA
This sequence comes from Neotragus moschatus, assembly GCA_006410615.1. Classification (NCBI taxonomy): domain Eukaryota; kingdom Metazoa; phylum Chordata; class Mammalia; order Artiodactyla; family Bovidae; genus Neotragus; species Neotragus moschatus. The sequence continues at coordinate 407,270 of SJYA01002695.1, forward strand.
CCAACCTGTGAGTGGGCACAGGTCACTGCCCACACCTTCCTGGAGGCCTGAACAGCTTGGCTCTGCCTAGGGGCCCACAACCTGAGGCCAATTGCCCTGGGGAAGAGCATGACCTTCCTTAGAGTGTGGCGACTTTCTGCAGATCTCAGCCTCAGTAGGCACTCCCCACATACCCCAATTGTGTCTGCCGTACCCCTCCCTTTCCCCAGTCCAGCTGAACAAGTGAGCCCTAATAAGCTGCTATTTTTGCCCCTCATGTCCAGGTGGAAAACAGACATAAGCGGGAGGCCTACAAGCAGAGGCAGGGGCTAAACCAGAGCAGAGAACCAGGGGCTGTGTGAGCAACAGACAGAAGGGAAAATAGCTCTTACAGCTGCAGGTGCAGCAGATTAAATCCCCACAATCAGCCCAAAATTGTGGACTTTAGGGGCAATTGTAGACTCTGGGAACAAGTAAAGCAACTACTGAGTAAGGCAAAATCTGAGTTTGAGCTGACAGTACACTGCCCACAACAGGTCCAAAGACCTCTCCAGAAATGTTGGAAGACTTTCTGAGTATGTAGATCGACTACAGCACACTGTGTGAAGAGGAAAATAAGGAATTAGTACAACATTCTTCTAGCTATCACTCTATATATTTTTTCTTTTTCATACTGTTCTAATGACATTCTTTCTTTATTATTAATTGTTATTTTGTTATGAACTACTTTTGCCTTTGTTAAAACATCTTATTTTTAAATGAAGTCATGTTATTTTTTCCTGTTTTTACAGTACTCTTTAGTTATATTACATTTTTTCCATGTTTTTTACTTTGTGCTAGTCTGCTGCTGCTGCTGCTAAGTCGCTTCAGACCCTGTACAACCCCATAGACGGCAGCCCACCAGGCTCCTCAGTCACTGGGATTCTTCAGACAAGAATACTGGAGTGGGTTTTCATTTCCTTCTCCACTGCGCTAGTCTAGTTTTTAGCACTGATTTCCACATATAGATTTGTTTCATGGCTTGATTACTCTCTTCGTTTTCGACTCCTGTTTTTCTCTTTTTCTTTTCATCTCTTTTTTCTTGCTCTTTTCTCAATATAAGTGTGTAAGTTTCTTTGGGTGTTCTTGGCTGTGGTTTAACCATTAGTCTTGGGGGTTTGTGTTCTGTGCTGTGTGGCCTGTGACATCTTGGAGCTATACTAAGGCTTTGGGCCTTAACCCCTGAGATGGGAGACCCGAGTACAGGACTCAGGACCAAGAGACCTTCCAACCATGGAACATTAATCACCAACAGCTCTTCCAAAGGTCTCTCAACACTAAGACCAAGCCTTACTCCAAAGCAAGCAATCTTCAGTACCAGACACCTCAAGCAAAACCTTCAGCAAAACAGGAACACACACTTGCCCATTATCAGACAGGCTGCCCAAAGCCATAACAAGCCCAGAGAAACCCCAAAAGACACTNCACAAATAAAGAGGCCGTGGCCATCATATTTGGGCGCCACTTGAAAGACCAGTACCAGTTCCTGGCAACCCCGACACTACACTTGTGTCCATACTGTTTACTGATTAAATTATAAAAATTCAGCAAGAAAAGACTGTAAATTTACACGTGAATTATCATTAACAATAATCATACTGTGTTTCTAATCCCTCGAAACAAGGTCTGTCCAGCAAAACAGACACAGATGTAAAGAATAGACTTTTGGACTCTGGGAGAAGGCGAGGGTGGGATGATTTGAGAGAATAGCACTGAAACACGTATATTATCATATGTGAAACAGATCACCAGTCCAGGTTCGATGCATGAGACAGGGTGCTCAGGGCTGGTGCACTGGGATGACCCTGAGGGATGGGATGGGGAGGGAGGTGGGAGGGGATTCAGGATGGGGGACACATGTACACCCATGGCTGATTCATGTGAATGTATTGCAAAAACCACTACAATATTTTAATTAGCCTCCAATTAAAATAAAAAATTAAACAACAACAACAAAAAAAGCCAAGGTCTATCTCATTCCTATTCCCTCAATAGCTATTATCATGTATGACACCATGGTAAAATAATAAAAAGAATACAAAGATTAGTTAAGGCAACTGATTTTGAAATTAAATTTTCTGAGGTGAAGTGTTACTACTGGTTACTTGCCTAATTATAATTATCAAAACAAAAATCTTTATGTGTACAAATGATTTAAATGAGTACAAAGAGAAGATTAAATCATTGATAACTACAAGGCCAGAAAAGTCACACAAATATAGCTTGTCGCAAAGAACAAAGACATAGTAGCAAACAAAGAAAAACAGACCTTAGAGCAAGTCCGTTCTCATTACACATTTTAAAAAATCAGACATATATTAGGTCAGGTAATTAATGTTACAAAAATGACATACTAACTTCATATGACATTTAAACTTCAAGCAGAAAGAATTTCTTTAGAAATAAAACTGCAGGCCTGGAAGGAACATGTGGCCCAGAATGGAAGCAGTTGGGGCTCAGGACAGGTAGGCAAGTGTTTAAGAATATTAATGTCCAGGAGACCTTCAAATGGCAGACAAATAAGATGGGGAGATCACCTTTCCCCCAACAAACACATCAAAAATTCATCCGCCTGTGGAACAACTTCTACAGAACAACTTCTGAACACCAGCAGAAGACAGACATCCAAAAAGATCAGTCAGGCTTATCTTTGAGAGAAGATAAGAATGAGATACAGCAAAGGATAAAGATGAAGAAAGAGACAAAGGGTTTTGAGATGGGGACCAGCACCCTGTGGAGGGAATCACAAAGGAGGAACAGTTCCCACACACTCGGAAACCCCTCGTGGGCGGTATCAGGGGAACCTCTGGACTCTCAGAGGGGAATCCAGCAACAGGTGCTCAGAAGGCAAAACCGAGATAATCCACCACAGAGATCTTGCCAAACTGCCTTTCCCAGGCGAGAAGTGGCCTGAAGGCCTGCCACAGTGAGTGGAGGCTGGGTATCAAGGCTCAGGCTTCAGGGGTCGGACTCCAGGGAGAAGATTGGGGCTGACTACCATGAAGATACTCTGAGGAGGTTAGTATGATACAGCTAAGGGAGTTCAGGGAAAAGCCTGGGCCTGCCAGAGGCAAGACATCATTGCTGTAGGAAAGCTCCAACTCCCATGCTCATGGAATGCAGGACCCCATCTTCACAAGTGCCAGAGGGAAAAGGAGACAGCGGCGGTCAGTGACCCCAGAAGCAGAAAATCTGGCAGGAGAGCCAGATGCAGAGATAGACGCAACTGCAGTTTGTGATACCGGAAGGGGAAACATGGGATACTCGACTGCTGCCAGGCCACTGTGGGGGCCAGAGGCGGTGGACAGGAGGCCACTATGGTCTCGACCCCAGGGGTTGCAACTGCCACCAACCTGTGAGTGGGCACAGGTCACTGCCCACACCTTCCTGGAGGCCTGAACAGCTTGGCTCTGCCTAGGGGCCCACAACCTGAGGCCAATTGCCCTGGGGAAGAGCATGACCTTCCTTAGAGTGTGGCGACTTTCTGCAGATCTCAGCCTCAGTAGGCACTCCCCACATACCCCAATTGTGTCTGCCGTACCCCTCCCTTTCCCCAGTCCAGCTGAACAAGTGAGCCCTAATAAGCTGCTATTTTTGCCCCTCATGTCCAGGTGGAAAACAGACATAAGCGGGAGGCCTACAAGCAGAGGCAGGGGCTAAACCAGAGCAGAGAACCAGGGGCTGTGTGAGCAACAGACAGAAGGGAAAATAGCTCTTACAGCTGCAGGTGCAGCAGATTAAATCCCCACAATCAGCCCAAAATTGTGGACTTTAGGGGCAATTGTAGACTCTGGGAACAAGTAAAGCAACTACTGAGTAAGGCAAAATCTGAGTTTGAGCTGACAGTACACTGCCCACAACAGGTCCAAAGACCTCTCCAGAAATGTTGGAAGACTTTCTGAGTATGTAGATCGACTACAGCACACTGTGTGAAGAGGAAAATAAGGAATTAGTACAACATTCTTCTAGCTATCACTCTATATATTTTTTCTTTTTCATACTGTTCTAATGACATTCTTTCTTTATTATTAATTGTTATTTTGTTATGAACTACTTTTGCCTTTGTTAAAACATCTTATTTTTAAATGAAGTCATGTTATTTTTTCCTGTTTTTACAGTACTCTTTAGTTATATTACATTTTTTCCATGTTTTTTACTTTGTGCTAGTCTGCTGCTGCTGCTGCTAAGTCGCTTCAGACCCTGTACAACCCCATAGACGGCAGCCCACCAGGCTCCTCAGTCACTGGGATTCTTCAGACAAGAATACTGGAGTGGGTTTTCATTTCCTTCTCCACTGCGCTAGTCTAGTTTTTAGCACTGATTTCCACATATAGATTTGTTTCATGGCTTGATTACTCTCTTCGTTTTCGACTCCTGTTTTTCTCTTTTTCTTTTCATCTCTTTTTTCTTGCTCTTTTCTCAATATAAGTGTGTAAGTTTCTTTGGGTGTTCTTGGCTGTGGTTTAACCATTAGTCTTGGGGGTTTGTGTTCTGTGCTGTGTGGCCTGTGACATCTTGGAGCTATACTAAGGGGTTGGGCCTTAACCCCTGAGATGGGAGACCCGAGTACAGGACTCAGGACCAAGAGACCTTCCAACCATGGAACATTAATCACCAACAGCTCTTCCAAAGGTCTCTCAACACTAAGACCAAGCCTTACTCCAAAGCAAGCAATCTTCAGTACCAGACACCTCAAGCAAAACCTTCAGCAAAACAGGAACACACACTTGCCCATTATCAGACAGGCTGCCCAAAGCCATAACAAGCCCAGAGAAACCCCAAAAGACACTACTGGACATGGCACTACCCTTCAGGGAGACAAAACACAGTTCCACCAACAACAAGAACACGGGCACAGGTCCCCAGCACTAGGAAACTTTGCAAGTCACTGGTCCAACCCCAGCCATGTGGGGGGGAAACCCTGACGAAGAAGAGGAACTACTACCTTCAAGCCTACCAAAAGGAGACCTCAAAAGCAATAAATTAAACAAAATGAAAAGACAGAGAAACATTAAGCAGATAAAGGAAAATGGTAAAAACCCACAAGACCAAACAAATGAAGAAGAAATAGGTAGTCTTCCTGAAAAAGAATTCAGAGCAATGAGAGTAAAGATATCCAAAATTATGGTAACAAAATGGACGCACAGATGAATAGAATGGAACACAGATCTAGAATATAGGAAAAATGTTTACCAACGACCTAGAAGAAATAAAGACTAGAAAGCCAGCAGCAAACAACACAATCAGTTCAGTTCAGTCGCTCAGTCGTGTCCGACGCTTTGCGACCCCATGAACTGCAGCACGCCAGGCCTCCCTGTCCGTTACCAACTCTCGGAGTTCACTCAGAATCTCATCAGATCCAAAGGAGATATCAAAAGCTTTACAGAAGCAAAAGTGAAGGGAATTCAGCACCACCAAACCAGCTTTAACAAATGCTAAGAGAACTTCTCTAGGTAGGAAACACAAGAGAAGGAAAAGTCCTACAGAAAAAAAAAACCCAAAAGAAAAAAAGTAAACGGTAATAGGATCATATATATCAATAATTACCATAAATGTAAGTGGATTAAATGCTCCAATCAAAACACACAGACTAGCTGAATGGACACAAAAACAAGACCCTTATATATGCTGTTCACAAGAGAATAACCTCAGACCTAGAAACACATACAGACTGAAAGTGAGGGGCTGGAAAAAGATATTCCATGCACATTGAAAACAAAAGAAAGTGGGAGTAGCAACATTCATATCAGATAAAATGGGCTTTAAAATACACACCATTACAAGAGACAAGGAAGGACACATCATGATCAAAGGTTCAATTCAAGAACAAGATATAACAATTATAAATATATATCCACCCAAAATTGAAGCACCGCAATATATAGGCAAAAGCTAACTATTAAAGGGGAAATTGACAGTAACTCAAAAATAGTGGGAGACTTTAACCACTCACACCAACGGACAGACCATCTAGATAGAAAATTAACAAGAAAACACGAGCTTTAAATGATATACTGGACTAGTTGGACCTAATTGATATCTATAGGGCACTTCATCCAAAAACAGTAGATTTCACTTTTTTCTCACTTTTTTCCTGAACATTCTCCAGGACAGATCACATCTTGGGTCACACATCAAGCTTTGGTAAATTTTAAAAACTGGAATCATCTCAAGATCTTTTTGACCACAATGCTATAAAATTAGATGTGAACTACAAGGGGAAAAAAGACTATAAAAATCACAAACAAATGGAGGCTAAACAAAATGCTTCTGAGTAATGAAGAGGTCACTGAAGAAAGCCAAAGAGGAGATCAAAAAATACTTAAAAGCAAATGATAATCAAAACGTGACAACTCAAAACCTACGGGATGCAGGAAAAGCTGTGCTAAGAGGAATGTTTATAGCAATACAACCCTATCTCAAGAAACAAGAGAAAATTCAAATAAACTACTTAACCCTACACCTAAAGCAACTAGAAAAAGAACAAAAAAAAAACCCAAAGTTACTAGAAGGAAAGAAATTATGAAGAGTGGAGCAGAAATAAGTTAAAAAGAAATGAAGGCAACAAAAACAATGATCAATAAAACTAAAGGATGGTTCATTAAATGATAAAAAAAAATTGACAAACCATTAGCCAAACTCATTAAGAAAAAAAGGGAGGAGACTCAAATCAATAGAATCAGAAATGAAAAAGGAGAAGCTACAACAGGCAGTGCGGAAATTAGTCACAGAGAGTACTACGAGCAACTATATGGCAATAAAATAAACAACCGGGAAGGCATGGAGATATTCTTAGAAAAGTATAACCTTCCAAGACTGAAACAGAAAATACAAACAGACCAACCACAGACACAGAAATTGAAACTGTAATCAAAAATCTTCCAACAAACAAAAGCTCAAGGCCAGATGGCTTCACAGGTGAATTCTACCAAAAATTCAGAGAAGAGCTAACACTTATCCTGCTCAAACTCTTCTAGAACTTGTTCTACAAGGCCACCATCAACCTCACACCAAAACCAGACAAAGCTGTCACAAGAAAAGAAAATTAAAGGCCAATATCATTGACAAATTAGATGTAAAAATCCTCAACAAAATTCAAGAAAGAGAATCCAACAACACATTAAAAGGTTCATATATCATGATCAAGGGGTGTTTTTTTCCAGGGATGCAAGGATTCTTCACTATCACAAATCAATCAATTTGATATACCATATTAACAAATTGTTAGGGGAAAAAACTGCATGATCATCTCAATACATTCAGAGCAACCTTTCAACAAAATTCAACACCCATTTATGATAAAAAAAAAATAATACACTCCAGAAAATAGGCACAGATGGAACATACCTCAACATAATAAAGGCCATATGTGACAAACCTACAGCAAACATTATTCTCAATGCTGAAAAACTGAGTTTTAGACATCTTAGCCATAGCAATCAGAGGAAAAGAACAAAAAAAAGGAATCCAGACTGGAAAAGAAGTAGTAGAAATCTCATTGTTTGCAGATGACATAATTCTTTACATAGAAAACTGTAAAGATGTCACAAGAAAATTACTAGAGCTGATCAATGAACATACTAAAGTCACAAGACACAAAATTAATACACTGATATGCCTTGAATTTCTATACACTAACAATGAAAAACCAGCAAAAGAAATTAGGGAAACAATCCCATTCACCACTGAACAAAAAGAATAAAATACCTAGGAATAAACCTACCTAAAGAGACAAAGACCTGTATGTAAAAAATTATACGAAGCTGATGAAAGAAATCAAAGATGACACAAACAGATGCAGAGATATACCACGTTCTTGGATTGGAAAGCTTAATACTGTGAAAACGACAATACTACCCAGAGCAATTTACAGAACCAATGCAATACCTATCAAAATATCAATGGTATTTTTCACAGAACTGGAACAGAAAATTGCACAATTTGTATGGAAATACAATTCAGTTCAGTTCAGTCACTCAGTCGTGTCCAACTCTTTGCGACCCTATGAATCACAGCACACAAGTCCTCCCAGTCTACCACCAACTCCTGGAGCCTACCCAAACCCATGTCCATCAAGTCAGTGATCCCATCCAACCATCTCATCCTCTGTCGTCCCCTTCTCCTCCTGCCCTAAATCCTTCCCAGCATTAGAGTCTTTTCCAATGAGTCAACGCTTTGCATAAGGTGGCCAAAGTATTGTAGTTTCAGCTTCAACATCAGTCCTTCCAATGAACACAGGACTGATCTCCTTTAGGATGGACTGGTTGGATCTTCTTGCAGTCCAAGGGGCTCTCAAGAGTCTTTTCCAACACCACAGTTCAAAAGCATCAATTCTTCAGTGCCCCACAATCCAACTCTCACATCCACACATGACTACTGGAAAAACCATAGCCTTGACTAGACAGAACTTTGTTGGCAAAGTAATGTCTTTGCTTTTAAATATGCTATCTAGGTTGGTCATAACTTTCCTTCCAAGGAGTAAGTGTCTTTTAATTTCATGTCTGCAATCACCCTCTGCAGTGATTTTGGAGCAAAAAAAAAAAAAAGTCTAACACTGTTTTTACTGTTTCCCCATCTATTTCCCATGAAGTGATGGGACCGGATGCCATGACCTTCATTTTCTGAATGCTGAGCTTTAAGTCAACTTTTTTCACTTTCCTCCTTCACTTTTTTCAAGAGGCTCTTTAGTTCCCTTTCACTTTCTGCCATAAGGGTAGTGTCATCTGCATATCTGAGGTTATTGATATTTTCTCCCGGCAATCTTGATTCTAGCTTGTACTTCTTCTAGCCCAGTGTTTCTCATGATGTACTCTGCATAGAAGTTAAATAAGCAGGGTGACCATATACAGCCTTGATGTACTCCTTTTCCTATCTGGAACCAGTCTGTTGTCCCATGTCCAGTTCTAACTGTTGCTTCCTGACTTGCATATAGGTTTCTCAAGAGGCAGGTCAGGGAGTCTGGTATTCCCATCTCTTTCAGAATTTTCCACAGTTTATTGTGATCCACACTGTTAAAGCCTTTGGCATAGTCAATAAAGTAGAAATAGATGTTTTTCTGGAACTCTCTTGCTTTTTCCATGATCCAATGGATGTTGGCAATTTGATCTCTGGTTCCTCTGCCTTTTCTAAAACCAGCTTGGGAATTCACAGTTCACGTATTGCTGAAGCCTGGCTTGGAGAATTTTGAGCATTACTTTACTAGCATGTGAGAAGAGTGCAATTGCATGGTAGTTTAGCATTCTTTGACATTGCCTTTCTTTGGGATCGGAATGAAAACTGACCTTTTCCAGTCCTGGGGGCACTGCTGAGTTTTCCAAATTTGCTGGC